>CM076580.1:1053840983-1053895409 GCA_034641835.2 Pinus albicaulis
GGTCGGGTGAACCAGGGCATGGTGTATTGGGCAACAATCCCATGCTCTTGAAGAAATTTAGCGAATGACCTAGGTGCTTGTCCATTTTTCCCGTGTATCTACCATAATATTCTCCACCTCTATACTGATCTCACGATCTTAATTTGCTTGCCGCATTGATTCTCTACTTCAGCCTTAAAGATCTTAAAGGCATCTAATGCTTCACTCTTTTTTATGAAGCATGTAGAGATACATATATCGTGAGTAATCATCTATAAAAGAGATGAAGTATCTCTGACCATGTGAGTCCATGTCTGGACTACATATATAAGTATGTATGATCTCTAATATGTTTGAACTCCTATTGGAACCTTTCTTTGACTTGTTGGTATGCTTTCCCTTTATGCAGTCCACACAAGTCTCAAAATCAGTAAAATCTAGAGTATTAAGTACCCCTTCATTTACCAATATTTTAATTCTATATATGGAGATATGACCTAGTCTCCGGTGCCATAATTTAGAGGAATTTTCATCAATAACACATCTTTTAATACCAATGTGAACATGCATTGAATCATAAGTGACATTTTTTTGTAAATTAATGCAGTAAAGACCATTAGACAAAATACCATTCCCAACATAATCAGATTTATAAAATAAAGCTGAATGATGCTTACGAAAAGTTAAAGGAATATCCAAAAGGTACAAGCCTTGAAACTGAAATCAAGTTTCTAGAGAAAATTGGTACATAAAAAGTATTTTCTAATTCTAAAACAAAGCCACTACTTAAAGTTAAATAGCATGTTCCTATAGCCTCCACATGCGAGCCCATCTTGTTTCCTGATAAGATACTTTGCTCACTTCCACGCTTCCTTTGGTTTTGCAAACCACCGCAAGGAATTCGAAATGTGAATTGTTGATCAGAATCAATCCACCATGTGTTAATATTGACATTAACCATATTAGATTCATAACAAACAAACGAGATTGGATTACCTTTGTCTGCAAGCCATTTCTGAAATTTTGCGCATTCCTTCTTCATGTGTCCCTTCTTTTTGCTGCAGAAACACTTGGAATCCTTCTTGATATCAGCTTGGGGAGGTATTTTACCTTTCCCTTTCCAATTGGCTTGAGATTTGCCCTTTCCTCGCGTTGCTGACATTGCACTTTTCTCCCATTTCCATCACCGAGTCTCTCTTCCTCTTGAACACACATGGTCATGAGTTCATTAATTGACCATTTATCCTTATGTGTGTTGTATGAGATTTTGAAAGGTCCGTATTGGTGTGGAAGGGTGTTCATCGTAATGTAGTCACCCGAAAAAGACTCCGATATTTCAACCTCGTAGTTTCTTCAATTGAGCCGCAGGTGTCCCTCATTTGCATGATGTGCTCGCGCACACCTTTTACACTTTGGTGAGCCTTAGGGATGAGAACTTCATGATTAGGGTGCTTGCAAGTGCCTTGTACGAAGTGACGAATTGATCATCAATGGCTTTGCAGCAAGTCTCTGGACTTTGTCATCGTCGTTCCATGAGAACCACGGATACCCGGCGGAAATTTTAGTCTTAATGAACATCACGCTTAAACGATTAGATCATTCCCATCGTTCATAAAGCGCGATGTTTGCTACTGATGCTTTGAGTATTAGTGAGTGCCGGTGGTTCATCTTTCCTAATAGCATAGTCTATGTCCATCCACCCCAAATGAAGGAGAACTCTCTCCTTCCCAGGGACTTTATAGTTATCTCCCTTAAGTTCGGTGGATATCGTACTGAATTTCGATAGAAATTTGCGTGTTGCATAACTCGCATAATATTAAAAACACACGCTTATGTTAAAATTGAGGCATAAATAAAATTTCATGCTTTACCGATGTAAATCATGCTTTAAAATTGAATCTAATGACATAAAAATTGTTTGTGGACTAAATTTTTAATTCAAGCAGATTCAATTAATCTTTTGAACTTTATGATAAAACTTATTAATTCATAACTCCTGTAGGTAAGTTATGAATATTTTATCCTAATTAATTACTTAAATATAATAAAAATTCCTGTGGGATAAATTTATTATATTTAATATAATTAATTACAATTAATGTCTAAACTTTCTTTATGTGATGCTAATCAATCATAATATATAATTTTATTTGATTAGAGATGCTGTGGCTATTCTCTAATCAATTAAAAATATATGAATCACTAGAGACATTATTTTCATAAAAATTAAGTGATAAATTTGCATGCATAAAACTACAGTATTTATGCACAACATTTAACCATAGGTCTCGAATACTCATTCATAATAACATGTCTTAATTAAAACTTAATAATTAATGCATGCAAACTAAATACGAGTTTATTTACCACATTGCATATAATTAAACTAAATATTATAAGCATAAAAATTAAACAAAAATTAGACATATTTCTAAATATATGCTTTAATTTAGAAAATCTTAAAAATAGGACATTTTTTTTAAATTATATTTATAAATCACCAAGGCAGAGATGTAAAATATGCTCTGATACCAAATGTTAGTTTTTAATAACTTAATAAAAATACATGCATAAACAATTTTATGGTCAGTAAAAACAAAATTCATGCATAAACAATTTTATGCTCAGTGAAAACATATAAAATGTAAAAACTTTAAGCAATTTTACTAAGATGTAAGCTTTAATAAAATCTTAATAAAGATTCTTTAATGTTTTTAATGTAAGCAACTAAAAACAATCCTTTAAATGCCCAGTAAAAAACTATATGTGTGGAAAATAAAACTATAACGTTCAGTAAAAATCCCATACCTCCAGCCATTGGTTTTATCTCCAAAATCTGATTGCTATGTGGAATTCCAAGAAAGTCACTTTGCAAAAATCAAATGGTCCTCAAAGTTTCTGTTTCCACAGATTTTCAAAGTCGAACTCAAATTTTAAAGTTCAGATTTGAACTCTAAAATAGTTGGATTTGTTTGCAGCGCAGCTGTTATTGAAACTTCAACATCACGCGGTCCCCAATTTCCATTACACACGATATCTTAAAAATAAACTCTTTCAAGTCTCACGCATACATCAACTCTTTACTGCTGGGTATATGCATATGCATTTCAACTATATGCGTATGTAATTCAACTTATATTGTAATAAAATATTTGCAGACAGAAAATTTGAAAAAAAACAAGTTTACGATGTACAATCCAGAGATAGAGGGCTTTTCAATCTGAAATCTGAAAGGGCTCTTCCAAGCTCAGCTAATTCTAGTTGATGGTGTAAAACTGAAGGGAATGAATTAGTGAGCTTGGGGACCAAACAGAAATTTTATAGCCTAGCTTCCATCAAGCTTCTGTTGGCTATGTGTCAAATGCTCCACTGATCATGGTAGAGAACTCCAGTGGGAGTAATGGACCATTTCAGAAGCTCCCAACAGGAAATTAATGAACTGCAGTTGATTTCCATAATTTAAGGAAATTACTGCAGTTAGTTTCCAAAAATTAAGGAAATCACTTCAGTTATTTTCCAGATATTTACTCCAGTTGTTTCCAGAAATAAAGGGAGTAGGCCTGAAATTTAGCAGTGGATGAGGGAGCGTAACATAAAATTGTACTTAACGTGCACGCCGTATTTGTGGAATCTCATTTCGAGCCTGCAAGTTCATGAAGAAAATAATGAAAAAAAAAAAACAACGGACAAATGAAAGAAAATCATAAAAAGAAAATTGCAGGAAGATGAGAAATCAGAAAGGAAATAATAAAAAAGAACAACAGACAGATGAAAGAAAAGCATAAAAGAAAATTGCAGGAAGATGATGAATAAGAAAAGGTAAAAAATATGCTTTACTACATTTTGCAGGAATGGATGTCGTTCATGAGCTGTGTATTGATGATGAGATCCAATTGTCCTATTTGGGCAGAGAGTTTCATTTGGAGAGAAGAGGAAGTGATACAAACATGTTAGTGAATGCAAAATTGTGTTACTACATCATACAATACATTTGGAATGAACTGGCGAGCCTGGCTGCCACACTCACCGATGTGGATGCCGAGGTCCCCAATGCAGTTTTTCTGAAAGGTCCTAAAGAAATTTGGGAACAAGTGACCACTAGTAGGGACATGACGTTCGAAGAAGTTGGAAGAAATTTTAGATGATATAATATTGTACAGCCTGATTGGGAGGCGTTTAGATGGTAGTTCCAGTCATTGGCTTCTTCCTGTGCACTTGACAGTTTCCGAAGAAAAAATATTGAAAGTTTTAAACTTGGGTGGGTTGTTCTTCCAAACTAGGAAGGTATACTGGCCAATCCCTGTGTTATTAAGCTTCATTTCCACAGTGTTGGAATTTAGCACACCATTGAGAAAATGGATTTACAGAAAGATCAATTTCTTGCTATGTTCTACAATGCATCTAATATGTGACCCACTACCCCATGGTAACTGTTATAATTAAAAAATCAATGGTTTATGATAACTTAATCGTCTAACAAAAGATCAAATGGCACAGATTATGACAAGGAGGCAGCCAAGAGAGTTGTTTTCAAATAAAAATGCTTTATAGCGTAACTAGCTCTAATACCATGTTAAAAATATAAGACACAACTTATATACTGAAAACTAGCGGCTCTCACGTCAGCAAGCTACATTTAGAAACTGCCCAAACAAAAAACACTTTATCAAATTAATCATTAACATCAGAATAAAAAAACTTAAAACTAACACCTAAAAAATAAAAACTAATCATAATGTAAGGCAGACTCATAACTCATAACTATGAAACAACCTTTCTCTATTAATACATATTTTCCATTAATACAAATATAACATCCCTTTAACCGTATACCCACATTTCTATGTACTTTCAACCATATTTCTTATGGGAAATTTTCTAATTAACTTATTACCCTCACAAGTTAATACTACTCGATAAATTTTCAACTACATGGAGACTAAGTAACTTTATAACTACATCGAAAGTCACTAACACCCAAGATTATTCTTAGAGGGTGACTAAATCAACATCAATCAATACACATCTGGGAATAATTAAGCCCCCGCCATTGAATAACTTGGTAGTGGTCCATAAATACACATCTGGGAATAATTAAGCCCCCACCATTGAATAACTTGGTAGTGGTCCAGTCTTTTCATCGTGAAGTTTTCTCCTGAGGCTGGACAATACCACGCAGTACGGAATTTTTCCAATTGAATGACAGCCATATTGTATAACTTACATTTCCTAAGTAAATTGAAAAATTGAAAAGTGATAAGATTGACTAGCAAATGGTGCATTACATGATGCAAATGTAATCAAAATCGTCGTCATGGTTGAGAGCCTTCCCTGTGAATGTTTGGTCATCAAACGGCATAGTAGAGCTTAAGTTTTTCTTAACCCTTTTGTGTTTGTATTAAGGAGAATTGGTAGATTTGTCTTTCGTCATTGAGAAAGACTGGAATTTAGTGGAAGGCACTGTCCCTATACCTTGTACTTTGAACTTAACAGGATAGTCAAATTGAATAAGTTTTGAATTTAACTTAGTGTCTGGCTTGGCGGCCATTTAAAATTGGATAATAATAATAAAATTGAATAAGCTTTGAATTCCAATATTAATCAACACTTTCCGATTTTAATTTTGATTTTGATTTTCAGTACCCATAGCAGTGATATTGATTTGTGTTTAAGTACCAATAGCAGAGTGAGAAATTTGTTTGTTGGAAAGGCAAGCAGCTCGACGTTGTCATGGGAGGTCACATATTTTGATCCGGGGCTGGAAATGAGCGAGTCTTACATCCTCCAGCACTTGATAGAAGAGAATGTGATTGGATCCGGAGGATCTGAAACAGTGTACATGCCAACATCTTAAAACTCCTCTGTTGCATCTCAAGCGCACAATCGGATTTCAAGTTATTGGTATTTGAGTATATACAAAATGGGTTCCATTACTTTCTAATGAAAATAAAAAAATAAAAATAATCCTCACTTTCATTACATTCTTGGATGGAGAAAATCCACAAGCCTGGTTGTTGGGAACTTGGGACAAAAGAAGAGAGAAGCAACACTAATTAATAACAACATCTTACCTCCTACTTAGTTATTAAATCATTACTATCCCAAAAAATAAAAAATACTCCACTGAGTTCTATTCTACCGAGTGTGGTCGACAGTTTTTGATATTGGACCGTAGGAAATGATTATTAATGGAAAGCCATAAAGAGGTTTCAAACTAATATTGAATATCAAAATTTTCATTTCCGTAGTTGCTGCTTCTGTAACGGGCATCTAGATTGAATAACATCATTTCCGTACTCTAATAACATCTAGATTAAATAATATTCTAATGACATCTGCATTGATAAAATTATTTTTTAGTGTTCAAATCAATGCTGGGAAAAAAATAATTATGGATATAATTATATATAATAATAACAATATATATGGTATATTTTGGAAAATTTTGAGTTATTCTGAAACTTGGTCCCAAAAAAAAACCTAGTTTTCTGTTCAACTCTTACAAATGACAATGGAAAATTGACCAATTTTATAAAATTTAACATATAATATTTTTGGTCAATATGTGGTGCTTCAATTTATTTTTGTTGAAACAACAATTTTGACTTTTTATCAAGTCAGCTTTACTAACCATTTATCTTTATTCTTAATTTAAAAAAAAAAAAATTAATAAAAAACCAAAACTATATAGTTTTTTTTGAATATTAATAATGAGACAACTCATTTATTCAATTAAAAGAAAAAAAAGTGCAAGTAATCACTACTCATTAATAATACTAAGTTTTTTTTTTTTTTTTGCAGACTTTACCCATAAAGAATTTGAACATTGAATCTCTTGCTTTAGATCATAATTTATAAGGTGACCATAGCCAATTAAACTGCCCCAAAACCACTACCATTAATTCTAAGTTATATTAAGTTTTACCATATTTCAAATTAAAAACATCAAATCATAGTAAAGATTTTTTATAAGTATACCAATATAATTGGAATGGAATGCGAGTGGAGACAAGTCATATTTAGGATTGGTGGCAAATTTACATGCATGTTGAGAGAATTGCATAAATTTCAAGTCAATTTGTCAAAGCAAAACATACCTTTTAGGTTACAGTAATATCACTTATATTTTGTCTCGGTGGAACCTAATTCGGATATCTCTCCTATATGTGAGGCTTTCTTTTCTCTATTACATATGTAACTTATATAGAATTTCGTCTCACTCTCACTTTGGTGGTTTTTCTCTCCACGTTATGCTTTTTTAAATCTCTTTCAAGTTTTCAAACAAATTACGATTTTCTCGTTCTACAACAATTTATACAATGGGATACTTTGAATTTCATTTTTTTCCTAATATAAATAATTGTTGCATGTTAAAGTTCATTTGTTGCTTATTTTTTATGAAAGAGAAATACATACTAGTAATTGCACCAGATGTTAAGAAACATCGTAAGGAAATAGTATATAGCGCTAATTAATATTTCTTTGAAAATGGTTGAAAAACATAAAAATATCAACAAAAGACACTAGTGCTACAATGAAAGCACTAGTTAATGATTCTTTGACAATTGTTGAAAAACATAAAAATATCAACAAAAGAAAAGGATTGTGCTACAATGAAAATCTTGCTACAGTACTGCTTCCTCGAGCCTTAGAAATCATGAGGCCTATGTTGAAGTTAAAGACCTTGTTTTATTATGCCAACATGAATGCCTCGTTAATAACTAAATAGATCGTATTTTTCTACCTATGAAATCAGAGGTCGTTTTGGTACAATTCCTCCATTAAACATTGGGATAAATGTGACAAAAAAAGTTGGATGAAGAAAAAACATGCATGTGGAAATTGCACATAGTGACCTTTGTGCTCCCATGAGAATTTAGTCATTGGAAAGTCCAAATTATTTATAACATCCATCGACACCCTTCCAAGAAAAAAATGGTTGTGTTTTCTCAAGTACAAATCATTAGCTCTTATAACATTGAAAGAATATAGAGAAATGGTTGAAACAAAGGAAAATTTATAAGAATATTAAGGTTCTCAGAAATTAGAGTTTGGGAAAATAAACTATAATTGCTTCTACAAGTATTTCAAGACTCAAGGTAATTGCACAACATAAGTGCATTGTACAGAGAAAAAGAGGACCATTGTTGAGATGTAAAAGAGCATTGTCAAGGCAAAAAACTCTCAAACAACTATTGGGTTGAAGCAGTCTATACTATATACAACCATGTAATCATTTAACAGAAGCCCCACTAAGGTTGTAAGAAACATCTCACCTACAAATACATAAGTGGTAGGAAACCATACGTAAATTGTTAAGCTTCATGTAGGTATGGAGACTTGTGATATCTACTACACATATGTCATGTTTCTAGAACAACCTAGATACAATATGGTTAGGACACAACCAATTTATATAGAGAAATGTGTGTGTGCATGGAAGAAGGAGAGAAAATTTTAGGAATGACATTCATGAATTTGGAAACAAAGCCAAAAAAATAGTTCTCATTAATATTAGCAAACTTGATTTGTAAGCATTACATGCAAAATGATTTTCTTATCACTCTACTTATAACTCCCTACACTCTACACATTAGATTCAATACTAATAAGAAATTACATTTCATAAAAAATATCTTCATTTTACATTCCTAGGGGTCTCCAAATACTTTGCAAAAATTAGGGTTTTGGTCACTGGTTGTTGTTTATTTCAAAATTTTACTTCAACTGTTGATTTAAAACATAAGAAGTGATTTAATATTGGGAATTAGTTTCAATCACTTTGTTTCTTGTTCACCCCCTACTTATTCTTGTTATGGAGAGAAGATTATACCATTAGGGCTTAGCCACTCATAACAACACTTTCCATGTTAGAAATGGGTTGTTAAACCTAGAAAAATTAGCCCATGAATGTGTTGTGAGATTTCCCTAAGCATTCACTTTGGAGGTTCTAGCATAGTAGTTTGGTTTCTCTTCAAAACCAAGTCCACTTTTAGGTTGAAAAGTGCACAAGTTGTGAGTATTGCCAATACTTTCCCCTCCTCTCATTTCTTGTTAAATATTAGTTCATCGTGTTTGGTTAGCCTAAAAACATAATTGTGGTATCTGTAAAACCATAGAACTCCAGTGACTCTGATAATGATCATCCCAATGTTTTTCACATGCCTTCAACATCTGGAAAGAAGAGAAAATACTATTATTCCCTGCCCCATTATTCCCTAGAACAAAGCCACTATTGGCATATCCTCAGACTCAAATTGTTCAGTTACAAAATTACAACTCTTGAGGTTTACAATAATATGATAAAATATACGAAATGACTAAAACATATGCAGAACAACCATCAAGATGGACATGGCTTAACTAAATATAACCTGTTTGAAGAATGATGATTACATGTTTGATTTTAAAAGTTGCAAATCCAGAGTAGAAAGTATGTATGCTCTACTACTTCTTAAGTTTTTCCTATTAGCATCAAATATATTCATCATAAATCATGGTAGTGATCACTAAAAACAACGTTTTCAAATTTACCAAAATTATATCATCATTACATGTTTCACAAGATTCTAAAAGTTAGTTTGAGTGCTTTTGAAGTCGAACATATATTATTATACATCATAAAATCAAACAAATATTAGCTCAAAGAAAGCATTAATCACAATAGGGAGGGCACACATCAAGAAAATAAAATTCCTTTCTCCAATTTCTTTATCATTTTGGGGGCCTTGGCATTTCCTCGAGGAGGATCTTTTTGAGGGTCATACAATATTTCAACTTATGATTTTTCGGTAGGTCGATCTATGGAGGTGGGATTTCAAAGTCACCTATAATAGTCACTTTCACCTTACAATCTAAATCAGTGTGTTCGTTGTACATTGGGGGGAGGAGAGGTAGGAGATACTTGTATCGTAGCGGGGAGTATGGAAGTTTCATAATCTTGTCACTCAACCAACGAACTTCATGAGTTCTAGTCTACAAGTACTATGTGGTTACGTTCAACCATTCAAGTGAGACACAAAGTTGAATTATGCTACCTTTATTTATTCACTCTCTTAACGTAGAATTTACAAACTAAATTAAATAAAAAAACGTTAAACAACATCATCATTATAATTTAATAAAAACTAAATATGATGTGTTGAAAACAAACCAAGCTAAAACCATAAAGAACAACTAATTAGAAAAAAAACATATCTAAGAATGAATCAACACTATTACATTTTTCTTCTTGATATGTCCTTCTATCTTGAGAGTTTGAGGAGTGGTAATTCATGCCAATGCATTAAAAGATATGGTCGGATTCATTTCTTCTTCCTCTCACTACAAGGAAAAGACCCTCTAGCGTATGTTTTTTGAGGAACCCCATAGAAAAATACCCCATACATCCATTTCTAGTGGAGGTTACTAGAGGAGGTTGGCAGGCGGAGGGTTTTGTGGATGTTTTCCGCTTGGTGCGCTTATCATTAAACGTGGCCCCAGTGCTTTGGAATCGCGAAAGCGTCGGTGCACACAAAAACATTGGCACACGGGACACTGTGCACTCCATACACACGCGCCTGGTGTGTCGTATTATTCTATAGCACTGGTGCATCACAACTCTTTTGCGCCGGTGCATTATAAAACACCACGCCAAAACCGAAACCACCCGGTGCGGTAGAAAGA
This sequence comes from Pinus albicaulis, assembly GCA_034641835.2. Classification (NCBI taxonomy): domain Eukaryota; kingdom Viridiplantae; phylum Streptophyta; class Pinopsida; order Pinales; family Pinaceae; genus Pinus; species Pinus albicaulis. The sequence goes on from CM076580.1 coordinate 1,053,851,628, forward strand.
AAATGCACTGGTGCATCATAAAACAACGCGCCAAAACACAAACTGACCGGTGCATTCGTAAGAAACAGAACCAGTGCACCTATAAACCACGCGCACAAGTAAAGGGTTAAAAAAAAAAAAAATTACGGCAAAAAACCTGGATTTTTCATTTTTCAAGTGCTCTTGAGCTCTCAATTACCGGTGCGCTCTACCATAGAACGCACTGGTGCGTACAAAAAATTGGCACACCAGACATCATGAGCGACGTACACACCCACCCAGGGCATCCTCTAATAGTAACACACTGGTGCTTCACTACTCTTTTGCACCAGTGCCTCATAAAACACTGTGCCAAAACAGAAACATGCCGGTGCGTTCTTATCCAAGAGCACTAGTGCGCCTATAAAAATCATGCAATGGAATAACGTTAAATAAAAAAACAAATTAAGTCCAAAAAAGTGGTGCTTTATGACTATTCCACATCGGTGCTTTACGAATATTTTGCCCCGGTGCATCATCAAAACATCGCGCCAAAACTAAAACATCCCAATGCGGTGTTAGGGAACCGCCCCGGTGCATCATTAAAAACGCGCCAAATCTGACACCGCCCGGTGCGGTTGTAAGTAATCATACTGGTGCGCCTATAAAACATTGTGCACCAGAACATGGTTAAATAAAAAAAAAATTACGGCCAAAAAATCACATTTTTCACTTTCCTCAGTGCTCCAGAGCTCTCAAGCACCGGTGCCATTTCCCCTTCTCTGAGCCGCCCTAACATCGGTGCTCTCATTGCACCCATTGCACAAACTGCTTCTCTGCATTGGCCACCAATCTCCAGCTTGCATTTTGAAAAACTGTGGGAAAATTTTCTTTTGAAAATTTTATAGCCAATATGCCTCCTTGACGGCGAAATGTATAGGTATTTTTTTTAGTTTTCCCGTAATTAAGCCTTTTAGCGGATTAGAATTTGAAATAACCTTAAAAATAACCATTAAAAAAAAAACAAAAAATTTGTCGCACAGTGCGCCTGAGTCGTTCGGCTCACATCGAATACTGGTGTTGCTTGTAAAATTTATAGGCCACATAGCCATGGTGCTAACGGTAACTGTACTATTTCTGGGGTGATACCGAAAGGCGCCCCGCATAATTTTAAATTAAAATAAAATGAAATGCAGTGCACTCATTTAGCCAGGTGCTTCGTTGACCATTAGAATCGCAGTGCGGTGTGTTGACGAAATCATCCACCCTGGTGTATGTCAGCGTATCGCATTCGACATTCTAAGAGGGTCAATAGTGCGGTTGGGTAAAAGACCGCACCCTTGACTATGTAATTGTCATGAAGTCGGTGCGCTGACACGACTATATGCTTCGGGGCGTATATTTCAGTCAGCGCACAACTATTCTGACCTTAGATATAGTCAACGGTGCTTGAAAAAAATCCAGCTACACCGAGGCTGGTGCATTGTATTTCATTAGGGGCACTGCCACAGGTGCGCTACAAACTTAAGCTACACCGGAAGCGGTAAGTGACTTTTTTAGAGGTGCACTGACTTGTCTATTTTTTTTTTCAATATATATATTCCTAAATACATGTCTGTTTTAATAAAAAAAAAAATTTAATATGTCAATGAATCAGAGAGAAGAAGAGGAACAACAGCAACAACAGGCGAAAAAGTATGACATGATTCGCCAATGGGAGGCTCGAGAGAGGGAGAGAGATGCATACCCTTTCCCTATTACAACATATACCCAGGGGATCCTTAGGTAGGTAGGCCTCCTCAAGTTCTATGAGGAGGGTACTTCCCTAAAGGCCCATAGTGTGTTTTTGAGATATCTTATCCATAGGTGGAATGCCCACCGACAGGCTTTCCAAGTTGGTCCTGACCAGTGGTACACATCCATTGAGGAGGATATTTATTTTATTATAGGACTATCGAGGAGAGGGGTGGATTTTCCCTCATTCCTAGACGTTCCACCTGGTTGTGTAGCATGGAGTCAGTTAGTTTACTCCCAGAAATACATCAGAGCACATATACTGTCTCGTTCAGAGTTTCAGGTACCTGGAGGTCAGTTACGTATAGGTGCATTTGGTAGAAAAGACGTGCAGTTCCTCTCACTTATCATTTCGACCATTTCGCACAACACTAGTGACGGGTAACACATTAGTTGCTAGCTTTTATATTATGTTGATTCTTTAGTACAAAAACCATGACTTGTCAGGTGGTCTGCCATTTTTTTATGGTAGTTTTGTACGACCTTAGATAGATGTCGTGCTCGTGCACAAGGGAGGGTCAACTTCCCTTTTTCTTTAGAGCTGTTTTGTTTATTTTTTGAGAGGTTTCTAGAGATGAGACCTAGTTTTGTTCGACAGCCTCGTAGGCTGATGTTTGAGGCCTAGATGCGCATGTGGGGGCAGATGATGCCCAAGAGGGGAGAGACTATGTTTCCATCCAGGATATTGCATGGTGCACTGGACTTACTAGCCAGTGTTGACGGGCTGCATTCCTTCATTATGGTTCCATGTCCTTATGCTGGATTATATTGGCGAGGGTGTCCCAACATCCTCTTCACAGATGATGAGCTTCTAGATGATAGAGGTAATATTACGTTTTTATTTACATTTATTCTAACATGTTCTTTAACTTGTTTTTATTAAATTGTGTAATGAAATTGTCTAATTATTATTATGTACATGTATATATTTTTCATACATTAGCTCTTTTGATGGCGTGGAGATGCTAGATCCACCACATGATCTAAGTTTGGATCTTGATGACGATCAGGACATGGCTGATGCCGAGGATGATCATGATCAGGATGAGGCCAGTGTAGCAGAGAGACATGCTCCCGCTCATGGTGCACCAGTACCACCTTTTTCTAGGAGCGGTTGACTTGACACTAGATATAGGATGGAGTTGGGCAACCAACTCAGTGCATTGATTTTTGAGGCAATCATTAGGCTCACTCATTACAGAGACATACGGGCCGATGGTAGGCTGTTACGGATGTGGAGAGGCATGTCGCATGACATGTAAAACCTGATGCGGTATGTCATAGGAGCTACGAAAACTATTACGCGACTGAGGAGGATTGTTCGTAGCTATAAGCATAGTCGAACCGCGACACGTGATGGACAATCCGAAAGTAGTGACTCATCATCTCATGATCGTTCACCTCGTGCAGCGCTTGATGAGAATGAGGCTCCACTAGTAGCTTCTAGCAGTCATCATTGAGATGAGGCTGGACCGTCGGCCACGTCTAGTTAGCAGACTATAACATCCATCAGTACTACTCATGATCATCAGCAGGCTAGACCATCGACCGTCGATGCTACACTATTGACTGAGTAGGCCTCCACTACTACTACTTATATTGATGTTGTAGCACCACTAGTTGATATATCCATCAATACTAGTGATCATGATCATGAGCAGGCTCGACCATCGACCGTCGAGGCTCTACCCTTTACTGAGCAAGCCTTCACTTGTAATGCTATTGATGTTGTTATACTACCACCAGCTGATCCATGACGTTTATATTACAGTTATATATTTTTAATATTATTCAGTTATATATATATATATATATATATATATATATATATATATGGTCCATGTATTTTATGTTCATGTTGTAGTTGTACTTAATTTACATGTTGGTGATCATCATGATGTGGCGCATATTGTTAGGTCATGTTAGATATGTTCATTTAATGTTTAGCTTGCAGATAGATGTGTATATGTGATAGCATGAGTTATTTGACATGAGATGTATATTTGATGTTTTTGTTGTGATGATGTTAATATATAATGTTAATTTGATGTTTGAATGTGCTTTTTAGTTGAATATGATGTTTGTACTATGGTTATCATGATCGTGATGATGTTTATTAATTAACTTATTATTAAATGACCATGATATTTATTAAATATTATGTCATGATTGTAATTGAAATTGAAGTTTTAATTGTATGTAAAATTGTAAAATTGTATTTGTATTTATACTAATTGTAATTTTAACTATAATTGTATGTAAAATTTTAATTGTAATTGTAATATTTGATTTATTGTGAAATGATTATAATTGTATATATGAAAAATTGTAAAATTGTAATTGTAATTCTAATTGTATGTAAAATTCTAAAATTGTAATTGTAATTGTAATTGTAATTTTAATTGAATTGTATGTAAAATATTTGTAAATTATAATTGTAATTGTAAATGTAATTCTATGTAAAATTGTAAATGTAATTATATATAAAATTAACATTGTAATTGTAATTCTAATAGTAATTCATGTATGTGAAATTAATGTAAAATTGTAATTGTAATTGTAATTGTATGTAAAATATTTGTAAAATTTTAATTCTATTAGTGTGAAAATTTTAATTGTATTAATGTGAAATGATTTTATTAAAATATTAAAATTTGTAAATTTGCAAATAATTGTAAAATAACAAATCTAGAATAATGCGATTTTTTGTAACATAATAAAGTTTAGAAAATAATGAAAATAAATTCATTTACTTTAGAATTATCATTATTTTATTATGATATTACATAAAAAAAAAAAGAACTTTATATAGTCCGGTGCGATTATCATCATAACACGCACCAGTGTGTCGTATTACAAACACGCATCGGTGCTTCACAACTCTTCCGCACCGGTCACGAATAAACGGAAACAAAAAAAACGCAACTCTGTTTTCTTTAAGTGAAAAAAAAGCGGCAATTTGAAAAATGGGCGGCAAAATATTTTTGAAAATCTAATTTCATAAAATAATTCTTTAAATACTAAAATTTTTTCATTATTTCACTAATTTTGCTAAAATTTTCAGCCAGATATTTGCAAGAGACAGACCTGGAGCAAGAGAGCATGAGGGCACTGTGGAGCAGCGAAATATGTTCGAACAGAAGTATTCAAACAACTAGAAACCAAACCTCTGGTGATTCAAACCCTGCATCATAGAATTTCAAACCATCTCGTGATTAAATTTGATTATTTTGTTTACTTGTTTTCTGCAATTTTATCCATTTTTACCCTAAACCCTTCATTTTTTTGTGTTTACCCTTTATTCTCCATGTTTCTGTGATTTTAGAATTAGGGTTTTTCATTTTAGATTGACGTCCAACCCACGGGATGACTTGCATAGTCGGATCCCAATCCATTCGGCCATTGCGTGAATTTTTGGAAAAAAATGGATTTTTCTTTATTGGTGCACCCTGCGTACCCTACCACACCAGTGCACTGTATTATACATCACACTGCGCAAGTAATGTGTAATAAAAAAATTGATTTTTTTTTTCTAAATCTGTGTGCCATATCTGAAATAGGGCACCGATGCTCCATTTAACGAGGATAGCATTGTACGATGTATTACACTATTTTTGCGGCGCGTTTATAATAGACAACACACCGTACGGTCTATTATACTATTTTGCGGTGCATTTTTAATATCCCCACGCACCGGCTGCGGTGCGTACCTCATGAAAGGTGCACTGGTGTCTTGAGATTTATTTTATACCTGAAAAGTTGAGAATTTATTTATAAATATATTAATGAATGATATGGTACAAGTTTTAGATTGATAAAGAAATGACTGACAAGAGATCAAGTAACAAAAATACTGATAACACATCAAGAAAAGTAAAAAAGGCAAGTTCTTCGTAAATTCTTTATAAAAAATATTATTTTTGAACTATATGTAAGTTTAACTATTATGTATTGTTTACTGTGTATCATGCAGAGCCACAAAATGATGAAGGTCGATATGATTATTTCTGATCTAGGACTAGAAGAGCGTAAAATTTTAATGGAAAAATTGTAAAAGGATGAATCAGGTGAATGAAAAAATACTATCAATCCAATATGAGTTTATTTTTTTAATTATCATTAATAATATACTTAAAATTATTAGTTAACATGTGTCAAACAGTTTACTAATTCACATTTTTTTAATGTTCTATAGGGATCAACAACTCAGAAAATGAATGTTGTTCTAAGAAAGGAAAAAAAAATAGAATATGCAAATGAAAATGAATTTCTCCTTAGCTCATCTGGAGTGGTGCTAGAAGTTAACGAAAGGGGGAAAAACTTTTACAAAATTTTGAGGGATCTAGTGGAACGAATGTATAGATGTTCTTTCCACTTACAATACAAAAATCAATCCAATGATTCCAAGAACCAAATTTTATCCAAACTACAGGAAGATTTTCCAGAGAATTGGTCAATGAGACATGTCAAACTTTTAATAGCAAAAACGTAGAAAAAAAAAAGAGGAATGAAAAAGTAATATTCCTTTAAATGTTTGTCTAGAATTATTTATAAATATCACTTTTGTTATATTTAATTTTTATATATCAATATAAAAATTAAATATTTTATTGTCATGTTACATTTTCAGGAAGATTATAAAAATCTTAAAAGATGAACGAGCTAATATCAGAAATATGCCAGTAGGAATGTCCAAAAAGGTGTACAAGGAGATGGTCAAAGAAATGGACAAAATTGCATCACAGGAGGAGCCATCTCAACAACAACGTGCTTCAAATTTAATATGTAATCATTGAATTTTTCGATTATTAGGTACAATAAATAAACAATTTAGCATTAAATATTAATTTTCAAGAATTTTCTTGCAGAAAAGAAAAGAAAATGGAATCCATTCAGCACATAAAACAAGGCGACAAGGAAGAAAACGGTTGATCTCTAAGTTTGTGAGTAATTTTTACTTCCTTATAACAACTTAACTAGATTTAGTTTTAGTATTTTTTAAGTTGCTTTACAAAAATAATCATTGAATGTCTTCAAACAGGTGCTAATATACAAAGAAGAACCATAAGACGAATTGATTGAAATTGGGTTAAATATGGGTTGTGAGTATATGTTGGCATATCAAAATTTAATTGTGGAATTTGTAAGCATCTATCGACCTTGTTTTACTTAGTTCCATCTATAATTAATAGAACAAAAACATCTTTTATATTAAATATATGATTTGTTATGGGGTATAAAACTTGCAGGAAACAAAGTATGGAACTGCGCCAACAGATGAAATTTAGAAATATGGTATGGTACATGGTTTTGAAAGAATGTGTATAGTTTATGAGTCAATTGTTGCTATGGTACGTCATTTTTATTTTCAATTTGCATTGATGTATATTATTTAATATTGCAATTTTCATTATTCTCACCAATGTATATACACCCATTTCAGTTTATTTTTATGTTTGTAGATGAAAGGTGAAGAAGAATAAAACAATCAACGCTGTGAACAAAACATTTTTGAAAATAACCCAAGTCATGGAAGTAGCTCTAGTAGTGACAACAGTTCAAGCGAATAATGATGATCACTATGTTTGGATATCAAGGCAAGGCGTTTTATTTTTTGAAATACGTCTGTGAAATCATAAATTTTGTTTAATGTATGTACATAGTGTCCCAATTGAAAGACAAAGGGATACGAATAACTGTCCCATTTTGTATGATAAAGACTGTCTTATATATATATATATATATATATAATCATAAAATATGTTCTAATTTATTCTATTACGTTCTCCATTGTCATTCTCAAATGCACTAATAAAAATTTTATTCCTATGAATATTGTTATAAGATATATATATGTCGACTTTTGATGAATAATGAATTTAAAACAATCACAATAATTGGATTGTCATAGGTCGATGTTTCTAAAAAAAAGAAAATGAAAACCGGTGCATGTCAGTAACTATCGACCGGTGCGTTTATGTGTCTATACGCACCGGTGCCGTTGTACGATCTATGGGCACCGCACAAATACCAATACTCGTTATAAATATTGGTGCATTTGTGTGATGTTGCGTACCGAGGTGTTTATGTATCTATAAGCACCGGTGCATTTTTACGATCAATGGGCACCGCACGAATACCAACACCAATTATAAATCTCAGTGCCTTTTTGTGATACGACGCACCGGTGCATCATAAAGGTATACGCACCGGTGCGTTGATACAACCTATGGGCACCGCAAAAATCCCAAGATCAATTAGAACGGCCCCGTGCATTGTATGACCAACACTATGCCCGGTGCAGTTTTACACCTAAATGTCCCGGTGCGTTCGTTCGACTGAGACAGCCCCGGTGCGCCATCTTCATGTACGCACCGATGCATTAAATCTAGAGTAGCGCATCGATGAAAAAATATCCATAATAACCTCCGACGCCCATTTTTTTTTATTTGTGTTGAATTTTCATTAAAAGCTCCGCCAAAACCTCCGTAACCATAAACAGATGTTGTAGAAAATGTTTTTTTGACAATTTTGGCCAATTTTATAACACTAAAAACCTCCTTTATAACCTTCACTAGACGGTCTTTTCCTTGTAGTGTCTAGGGTTGGTTCCTAGTGTATATCTTCTTCTTTTGAAGTTTCTTGTTCCTTTTCTTCCTCCTCTTCACAATCTATGTAAAATAATTTCTTCTCATAACACTTATGACCTTTAATGTATTTTCTATCACAACTGATCTGAAATGTGTGAACAAAATATTTATTATACAGAGATAGACAGTAGGGGTTTTACTGGTTATTTCACCTTTATTAGAAAGGATGAAACTAGAAGCTTCTGGCCCTCTTACTAGCTCTGCCTAAAGAAATATGAAGTAAACACTAAAAAGATCTGGCAATGAAAGTATTTGTTTTCTGATTGCAAACTATTCATTAACCAATTTTATGTGTGAACAAGCAAGTTAAGGTGTTCTACCATGGAAGTAAAGTGGTTTGGAATGGAACAATTAAGTTTTGATCACTGTATAAGTCTTTATGTGTTAAGAGGAATTATTTAAATTCATTGTTTAATGTATCAAACTACGGAAATATACAGCAAGAATTCACAGCATAATAACAAGCATCTAATAAAGCAGTTCACCCCTCTCTTGGGCTACTTTTGCTAGGTCCAAAAGCCTCCCAATGGGCTTTTCCCTTCTCTATTAATTCTAAAAATAAATTTTACACCATGAAGAAAGCCTCAAAAGGCTGAAATAGCTACAAAATCAGAATTAGAGTGTTGGAAACAGTAAAAATTGACTATTCATTCACCTCAAACAGATGAACATAGCCCAATACAACTGATCATTCCCCAAGCCCTGGTGGATTCACAAGAAAATCCGCTGATAAAACCTCTGAAAGAGTGCCTTGATGGCTCTGCAACTTGTTCCAACAGCTTTAGAATGTTCCAATACCCCCAAAACAAAAAAAAAATGTTCCAAAAGGACTTCCCTAGCTCAAGTTATGATCAAAACTGACTTTGTCTAGTTAGGGCTCGGAAAGCTCCACCAAATGTGTTGGAACTCCAGTTAGTCCGACAAATAAGGGGTCGACACCTAAATAGGCGGAACCCGCCATAAATCCACCAGTCAGAAGGTGCTTAGGGATAAGCCCACGGGACCGCGCCGTTCGGAAGTGGTTTAAAAACTGGAGTTTAATGTGGAATGTTTTAAATGTTAAACCATAATATTTAAACCATATATAACGCCCCTCCAAATAACACGTGACCTTACCCCAAAATTTTTAACGCGTTGTTTGATTTGGCACTTGGTTCTCCGCGGATGGTTCCGTGCTGAGGGGCCTGGCCCCCTTTCGGGACCCACCCAAAAGAAAAACAAAATTCAAATAAAAGTTGGCGACATATGATTAATAAGAACCACCTTTGGCCCGACGGTTGGGCCGCTCGGTTTCTACCACCCTGACCCGGGGTTGATCCCTGCCTGCGCCATATAAATTTTGCCATAACAATTCGACCATTTCGCTTGACCCTTGGGGCCACGTGGTGGCCTCCGGGCTTGCCACGTGGCGTTCTGCCATTGGCTCTTCCACGAAATATTCTGTAGAATATTCCATGGAATATTCCCAGAATATTTTGTGGAATATTTTTTTAAATAATTTTTTAAATATGGTCAAACTGAGTCAAATTGGGCTTTTTGCCAAAAATTGAAAAACTTCAAAGCTAAATAACTTTCTCATACAACATTGATTTTCAGTGCCGTTCATGGCTATAGGATCGTCTTTTTGAGCTCTTTCTTGTCATTCTAGTTTGGACCATTTCTGAGCAACTAATGTTTTGAGATTTTTTCCATTAAGGACTTGATCACCTGATCACGCCTCCCAAATGGGAAGATTTTGGACCCCAAAAGCTCTATGATTAGTGAAAATGATAATGTGGAGACTGATTCTCCACTCTTCCACCCTTGAATAACTGAAATCTACCTGATTTCATCAAATGGAGCTTTTCAGAAAATGATAAATTTTCTCTGGAATTAACTGATCGACCATTTCTAAAACTGACAAAGTCATGATTCAAATTCTTAAAATTTGTAGAACAACAACTGTAATTTGCAGAAAAAAAATTGTTTCTACACTGATCAAACTTCCAAGAAGACTTAAAATAACGTTCACCTTGCCTCTTCTGCTTCCTGTGTGCTTTCTTTTTCTACCAGCAACTTGAAGCAACATGGTTAAATCCACCACAAAATGTGCAACAAAATTTCTTTTCATTTGAACAAGAAAAATTATCATTCTTTGCTGAAACATAATCAAATTGATCATGTGAATGATTATACCTCTTTTTTTGCATGGAATGTCCATCCTTTTTGTCTTCGAAAGAGGATGAACTAGTAGAGGAGACAGCTTTCCTTTTCAGACTTTCATCAATGTTCTTGTCTTGAAAACTATTTGAACTAGAAGGCTCGCCATAAACGACATGTTTACCCTCTACTTGCTGCAATGATGGCTTAAAACAATGGCAATCATCCTTAAAACAATTTTGACATAAATGCATTTGAGAACTTGGAACAAAGGTTCTCTTAAAATTTGCATTACATGCATTCAAGTATTTGAATTCTTTGCCATAAAACTGCACATATCCAAGACCAACATTCTTGGGTCGCTCCACAATTGAAATGGGTTCAACCATGCCTTGTGCATGCTTGACCAAACCTTTTCCTTCTTGATAGCCCATCCTAAACATTAGTTTGGACCCGATGCCTCTTGTATGTTTTTCAAAAGAACCAACACACTTTTCAATGGAAGGAATTGAAGACACGTTGGAACGATTAACCTCTTCCTCAAAAATTTTCTTAGACAAAGCTTCTTGAGTTTGAAGGAGTTGTTTCTCCATGTCATGCAACCTTTGGAGAATTTATTCCTTCTCATCCTTCATAGCCAAAAATTGTGCATGAAGCTTAACACTTTCTCTTTGATCCTCAATGAGAATCTGCACCATGTCCTTCACCTTAAAGAACTCATTCTTCATGTCATCATTGAAGAATCTTGTGAAGGAGGAAACTTCACTTGTAGAATAATTTGACATTATGTAAATGGTCAAAACAATCAAAAGGAAGTTCCAAATAAAAATCCTCAAAGCTTTCAAACAAACGACAAGCTTTTAACCAAATGTCAGTAAAGACCCCTTCTCATTCAAGCAGCCATAAAACACAAACTATTGGAGTTTGTTTTCCAAAGATATTTTTGAGGTAAATTGGGTAAGGAAAATAATATTCAATCCTTTCCAAGACTTAGCTAACAACAACTATCCTTCCAACTCAAGAAAACTCATACATGTAACCATTTTGCAATCAATAAAACAGTAAATCTCTTACACTATTTTAAAACCTTTTGCACAATAAAAAATGCTCAACCCGAGCTCTGATACCAATCTGATCTGAAATGTGTGAACAAAATATTTCTTATACAGAGATAGATAGTAGGGGCTTTTACTGGTTATTTCACCTTTACTAGAAAGGATGAAACCAGAAGCTTCTGGCCCTCTTACTGGCTCTGCCTAAAGAAATATGAAGTAAACACTAAAACGATCTGGTAATGAAAGTATTTGTTTTCTGATTGCAAAGTATTCATTAACCAATTTTATGTGTGAACAAGCAAGTTAACGTGTTCTACAATGGAATTAAAGTGGTTTGGAATGGAAAAAATAAGTTTTGATCACTGTATAAGTCTTTATGTGTTAAAAGGACTTATTTAAATTCACTGTTTAATGTATCAAACTCTGGAAATATACAACAAGAATTCATAACATAATAACAAGCATCTGATAAAGCAGTTCACCCCTCTCTTGGGCTACATCTGCTAGGTCCAAAAGCATCCCAATGGGCTTTTCCCTTCTCTATTAATGCTAAAAATAAATTTTACACCATGAAGAAAGCCTCAAAAGGCTGAAATAGCTGCAAAATCAGAATTAGAGTGCTAGAAATAGTAAAAATTGACTATTCATTCACCTCAAACAGATGAACATAGCCCAATACAGCTGATCATTCCCCAAGCTCTGGTGGCTTCACAAGAAAATCCGTTGATAAAAACTATGACAAAGTGCCCTGATGGCTTTGAAACCTATTCCAACAGCTTCAGAATGTTCCAATACCCCCAAAACAAAACAAAAAAATTGTTCTAAAAGGACTTCCCTAGCTCAAGTTATGATAAAAAATGACTTTGTCCAGTTAGGGCTAGGAAAGCTCCACCAAATGTGGTGGAACTCAAGTTAGCCTGAAAAATAAGGGGTTGGCGCCTAAATAGGTGGAATCCGCCATAGCTTCACCAGTTAGAAGGTGCTTAGGGATAAGCCCACGGGACCGCACCATTCGGAAGTGGTTTAAGAACTGGAGTTTAATGCGGAATGTTTTAAATGTTAAACCATAATATTTAAACCATATATAACACCCCTCCAAATAACACGTGACCTTACCCCAAACTTGTTAATGTGCTGTTTGATTTGGCACTTGGTTCTCTACGAATGGTTCTGTGCTGAGGGGGCTGGCCCCCTTTCGGGCCCCGCCAAAATGAAAAACAAAATTCAAATAGAAGTTGGCGACATATGATTAATAAGAAACACCATTGGCTCGACGGTTGGGCCACTCAGTTGCTACCACCTCGACCCGGGGTCGATCCTTGCCTGTGCCATATAAATTTTTCCATAACAATTCGACCATTTCGCTTGACCCTTGGGGCCACGTGGTGGCCTCTGGGCTGGCCACGTGGCACTCTACCATTGGCTCTTCCACAGAATATTCTGCAGAATATTCCATGGAATATTCCCAGAATATTTTGGGGAATAATTTTTTTAATAATTTTTTAAATATGGTCAAACTAAGTCAAATTGGGCTTTTTGCCGGAAATTGAAAAACTTCAAAGCTGAATAACTTTCTCATATAGCATCGGTTTTCAGTGCCATTCACAACTACAGGATCGTCTTTTCGAGCTCTTTCCTATCGTTCTGGTTTGGACCATTTCTGAGAAACTAATTTTTTGAGCATTTTTCCATTAAGGACTTGATCACCTGATCAACAACTGTAGAAAATTCCTTTTGCATTTTTTTCTTCCAATTGTTGTGGTGTCAACCTTGTAGTTTGTGGAAGTCTAGGAGTAGGAACACTTCCATATTTATGGTTGTGAGTGGTAGGCTTCCTTGTCACCATAATTTTGCTTTCAATTTTTCTTAGCAGCCTGAATGCCTTCCCCAATGAATTAGGTTCCCAAAGGTGAATCTCATGTTGGATGTTATCTTTTAAATTCCCGATGAAGACATCAATCTTGTGTTCCTCTAGAATATCAGTTACCCTTATATTAAATTTTTTGAAATCCTCAATGTGATCCACCACTGAACCCTTTTGTTTGAGAAGGTGTTTCTCTTTGTACCCTAATAATGTGCTATCATTTCCTCCATAAAAATTGGCCAAGTGACAATTTTTTTACTAGAGAAAATCCATCGATACCATACAAATGTATTAGGTTCTAATTATAAAGTTTCAATACATCCCTTTTGTGTGTTTTGCACATTATGGAGATCAAAATATTGCTCCATATGTAGTATACATGTTACGGTATCATTGTCAATAAAATTCCTCATATCAATATTTGGAATATGGAAAGTCTTCAATCCAACATTAGAGTTTATGAAATCATGATTAGCGTTTATTTTTTTCTCATCATGAGTTTCCTCTACTACCTTCTCGCCATTAGGAGGCTTTTCTTGTAGTAACTTTGTAAAACATTCCTTCAAACCTTCCATGTCTTTCTTCAAATCTTCCATGTCACCTTTTAAACCACTCATGTCACCTTTTAGTTCTTCTTTGGCTGTTTTTTGTGGAAGAAAAATTTGTTGCACTCGGTCTCGTAATTTTGATATATTATGCTACACTTCTTCCTCTTCATGTGTCATAGCAGAGTTTTATGAGGATTTAATGGGCATGGAATTATTTTTGGGAGGAATTTTAGAATCCAATACCTATATCTATGATTCAATATGCCCTTAGAATCACTTCAAACTACTTTTTAAACAAAATTTATGCAATTTTGAAAAACAAATACAAACCTTTTTCTTCCTTTTTAGGAGGTCAATATTGAACCTGATTTATTTCTATGATTTCTGATATTCAAGGTCTGAAATTTGGTCCCTTATTAGCCCTACGAGTATTCTTTTCAACGCCACAGGTCATACCTAATTTGGATTCTTCAAAACAAAGTTATCCTTGATCTCCCACAATGACCTAATTATGAGATGGTTTAGTAGAGTGAGCTTGTATGGCATGCCACGTGTCATTTTTATTTTTACCTTAGGCTTGGAAATAGATATAAAAGAAACTAGAGTATGTGTTCTTTCAGCCACTTTTTACAGAATTCCAATTCGATGCGTGAAACAAAAGTTATGATGATTTTTCCCCGGTCGCTTGTTTAAGATTAAATTATGGAGCCTACAAAAACCCTAACTTCCATAGATGATATCTCTGAAAATATTGCAAACCAAGGTCTGAAATTTTTATACGATGTTCATCAAGATTTCCGCTTCACGTGGTAAAAATTTCAGCTTTAGAAACCTCGTAGAAAACAAGTTATAGTGAAAATTCCAAGATGATCTATTTGCAGCAGCGAAACCATAAAATCCAAAGCTCTGATACCAAATGTCATAAAACCAACTCATAAAATAGAAGCAAATATAGATAAATGAATTAGAAATCAACCTCTTCGAGGAGGAAAACTCCTTTACATTACATAAATGAAAATTTCTTAGATGATACAAATGAAAAAACCTCCTTTCTATATATAAGAGTCCCAGGGGTCACAATATAATCCTAGCCGACATAACAATAACAATGTAAGTGCACAACAATAATAATAGTGGGCTTCTATGAGGCACAATAATAACAATATGGGGACAACATGGGCTCAAAAATAACAATAAGGGAGCTACACTAATAATAATGATAAGGGGATACACTAGTATTATAGGGACCTAGCAATGTTCATTGTACATTGGGGGAGGAGAGGCAGGAGAGGCATGTATCGTAGCAGGGAGTGTGGAAGTTTCCTAAGTTTTTCGCTAAACTAATGAACTTCATGAGTTCTAGTCTACAGGTATGTGCGGTTACATTCATCCATTCAAGCGGGACACAAAGTTGAATTATGCTAACTTTCTTTATTCACTCTCTTAATGTATAATTTACAAACTAAATTAAATTTAAAAAGGTTAAACAACATCATCATTATCATTTACTAAAAAATAAATATAATGTGTTGAAAACCAACCAAGCTAAAACCATAAAACACAACTAATTATAAGAAAAAAACATAAATCTGATCCTAGAGTATTAAGAAATAAATTTCAAAAAAATAATAAAATAATATGATAAGAAAAAATAATTTAATGAAAAATACACAATTAAAGAAAAAAATTTGTGAGATAAGAATATTTTTCACATTCATAAAAAGGTTATCATTAAATTAAATATATTTTTCAGTTCAATTCTTTATCCTATTCAGGCGTTATTCTGGAACATGACTACTGCTTAACTTAAAAAATAATAATAATATAATACCTACAAAATCAAAATAAAATTCAATAAAATAAATTAAATATATTTGGTTGTCAAATCCAAAACAAAATTAAATAAAACATTAAAACTAAATTTAAAATTTAGGCATTATGAAATTATGAAACTAAATCTTGAACAAGTATAGGTAAGACTTTGTAAAATTCCTTAGTGAATTTTTTTATTATAAAAAATACATTGTATATGCTCAATAAAGCCACAAATAAAAATATTACTTGAAAACTACTTAAAAATCCCCCAAAATTACAAACTTCCATAGCCAAGTATCAAACAACAGAAACTTCAAGTCATGAGATATGAAATGGGTGTATAGATTTCAACTTGGTAGGCCTAGTCCAAAGCATCATTTCAACATAATGCAACTGCACCCTTCTAAAAATATCCAACAACGAAGTAGCATATCAATGCACCTATACCCTTTTAATAGAAGAAACACCACAATAACTTATGAATGGTACAAATAAAGCATTGTGTCCCCCTAGAAGTCTTATTTTTTTTTTGTGAATAAGATATTTTTATTAACAACGAAAGGGAATAATTACATCATGGTGAGTTGGTGCGAGCGACATGCATCAGCAGCCAAACCATAAAAGATTTAATCATGGCAGGACTTGGAGTTGCTGGTAAAGTAGTTGCACAAAATTTACAAGTGGAGATAGAAAAAAAAAATCCCCAAAGTGCGGAGTAAGCAAGATTTTACGTTGGGGCTGATTATTGAAACAAAAAGGAGCTTCGTAGAAGCTTGATGCTGGTGGCCTCGTTGGACGAGAAGGATCATAGGGCTCTCGAGAGCTGAGTACATAGAAATAACGAAAGAGGAGGATGGAACCAAAGACGAGTTCTAAACCAAAAAGAAAACTTGAAAGTGTTGCTGGTCACGTAGTTTCCTCGGCCGAGTTATCCTCTAGGCTAACTGGCCGCTTTGGTGTGCTGCCTTAAATGGTGGCATCCTGAACTGGCCGGCTGGTGGAAGCACCCTGACTTCTCCTTTGATAATGGGCGAAGCCTCTACACTTGCCATTCTCTTCTTAAGCAACACATAGTGAGGGGAGTATTTGGTGATGAAGTGGCGGCGATGAACAACTCCAACGTAAAGCATGAAATTCTCAGTCAGAGCATCGAGCTTCTTCTCCAAGTTGTTATTGTGATCTTGGTGCACTTGCATAGAGATACCTAACATAGTCTTGGTCTGCCATTGCAATTCGATTTCCTTGCTGAACAGATTCTCCTTGGCCTTCGTCAGGCCGAGGTCGGGAATCCAATTGAAGTCTTCATCAAAATCCTTTGTAGCAATTCGCTGGCGAACCAGCCTGGCTTGGTTTTCCAACTCCGCAACCCTATGATGAGTGTCTGGATTAACCACGACCTCATAGTTCTTTGTAGCCCAACGTGCCGCGAACTTTTTCCTGGTGGTGGGAGTCATGCTTGGAGAAGCCTAGCGCGAGGCATGAGCCCCTCGGCCACGGTGTGGCCATGACCGTGACCATGAATATTTCCCCTCGAAGTAGCTTATTTATAAGGTGCTTATCTCTCTTTTCTTCTATTTTTGAAGCTGGTTTCATAACATTTGGTATCAGAGTTTTCGATTCTAGGGTTTTTCTGCTCTAAACAGGTCATCGTGGAATTTTTACTGTAACGTTTTTTCTATGAAGGTTCAGAACCTGAAATTTTTATCATGCGAAGCAGAACTCCTGAGGAACTTCTTGTAAAATTTTTAGATCTTTGTTCACAAAATTTTCAAAGATATGATCTGTGGAAGTTAGAGTTTTTTCAGGCTCCTGAATTTCATCTCAAAGAGGTGATTATGGGAAAACCATCATAACTCTCTTTGAGCATCGGATTGGAATTATGTAAAACGTGGTCGCAAGTACACAGAATATAGTTTCATATGTATCAATTTCAAATTTTAAGGAGGAAACAGTGACATGTGGCACGTCGTACAAGTTTGCTCTACTGAACTAGTCCATAATTAGGTCATTGTGGGAGATTGGGCATTACTTTGCCTTGAAGACTCCAAATTAGGTTAGACTAGTGGCATTCGAAAGATAATTTAGAGGGCTACTATAGGACCAAATTTCAGATATTGAAGATCCAAAATCACATAGATAATTCAGTTTCAATATCAAGCTCCTTAAAAGCAAGAAAAAGGTGTCTATTTTTTTTCAAATTGCGAATTGCATAAGTATTGTTTGAAAATTCAGTTTGAATTGATTCCAAGCACATATTATAGAATAGATATCAGTATTTGGTTCTAAAATGCCCCCTAAAAAGGATTCAACACCCATTAAGCCTTCATAAGTCTCTACTATGACTCATGAATATGAAGAAGTGTAACATGACATATCAAAATTACAAGAGAAAGTGCACCAAATTTCTCTCTCGCAAAGATCAATAAAAAATGAAATGGAAGTTTTGAAGAAAGGTGTGGAAGCTAAGATGGATGGTTTGAAGAAAGGCATGGAAGCTAAGATTGATGAAAAAGTGAAAGATAACATGTAAAACATAAATAATGATCTAAAAGAAGACATGTAAGGTTTGAAAAAGTTGATACAAGAAATGTTTCCTAATGGCGAAAATATAGTAGAGGAAACTCATGATGAGAACAAAGTAAATGTTAATCATGATTTCATAAAATCTAATGTTGGATGGAAGAACCACCATATTCCAAAGAAAGATATGGAGTGAAAATGTAAAGTTGGGTTACACTTTTGTGAGAATCAAGGGCGAAAAACTTTTTTCCTCAAAAGTTTGGCTGAAATTTCAAAATTAGTTCGGTCGAACTCGTTCTGCTGTTTACATTGACGACATACTGACGGCATGGGAAAATAGATTTTTGGCCAGAGATGGGAAAACCGACAACAAAATTTTGGCCGGACTATTATTTAGGCCAAACTTATATTTTATAAATATATCGCCCGCAAACTTTTATAGGTTTCATATCTCTTTTGCGAATTTCTTTTTTGATTCTCTGTGGCTCTCTGTTGCTTCTCTGTTGCATTATGGTGAATTATATTGCACTCTGTTGCTGCTCTTGTGAGCTATGTTGCACTCTGTTGATGCTCTGTTGTGATTTGGAGTTGCACCACGACAAATTTCTGCGAATTTCCAGGTAAGTATTTAAGTCCTGATGTAAATTTTGCCTCATCTTAGTCTATTACACTGTGGTTGTCTAGAGTGTTTTATAGTTGGGGTGAAAAAACTTGGTTGACGAACATATTTTATGCGTCTCCAATGTAGAAGCTTATCGTTCGTTGTACCGGCCTACCCAAACTACTCTACTATGCCCCATCAATTTCATAAATCCATCAGTGTCCGGGCCTACCCCCACCAACAACTACTATGCCATGAATTGAAGGCACGACTCCGTTCATGATTCTCTTGGCCGAGTAGGGAAACTCTCCACCTTTAACCCATTTTCTTGGTAGGCACTCTTCCCACCTAGTTGCCCTTTTCTGGATTTTGTTAAGATAAGAAGCTAGCTTACAGTAGTCTCGCTTTCTTCTTTTTCTTCCTTTCCAATATCCCTCCGTGCTAGATTCATCCTTATCTATGGTTATCTAATTGGAGTGGCATCATCTTTAATGTAGATGCGGTGCTAGAAAATCTCAGAGTGACTCTGGTTAATCATGCTTTATTCATTACAAAGAGAAGTTGGTTACATATTATACATGATTATATTTATATTTTGACTTGAAAGATAGATACTTGAATTATTGGTCTGGCTTTATGTCTTATTTCAAAAGAGTAGTAACTATTCTTAATTCAGTATGCTTCAATAGTAGTTTCATTAGCAGCAGATCGAAATGCATTAAGGTAAGGAAACCAAGGAATAAGATAAAGGAGATGAAAACTTATATAGTCTGCTAACGCAAGGTGGTTATGCAGCTAGACTATTTCATTGAATAATTACAATTTAATGTGTAATATTGTATGGTTACTGAGTTTAGATGAACTATGATCCACATGTATTTTTAGTTACTTAAATTGTGTCTGTTGTGAATAAATGTATCTATAGGATGTTTTACTTTTATATTTTCCTTATTTTATACAAGTTCACTTGACCTGTTCCAATAACCGGTCTATTGAGAATCTACTCAGTTCTACTATGTCATGCCTTCTTGACTTCTATTTTAGTGGTTGTATAAATTCAGTGTAGTTTCCTTTTACTGGTAGTTTTCTTTTGAATTTTAATTCCTCAAACTCCAGATGTATAAACATATAGCTGCATACTCGTTGTAACTTATTACATATTTCCAGAATTGTAACTATGGCTATGCAGCAAAACTTTTTCATTGAATAGTTACAATTTAATATGTAATATTGTATGGTTACTGATTTTAGATGAACTATGAGCCACATGTATTTCTGGTTACTTAAATTGTGTTTGTTGTGAATAAATGTATCTATAGGATTTTTTACTTCTTATATTTTCCTTATTTTATACAAGTTCACTTGACCTGTTCCAGTAACCAGTCTGTTGAGAATCTATTTGGTTCTACTGTATCATGTCTTCTTGACTTCTATTTTAGTGGCTGTATAAATTTAGTGCAGTTTCCTTTTACTGGTAGTTTTCTTTTGAATTTTACTTCCTCAAGCTCCAAATGTCTAAACATGTAGCTGCATACTCGTTGTAACTTATTACATATTTCCAGAATTAGAACTATGGTTGTACAGCCAGACTGTTTCATTGAATAGTTACAATTTAATATGTAATATTGTATGGTTACTGAGTTTAGATGAACTATGAGCCACATATATTTTTGGTTACTTAAATTGTGTCTGTTGTGAATAAATTTATCTATAGGATGCTTTTCTTCTTATATTTCCCTTATTTTATAGGATTTAAATTACCCGTAGGGATCAATTTAATTTTCAATAAACATTCGAATCTGTAATTTCTGAGACTTAAGTTAATGAGACATTCGAATCCTAATGTCTAAGATTTAAATTAAATTCTCGTCGCCAATATATATATATATATATATATATATATATATATATATATATATATATATATATATATATATATATATATATATATATATATATATATATATATATATATATATATATATAAACTCTCTTCCTTGTTATACACAACAACTAATTTGTAGGTAGAAATATTGTTAAAACATCTTGACTCACCTCCAGAACTACTCAAATTCCTTTATTCAAAATTCATAGCTGCAGATAGAAACTTTACTTGAGTCAAATATATGAAGGGTTGGGTAGAATCTTAACCTCTTATTTTTCTTCTTTTAAAACAAAAAAACACAACCCATATATTTCAATAAAATAAAGGGAATGAAATCTTTATCTGATTAACCTTATTTTCCACGTTTTTTCCAAAAAAAAAATTGTTAATTTCCATTTTTTCTAAAAATTATTAGCCTAAATAGTATAAAATATTTTTACCTTAAAATTTTCCTTGCTCTTAGTTTTTTGTGTTTGTTATTCATTATTATAATTAAATTATATACATAATATATGTCGTGAACTCGCCAAAGTATACTTTCCCTTATCAAAGTCACAGGTCCTATAGAATGGTTTGATGACTATGTAACACAACTTATACATAAAGAGATTTATAGTAGAAGAATGGATAACATAAATTCTAAAATAGCAGGTCAATTAATTGGTTTTCTCTTTCAAACAACTGCATCACTTTCTGATAACCCTTTGCTCTCTACAGATATTCACTTACTCTATGGCTAATTTAACATTAAGAACAGTACCTGAACCAAAAAACAGTGTTTACATGCAACCTATATAACGAATCTCATTTCGATATATCTCCCATTTTAATGGGGTCTATCACATTTCGAGAAAAAAACATTAGCCATAAAATTTTCCCATTGAAATAAAAAGTATTTTGATACAAACATCTAGGTTTTAACCTTATATAGTTAATTGTTTCAAATAGATTCTTAATAAAATTAAAATTATTCAATGTAAAACACATGCACACTAACATATAATTGTGATATTTTCCCTTCTTTCCAACCTAGTCCATCCTTCTAGAAAAATGACTTTTAATGAAGCAAATATATCCATAGTGATCCACTAATATTTTTTCACCAACAACGATCCCATTTTGGACTTATATATCTCAAAACTATGCTCAATGAATTTATGCATCTATATTAGTAAATTCCCTACAGTCAATCTCTGGAATAGATCTCAATAGAATTTATTCATTTTAATATCCATAAAACACAACCACTTTAAGGAAAATTGTGTGCAAGTGTCATTTCTCCCATAAATTCTTAGGCAAAGTTTTAAAGCATACATGTCATGTTGGCTTTTTCCCATTACAATTAAAGCATGTTTTTTGTAAGTGCATAAAATAATTTTGCAAACCATGTAAATGTCATTTCTCTAAAGCTTTAAGGCCTAAAAATTGAACATAAAGTGGTTGAACTGTCATAGGATTTTGAACTTCCATACGATTTTAGTCTGTCTGTTGAGGGGTATCTTCTACAAGTTCTAAAGGCAGAGTCTGTAAAGGGCCAGATAGCCTTTGGATCTCATCTTTTATCAAAGGTGACATATTCAGTAAATGCCCCTATAGTCAATCTCTGTAACAGATCTAAATAGAAGTTCTTCATTTTAATATCCATTAAACTCAACCACTTTAAGGAAAACTGCGTACATGTGTCATTTTCCCCATAAATTCTTAGGAAAAGTTTTTAAAGCATACATGTCATGTTGGCTTTCTTCCATTAACTTTAAAGCATGTTTTTGTAAGTGCATAAAATAATTTTGCAAACCATGTAAATGCCATTTCTTTCAAACTTTAAGGCCTAACAATTGAACCTAAACTGGTTGAAATCTCATAGGATTTTGAACTTCCATAGGATTTTAGTCTGTCTGTTGAGGGTTAACTTCTACGAGTTCTAAAGGTAGGGTATGTAAAGGGCCAGGTAGCCTTTGGATCTCTTCTTTTCTCAAAGGTGACATATCCAGTAAATGCCCCAACAATCAATCTCTTTAACAGATCTAAATAGAAGTTCTTCATTTTAATATCCATTAAGCTCAACCACTTTAAGGAAAACTGTGGAAGTCGAAGTTCTAGGACTTGAGTCGAAGTCCTAGAATACTTTGAAATTTACTTCTTAGAATATCAATTCTGGGATTTACCCTCTCAAATATATGAAGGGTTAGGTAGAATCTTAACCTCTTATTTTTCTTCTTTTAAAATAACAAAACAAAACCCATATATTTCAATAAAATAAATGGAATGGAATCAATATCTTATTAACCTTATTTTCCATGTTTTTTCCAATTTTTTTTTGTTAATTTCCATTTTTTCTAAAAATTATTAGCCTAAATAGTATAAATTATTTTTACCATAAAATTTGCCAAATTTTTAAATAGAGACTATACAAAATTATTAGTTTCTAAACATTAAAATAAATTTCCAACCTTAAAATTTTCCTCGCTCTCAGTTTTTTGTGTTCGTTATTCATTATTATAATTAAATTATATACATAATATATGTCGCGAACTCGCCAAATTTTTTAAAGCATACATGTCATGTTGGCTTTCTCCCATTAAATTTAAAGCATGTTTTTTGTAAGTGCATAAAATAATTTTGCAAATCATGTAAATGTCATTTCTCTCAAGCTTTAAGGCCTAAAAATTGAACCTAAAGTGGCTGAAATCTCATAGGATTTTGAACTTCCATAGGATTTTATTTTGTCTGTTGAGGATTAGCTTCTACAAATCCTAAAGGCAGAGTCTTTAAAGGGCCAGGTAGCCTCTGGATCTCATCTTTTATCAAAGGTTACATATCCAATAATTGTGATATTATCCCTTCTTTCCAACTTAGTGGGAATCCTTCTAGAAAAATCCCTTTTAATGAAGCAGATATATCCATAGTGATCCACTGATATTTGTTCACAAATAAATATTCCATTTTGGACTTTTATATCTCAAAACTATGCTCATTTAATTTATGCATCTATATTTTTAAACTACTTGAAACTATTTTATTACACCATAGGAATCATTTCGATATATCTTCCATTTTAATGGGGTGTATCACATTTTGAGAAAAACACATTAGCCATAAAAGTTTCCCATTGAAACCAAAAGTGATTTGATACAAAACATAGGTTTTAACCTTATATAGTTTAATTGTTTCAAATAGATTTTTAATAAAATGACAAATATTCAATTTTAAACACATGCACATTAACATATAATTGTGATACTTTCCCTTCTTTCCAACTTAGTGGACATCCTTCTAGAAAAATACCTTTTAATGAAGTAGATATATCCATAGTGATCCACAGATATTTGTTCACAAACAACTCTTCCATTTTTGACTTTTATATCTCAAAACTATGTTCATTGAATTTATGCATCTATATTTTTAAATTACTTGAAACTATAACTATTTTATTTCACCATAGGAATCATTTCGATATGTCTCCCATTTTAATGGGGTGTATCACATTTCGAGAAAAAACACATTAGCCATAAAAGTTTCCCATTGAAACCAAAAGTAATTTGATACAAAACATAGGTTTTAACCTTATATAGGTAATTGTTTCAAATAGATTCTTAATTTAAAATGAAAAATATTCAATGTAAACACATGCATTAACATATAATTGTGATACTTTCCCTTCTTCCAAACTTAGTGATCCATAGTGATCCACTGATATTTGTTCACAAACAACTATTCCATTTTGGACTTTTATATCTCAAAACTATGCTCATTGAATTTATTCATCTATATTTTTAAACTACTTGAAACTATTTTATTACAACATAGGAATCATTTCGATATATCTCCCATTTTAATGGGGTGTATCACATTTCGAGAAAAACACATTAGCCATAAAATTTTCCCATTGAAACCAAAAGTGATTTGATACAAAACATAGGTTTTAACCATATATGCTTTAATTGTTTCAAATAGATTTTTAATAAAATGAAAAATATTCAATGTAAAACACATGCACATTAACATATAATTGTGATACTTTCCCTTCTTTCCAACTTAGTGGACATCCTTCTAGAAAAGTCCCTTTTAAAGAAGTAGATATCTCCATAGTGATCCACTGATATTTGTTCACAAACAACTCTTCCATTTTGGAATTTTATATCTCAAAACTATGCTAATTGAATTTATGCATCTATATTTTTAAACTACATGAAACTATAACTATTTTATTTCACCATAGGAATCATTTCAATATGTCTCCATTTTAATGGGGTGTATCACATTCAAGAAAAAAAACAATAGCCATAAAAGTTTCCCATTGAAACTAAAAGTGATTTGATACAAAACATAGCTTTTAACCTTATATAGGTAATTGTTTCAAATGGATTCTTAATTTAAAATGAAAAATATTCAATGTAAAACACATGAATTAACATATAATTGTGATACTTTCCCTTCTTCCAAAATTAGTGGACATCCTTTTAGAAAAATCACTTTTAATGAAGCAGATATATCCATAGTGATCCACTGATATTTGTTCACAAACAACTTTTCAATTTTGGACTTTTATATCTCAAAACTATGCTCATTGAATTTATGCATCTATATTTTTAAACTACTTGAAACTATTTTGTTACACCATAGGAATCATTTCGATATATCTCCCATTTTAATGGGGTGTATCACATTTTGAGAAAAACACATTAGCCATAAAAGTTTCGCATTGAAACCAAAAGTGATTTGATACAAAACATAGGTTTTAGCCTTATATAGTTTTATTGTTTCAAATAGATTTTTAATAAAATGAGAAATATTCAATGTAAAACACATGCATACTAACATATAATTGTGATACTGTCCCTTCTTTCCAACTTAGTGGACATCCTTCTAGAGAAATCCATTTTAATGAAGCAGATATATCCATAGTGATCCACTGATATTTGTTCACAAACAACTCTTCCATTTTGGACTTTTATATCTCAAAACTATGCTCATTGAATTTATGCATCTATATTTTTAAACTACTTGAAACTATAACTATTTTATTACACCATAGGGATCATTTCAATATGTCTCCCATTTTAATGGAGAGTATCACATTTCGAGAAAAAACACAAATTAGCCATAAAAGTTTCCCATTGAAACCAAAAGTGATTTGATACAAAACATAGGTTTTAACCTTATATAGTTTAATTGTTTCAAATAGATTTTTAATAAAATGAAAAATATTCAATGTAAAACACATGCATTCTTATACACCCTTTACAGATATTCATGTTTTTTGTGAGTACATAAAATAATTTTTCAAAGCATGTAAATGTCATTTCTCTTAAGCTTTAAGGCCTAAAAATTTAACCTAAAGTGGCCGAACTCTCATAGAATTTTGAACTTCCATAGGATTTTAGTTTTTCCGTTGAGTGTTAACTTCTACAAGTTCTAAAGGTAGAGTCTGTAAAGGGCTAGGTAGCCTCTGGATCTCACCTTTTCTCAAAGGTGACATATCCAATAAATTCCCCTACAGTTAATCTCTGTAATAGATCTAAATAGAATTTCTTCATTTTAATATCCATAAACTTGAACCACTTTAAGGAAAACTCTGTACATGTGTCATTTATCCCATAAATTCTTAGGAAACATTTTTAAAGCATGTACATGTCATGTTGGCTTTCTCCCATTAAATTTAAAGCATGTTTTTTGTAAATGCATAATATAATTTTGCAAAGCATGTAAATTTCATTTCTCTCAAGATTTAAGGCCTAAAAATTGAACCTAAAGTGGTTGAATTCTCATATAATTTTGAACTTCCATAGGATTTTAGTCTGTCTGTTGAGTGTTAAATTCTACAAGCTCTAAAGACAGATTCTGTAAAGGGTCAGGTAGCCTCTAGATCTCATCTTTTCTCGAAGGTGACATATCTAGTAGATACCCCTACAGTCAATCTCTGTAACATATCTAAATAGAAGTTCTTCATTTTAATATCCCTAAACCTCAACCACTTTAACGAAAACTATGTACATGTGTCATTTCTCCCATAAATTCTTAGGCAAAGTTTCTAAAGCATGTACATGTCATGTTGGCTTTCTCCCATTAAATTTAAAGAATGTATTTTGTAAGTGCATAAAATAATTTTGCAAAGCATGTAAATGTCATTTCTCTCAAGCTTTAAGGCCTAAAAATTGAACCTAAAGTGGTTTAACTCTCATAGAATTTTGAACTTCCATAGGATTTTAGTCTGTCTGTTGAGTGTTAACTTCTACAAGTTCTAAAGGTAGAGTTTGCAAAGGGCTAGGTAGCCTCTGGATATCATCTTTTCTCAAAGATGACATATCCAGTAAATGCCCCTATAGTCAATCTCTGTAACAGATCTAACTAAATATCTCTGTAACAGATCTAAATAGAAGTTTTTCATTTTCATATCCATTAACCACTACCACTCTAAGGCATTTCTCCCATGCATTTAATGATCACGTGTCATTTATCCCATGCATTTGCAATAAATGTAAATTTAATATATATATATATATATATATATATATATATATATATATTTATTTATTTATTTAATTTTTCGGGGGATAAGAAAACCATTAAATATGGCTTAAAAATGCAAATTATGCATAGAGGTTTCTTGCTATCCCAATCCAGGGAAAGTAGTGATTACATATGTGCTTTCCAATATTGCGACTAGCAAAGTTGTCCAAAGGAAAATGAATATATCAGGAAGAACAACAAACAGTGAGGCATATTATATTGGATTGATAGAAGGCTTGGAAAAACTATGGAGTATGGATCAAATGGAATTGTAGTTTTCACCAATTATGAACTTGTGTGTGACCAGATGAATGGCGTATACCAAGTTAAGAAGGAGAGGCTAAAAGAACTACATGAAATAGCAAACAATATTGTTAGCCAATTTCAATTTTTTAGTATAAGACATTGTACAAATGTGAATAAGATGTCTGTTGATCTATTGAGTGGGGCAATGCCAATTCAGGATTCATTTATCAAAGATGAATTAATAGATGAATTAGAATTATATGGGGCAATTCCAATGCAAGATTCATCTCTCAGAGATGAATTATTTTTGAGACGCTCTTCTTAAAAAATTCAAGATTCATCTCTCAAAGATGAATTAGTTTTGAGACGCTCTTCTTAAAAAATTCAAGATTCATCTCTCAAAGATAAATTAGTGTTGAGATTCTCTCCTTCAAAATTTATTGATGGACATTGTAACCTATCTTGGATATGTATGTGTTTTGTACTTATAAATGTGTCTTTTTTAATAACCATGTGCTTTTTTCAATTATATACCAAGTGTGCTCCCACCACACAATGTAAAGCGCAACTTGGTGAGCTTCACATTTTTATAAAATTAAAATGTGGGGACTTCAACAAATTTTTGTTTAAATGGAGTTTGATTAAATGGAGTTTCACTTATTTTTTAATGACAATGTGTTTTTTTCAATTTTATACCAAGTGTTCTCCAACCATGTAAAGCAAATTTTGGTGAACTTAACATTTTTATAAATTTTTTTGCTTAAATTGAGTTTCACACATCAATTAGTGTTTTGAAAGTTGTGTTTTACATAATTTGTGTACACTAAATTACATTAATTTTCTGAAATTTATTTTGAATTTATTTTAAATTAGTCATTTAAAAAAATAATTGTAAATGTCCACCGTACATATATATATCATGGAGGATGAACATCGAAGATCAACATAATCCCATATATCTATGAGAGGGGGGGATCATGGATCGAGGGATGTTCATGGTATTTAAATATAATCTTAAATCTCCATTCATGTGTGTACATATGTAATTGATTTTTTATCAACTTTGTGAGTTAAATTAGTTGTTAATAAGTTTCATTTTTTATTTTTTAGGAGCTAAGAGGAGAAGGGTCTCTACTCAATCCATCGAGCATTCCCATGGTTCACCCAGTCGTGGTATGGTTCACGCAATTTAATCAATGAATATGTATGTGTATTTATATGTACGAATGTATATTTCAATTAATTGTAAATTCAGATTTGTTTATGAAGCTTCTCTATCGTCTTGAGAGGTTGGTGGTGGTTCAAATCCCCTTAGAGGGCCATCAATAAGTGCTAGCAGTTTGCGTGAAGGCGGTGATATTTATTCCCCTGGAGGCCAATCAATGGCTAGTGGTGTTGGTTCTCAGCAGGGTTGTTCTGGTTCTCAACAGTTTCAGGGTGGGCAAGATGCTAGCCAACCACATCAAGGTTGCCATCAATTTGAATATTTTTTTCATTCAATTTGTACAAATTTGTTCACATGTGTTTTTTCTAATATACATAATTTTATATATTGATGTAGAGGCTAAAAATGCTCCAAATGTTGGTCAAAAAATATGTAGGGCAGAATGCTTCATTCAAGAAGAAGGTTTTCCACCCACCACGACATATCCGGCCGACATTTCCGATATACTGTGGAAAAGAAACATGCAGAAATTCACCTTAGAAAGGTGTCAAAATATTCATGCAAAATTGCAGAGAGATCTTGTGTCTTTGACTCTACCTGCTGAGAGTCGACAAAGCTTGGAAATAGTTACACATTCTTTAGAACAACTAGTAGATGTGTACCAAAATCTTGGGCCAACCACGGATACTTTTATGGATGTCATGAGAAAAAGAAAGGAAACAGTGATGGGACCCGATAAATGGGAGGTTGTTAAAGAAAGAGCTACAAAAACAATGGAAAAATCTATGTTTAATTTCAAAGAAGGACCGAAAAGAAAGATGTTGAAGGTGCAATATTTCAAGCACCCTGATATAGCTCACTATTTGTATGATAGAAACCTTGCGGCTTATAGAAGATTCCCATGGAACGACGAGGTTCCACTTTATTTTGCAAAATTATTTTATGCAGAATTCCTTTTGGAAATGTAAAACAATTACAATAACCTTCCCTCTAAATTTTTTGGTCCTAGGAAAAGTCTTTTGTGTGACCGTAGGGGCACTAGGTGTGATGCTGAGTTGCCTCATCCTGAGCCACCATTGGGTAGTCGACCTATTCGTGTCGAAAATTTTCGGTCATAGATGAAAGCCACTTCTCAAATTAGTCGAGAAGCAAGGGATGCCATCATCCAAAATGTTCACAGTGGATTGGGTGGAGTCGATGTTTTTCTGAATCGAAAAAGAGCATGTGAGAATGCACGCGCTAATTTTGTGTATTATACAGATGAATAGATTGACAACATGAGTGTTGAAGATCTTAAAACATATGCAAATAATTGTCGCAATGGTTGGCATGACCTAATTGTTCATGAGGAAGAGGGCATAGGAAAGGTATGTGTTAATGGTTAGGATTCAATTATTTTAACACATACATACAATTTGTAATAAATACATATATACATAGATTTATTTGTATGTACATTAACAAAAATCTATTATTATATGTTAACACCATTTCCAATTGTCATGCTTGATGAATGACGAAAATGTTAATATCACGTTCAGAGCCTTAGGTTCAAACAATCAAGATGGGTCTCACCATCAAGATATGTTGGCAAATGTTAGTGTCTTTTAAACTTGATATTTTTAAAATAAATAATTGTGCACACATGTCTATTTTCATGTATATATAATAAAATGTTTTAACAGATTCTCATTCCGTCCGATGTTTTTGGGATGGTGGTACCTTCTACTTCCTTAGGAGATGTGCCAGGTTCACAACAAGTATCGGAAATTTTTCACTTTTAAAATTTATGTTTTTAAATTATATATTCCACCTCAAAAATTTCCATTAAAAAATGAGATATATCTATATCTTGAGTTATTTTAAATTTTTTGAATTTTATGTTTTTGGAGATTTTCTTTTGGAGCCTCTCTTAGGATTTGTGCCAAATCCACCTGTGGAAGTATTCAATTTTACACTTAAATATATATGTTTTTAATTTATAATTTATAAATTGAAGTTTAAAAATTTTATTATAAATTGAGATCTTGATCTTGAGTTATTTTGTACTTAAATTAAATTTTTTAATTTTAGGTTTCTATAGAGGATTTCTTTTCTCCAATGGAGATAGGAATATCCACACCATTTCAACCATTTGAACAAGTTGTCTAATTTCTTTTTTAATATTATTGAAAATAAGTTTATATATATTCATTTTCATTTGAAAATTTTTAATATATATATATAATTGTACATGTATATTGTATAGTTTACTATTGGAGACGTTCCCATGGGGGAAATTGTAACAGACGAGCAACAAATGGAGAGGGAACCTCATGAGGTATTGCATTATTTTTTATTTTTTCTTACATGAAGTTCTATATATTCTCACTCAATTTTAAAACATAAATTTTAATGTTTGTACATGCATTGTGTACAAGTTCCCCATACTTCACAGGATAGCTAGCGAATTGAGACTTTGCTAGGAAATACACTACATCCATCTATATTTGATAGATGATTTCTAGATTTGATTGACATTTCTAGTCTTAAATTTACATTTTTATAGATTATCTAGATGCAGTCATATATAACTTGATACTTGATACTTGTGAGATCTACATATTATGTACATGTTTTATGTGAACTACATTTGGTACATGTGAAGGTGATATATGATGTTCTTAAAACTCAAGTTTTGGATGGTTGAAGTACGTTTGGCATGTGAAGTAATGTTGTGAAGTATAATATATATATATATATATATATATATATATATATAAACAATCATAAGATTCTAGGTCTTGTTAGATTTGTTGAAAACAATCATAAAATTGTAAAAATGCAATTTATAATGTATATATATCCAGTATTTTTCATCAATTCACATGTATAGAAAAGCTACTTTCAGTTAATTCCATTCTACAACATATATATCCAATATGTGCAACTTTTTTCATTAATGCACATAGAAAAGCTATTTGAATATTTAATTGGTTTCTAAAACATATATATCCAGTACTTCAACATTTTTCATCATTGTCAATATAATTAAGATACTTTTCATCAATGGCTATAGAATTTAGCTACTTTAAGCTAATTGCATTCCAAAACATATATATTGAGTATGTGAAACATTTTTCATCAATTCACATGGGAAAACTACTTGAACAATTAATTTCATTCTAGAACATATATATATATATATATATATATATATATATATATATATATATCCGATACATGCAACATTTTTCATCAATGCACATATAAAAGCTACTTTCAGTTAATTGCCTACAACATACATCCGACAATTGGACAGATAAATTTTGTACTATAGTTTATATCAGGAATAGAGATGTGGGTCAAATCCCAACAAAATTCAGATAAGTGCTCCGAGTCTGTTGTATGAAAGGACTATTCATACAAAAATATATTGTGGATGATTTATTTACGTTCCATACTTTTTACCAGAAAAGCCCGCGAGAAAAAATGGTCACATTCAGTCCGTGTGTATATCCAGTACATGCAACATTTTTCATCAATGCACATAGAAAAACTACTTTCAGTTAATTGCATTCTAGAACATATATATTTAGTACGTGAAACATTTTTCATCAATGCATGTATAGAAAAGCTACTTTTAGTTGTTCCTAGTGTGCATGTACCAAAACAATTTGTACATGTGCAAACACTTGAATAGATAACATAACAAGGTAACTCAATTTTTAGTTGAGTTCTAGAAGTTCTAAAACATAATTGAAAGAGAAGAAATTGTTGGGTAGTTCAATCAAAAAAATTCCAATGGAATGCCATCTTCAATGATCCATTCATGATCATATTTTGACATTTTCCATTTCTTAATTTTCATTTTTTTCTTTGATTGAACCTCTATCAACTTTATGCGTGCTGCACACACCAAGTGACTATATTGACAACTTATGACATTAGTTTCATAGTCTTCAAAGTAAACAAAGTCCACACTTTAATTAGTTTGTCTGAAAAAATAACCTTTCAGTATAATAGATCATCTTTCATATGGAAACCCGTGATAATTATAGTTTTCTAATAATTTCATTTTTCATTCAGTGCAACGCATCAAATAATACTTCAAATTTTTATCATTTTCAGTAGGTGCAATTACAGCAAAAACATCTCCTACACAATAAAAAAAACTTAATAAACTTATGTATTTAAATTTATTTCTAGATCTTTATCATTTAAAATCAATTCAAATGTTACCTTCTCTAACAAGATCATAAACTCGATCACCATCAGATGATATTGTAGTCTCCTATGATTGCATTTCTTCAAACATTGCAACAAACATTTTTCCCTTTGTATTTAGCTTTGTATGTTTCCCATCTTTTACATACATTTTGTTTTCACAAACGTCATTGGATTTTGTGTTGTCTATGGAAACATGACAAAACAAGAATATTTTCTTTTATCCAATTTAAACACATGTCTGGACAACTTTGTTTTAATTGAATGCAATTTTCGAGTCCCTTTTATTGTTTCAACCCCATTTCCAATTGATTTATCTACTTCTTCGATCCAAATATGCCAAAAAAACATTTATATGGAAAATTCAAAGAATAATGTAAATATGATATCAAAATACAATCAAAGATAATCAAATTGTGATAAATGTACACTATTTAAAATTAGATATCCAATAAAAATTAAATTGAATGTACCTTTGCACTTGCCTTGATCGGTTAGTCTCATGGCTTAGCGCAGCGATGCACCATTGAAAAACTTCTTTAGCATCCACAAATCAGCTTGCAGAGGGGTTCATTTGATATCTTCGAAGTGCTTGTTTTATGCATGCCCCTGCACCATCATGTTCTCCTTTTCCATGACCAGTCTCAAATAAATTCCAACAATGTTTAATGTAGGTTTTCTTATGAAGAAAACACAACCAAAATAATCATCGTGCAAATTTGAATTGACCTACGCATCCATCTGACCATATCCAATGTTCATTGAATGTTATTCCATGATTTTTCAAGGAGTCATAAATCTTTCCAAAACCATTTTGTACAAAATATGTATCATGTGTACGATCATCACTGATATAAAAGTGATATTATTTAATGACATGTCGATTTTCACTGGTGCTTTCTATATGATCGACGTTTTTTTCAGCATGTCTATATAGAATATGGACGAGCATGGACACTTGGTCAGAATGATAGTATTAACTCTTAATTTATTTTTTTGGAACAAATGTGTAGATTTCTGCAAAATCAATTACTGAAAAAATGGTCCCTGGTGGAAAAAATTCACATGATTTTTTGAATTGCAAGTCTTGCCATCGAGCTCTATGGGAATGCTTGGTGTATTTTGTAAGTTTCTATCTCAAACTTTCTCAATAATTCTATCACAAAAATTTATTCTTCTCGTAATTCAATTCTTTTAGCACTATTTTCACCTTGAATCGATGTATGGATATATTCATATCTCTTCCATTTCACTTTCATGTTGGAAAATGATTAATAATTTATATAAATACGATATTTGTTTTGAAATTTAGTCAAATTTCCACAATCATCGCATTCTTTACCACCAGCACATTTCTTTTCGTAAAATAGTTCATCGCTTTGTCTTTCACATATAATTTGAGATATGAAATCATGGATAGTGGAAGGAGGAGGTGAATCCTTCCAAATTTTTTTGCTAAAATTAAGTAATGTTTCATAATATAACTCAAATTCCACATGATAACGACAACAACAAGTGTCGCGTACAGTGATAGGTTTTACATACCATGGTTTTTGTTGAAAAAAACACTGATTGACACATGAATTTCATGATTCTCTTCTTTGAACTTGTTGAACAACTCTATCTGAGTGGTTTCCAAGAAATTTTTTTCATGTTGCTCGTACTAAGTTCATGTTATTCTTCTTCGCATCACATGCTTTGCAATTGGCGAAACACGCGAATTGTTCTTCCAATATTCGTATATTATTTTTTTAACATTTTCTCCAATTCTATCTTTGTATGGTTGCCTACAAATAGCTCTCCAAAAAGCGATTTCATCATTTACATCTATTTGCAACCGTAATTTCCAATTTTTCTTCAAAGTTTTTCGTGAGGTTCCTAATTCTCGTGCCATAGATTTTACCAAGCGATTCTCTTTAGTACTTGATGAAACCACTGCCATATGTATTTCTCTACGTACAACTAAAACATTTTTCTGTCTAGTTCTTCTAATTGAATTTATAGCATTATTTATATTTTGTATCACATTTTCCTTCATTTTTTTATCTTTGGTTGATTTTCGAATACCCAATAAAGATGTAGCTTCTTTTAATTTCCTTAATGATAGGAGACCTTTCAAAATTTGGGCTTGAACTATCACATTTTCCTTTATGAAGTATGTATCAAAAATGTGGTTAACACAATATCGTATATAATGGTCAGCTCTTTTATCTCCATATGTGTGAGTGTCAACATTTTCTAACTTCTCATCATTGACATTGATTTCATCTGTACATATTTGAATGAATAGTACATAATAAGTTTACATATTCAATAAATAACTAAATTAATAAATATATGTATAATTTCAATAATACGTGCATGTGTTCAACACACACACACACACACACACACAGATATATATATATACCTTGTGATTCAATTTCTTCACTTGAATTTCTTTCAACATTTTCACCATCTTCAATCATTGGTTCAATATCTCTTTCACTTTCTCTTTCAAAATTTTGTATCCCATCATCAATGTTTTGAGGAATATCTCTCTCTATTTACATTGCAAAATATTTTTCAAATTAGTTCATCAAATAAAAATTAAGCTTCACATTTTAGACTAGGAAGATTCAATTTCTTCACTTGAAATTCTTTCAACATTTTCACGATCTTCAATCATTGGTTCAATATCTCTTTCACTTTCTCTTTCAAAATTTTGTATCTCATCATCAATGTTTTGAGGAATATCTCTCTCTATGTACATTGCAAAATATTTTTCAAATTAGTTCATCAAATAAAAATTAAGCATCACATTTTACACTAGGAAAGTTTTAACTATATCAAACTCATAATATTTACATTTACATACCTGCTTCAACTTCTAGTTGAGGTCGATTTTTCGCTTCAATATTTGAGAGTGCTTCTATCTTTCTTCTACGAGATTGTCTCGTCTCTTCTCTACGTTCCTCAGGGTCTCTTTTTCGATCATATTTTCACATACAATTCCTTCGATTTCCCATGATAATAGAGTATGAAGTTCAAAAACTTTTCTTCAAAAATTTAGACAAAAACTCAATTAAAAAAACATCACAAAAGATTTAATTTTAAAAAAACTCATTTTAAAAATTTTGCAAAAAATACATACTTCAATCCAAAACACTTACTTCAAAAAATCTGAGAAAAAAATATCTTATAAAAATGAAACGAAGCTCAAAATATTTTCTTCCAAGTCCTACAAAATAAATTCATTTAAAAAGTTAGACAAAAACTCATTTTAAAAAATCATTGTAAAAGATTTACTTCAACCCAAAACACGTACTCTAAAAAAATGTCACTTCAAAAAATGTCTCCGAAAATTTTCCATTGAAAATTAATTCCAACTTCTTAAAAAATGCCACTTTAAAAAATACTTCAAAAAATCCTCTAAAAATATATCACTTTAAAAAATACTTCCAAAAAATATCCACAAAATGTCCTTTGAATATTAATCCTAAAAAGAGTCCTTTCAAAATGAAGCCCAAATCCATACCTTCAAAAACAATGAAATTAAGCCCAAATCCATACTTTCAAAAAAAATGAAGCCCAAAAACATCCAAAAAATGTGTCACATACCTCCAAGAAATGTCTTTTGAATGTACCTCCAAGAAAAGTCTGTAAACCCAAAAAAATCCTATGCAAAAATGTTCTTTGAATGTACCTCCAAGAAAAGTCCTTAAACCCAAAATAATTCTTTGCAAAATCAAACCAAGACCTTTGTAAAATCAGACTAAATGTGCGAAAATATCTGAAAATAATGAATGATTTTGCGGCAATTTATATTTTCGCGAAATGTTTTTTTGGAGGGGCTCTGTGGTATTTTCCGGCGGACGGAAAATTGGGTAAAATTTTGGCCAAACGTTTATGTCGTTTGACTTGACGGGTCGTTGGTGCAAAAAAAAAAAATCGGCTGAAATTTTTTTAGGAGTTTGGATGAACTAACGCGCCAACAATTACGTAGAACCAAGCTCTGAATATGCATCTTAAAATTTGGACTAATTAAACTCCATGAAACATTCTAAATTAACTGTTGGAACCAAGACAAGCATTTTTATAATTTAATCTACTTTCAGGAAATATAACTTTTATGGAATTTTATAAATATTTACTAATTTTAATTAATTTTCTAATATAACGGGTGCAAACAATTTCTGAAGGTCATTATAATTCAGTGAAATCGTAATTCTGTATCTTCCAAAATACATTGTAAAAAAATTTGAAAAAATTATGGTGCATTACATTTGTCTATCGTCTCTAATGGATAGTTTTTAGATTTTTAGTTTATAACTTATATGTTAAGAAATTTCTTGCATCACGAAACATATTCAAAATATGTAGTTTTTTCATATTGGACCAATTCAAAAAATTCTAGTAATTATGATATGCATCTGTTGGCTTTGTAAATATGACGAAACCGAAGTAGACTCTGTCTATATTGTTGTAACACATTTTGTTTCTCAAAAACACAAAGTTTCAAAGAATACAACATTGCGTATTAACATGAATTATTATGAATCCTTTGATTGTTAAAAAACACATAGTCAAAGAAATGCTAAGTTGGCATATCAAATGTGTATAAAAAAATTCCAAAAAATAAGTAATAGAGAGCTAATAAAATTTTTGACAACTTTTATTTTTATCGCAAAATGAAATTCTAAAAAGAAAAATTGTTTTAGCTTGCAGAAAGTTGAAGAACAGAAAAAAATGAAAGTTTTTTCTCAAAAAGGGCAAAAGGTGTAACCCAACTTCACATTTTCAAGCAATTGAAAATTTATATTTATAGAAACTACCAATTTAAATTAGAAATTTATCTCTCTAAAAATGAGGATAAACAAATGTAACATGATAAGGCTTCATGTGAAGCTACTTGTAGTTGGATATTTTCTCTATTGGAAGTTCTTCCTTAAAGAGGCAAGTAAAGTTTCTTCTAGTAATAAAGATATAACATTTTGATGCTATTTTGGTTTTTTATTTGCTACTGTATCGCTTTAAACTTAACTATTTTGAATAGTAAATATGAGTTAAATAATACAAAAATAACAATAAATTAGATTTAAACTTTTGAAAAAGAATATATTTGATTATTTCTTAATGAACAACTCAAGAAATATTATTTTTCCCACATACTTATCACGTGATAGTCACTAAAACTCATGTTTTTCACATTTCTCCTATATAATATTACATCAGGTTCACAATGATAAAGACATATCTACTTTAAATAATTTAGTTATAAATACATAGAAAATAGATATTTATTTCACACAATCTAAATAAGAAACAAAAATTCATCACAAATTCTATTTTAAAGTCTAACAAATGTCTCTTAATCACCATCGCAAATTTGGTGTGCTTGATATGTTCCTATTTGAGAAGGGTTGTGACCTTGAACCCTTATTATTATATATAATGCACACAATTGGAAATATTTAGTTTTAAGTATTGTAAAATTGTTTCCACTACACTATTTTGGCTAGAAGATGTCATATTCCAATTGGAAGGGTGAAGAGGTTGTCCATTTTCATCTACCAACTACATGCGATATGCTGCTCCTGTTAAGAGCTTACGACATTTTTAAAATATGGAGAAATATTTTCTACATATGAACTCAATTTTGAATCAGGTTCCTGCAAATTTGGGTACATTTTTATTCAAATTGACATGAATTAAAAAAAAATCAATTAGATAAAACCAAAATATAAATAAAATCTGAATTTACTAGAGATGGGAGAGGAGAACTCTATGAAGAACTTTGATGAGCAATATGGAACGAGTTGGAATTTGAAGAATTGTCCATTTGATATTATTGAGTGTTATGACCCTATTTTACGCTCTATTATAGTAAGAGAGACCCAACATCAACTTACCTCATTTTTTCGCTAGAATGTATCCCCTTTAACCTTTTATTTTATTTATGTGAGATTTATCCCATCTGAAAAGGGTGCAATTACATGATTGAGTTATTTATCATAATTAATTTTCTAAAATATTATAATTATGAGATAATAATTATTTCATAATTAATATAATTGAGAAAAAAATCATAATTTTGAAAAAATTTCATAGAGTTTTCCATTCCCAAGGAGATCAACTTGACCCTTTATGTATGAGCTATATAGGGGTCCATTGTTGTAGAAATTACCTAACTTCTCATGCCCCTATGTGTCTATATACATTATCCCAAAGGATGGAATGAGCCTAGATAATCACACCAAGAGAAAAGGGGGTCAGATCTAGTATCCACACTATAGCGTGAGAACTCTATTGTATTGGAAGATGAGACCATGCTGCAAACTTGTGGATAGGATATCCTCCGTTGTAAGGTATGAATTTGTTGTACTTTGATTTTTGATTAAAAAATACATGTTCCTTTTCTATGTGAATAATTTTAATATGTTTTATGCTTGCATATGTTAGTTTTAGGGTGACAAAACCTCTGTGGAAAGGCCATTGTTTTCTTGTTTGGTGGTGTTGCATGTATGGTATTATTTTATTGTAGGTAGAATGATATCTTCAAGTGTAAGTGTGTGTCCTCTACATCAGACTTAAGAGGCTTGACCGATATGTGCGGATACCAAGTTTCAACTTCTAATATACATCTTATCATGTGAAATTGTTGAATGTATTTTTTTGTATAGAAAATGTTATGGTTTCAATATTTTATATTTTTCATGATCACACACAAATATGGGTAGATCGTTCTTTGATATACTAGGTTAAAATTAATTTGCTTTCTCTTGTAAAAAATTTCAATAACAGAAATGATGTTTTCAATAAGAGGTTGTCATGTTTGTCTTTAGATCTCTTCTCTTTTTCTTTGGATATGGTTTTTTTTGTCTCCTGTTGAGTTATCTATGGTTTTTTCGATTGATTTTGACATCCATTGATTATACTTGATTCAGATATGAGATGATCATAGATCTAGAGATTTTTTTATGTTTGTTTATGATATAATAATAGATCATGGTTTTTTTAACATTTTTTGTTTTTTTTTTTTATAAAATTTGATAAAAATAAACACATATATATATTCAACTCAAAATGCTACACAAAAAAATCACTGGAAACGAACTCTGTATGAGGAATTTATGGCCAATTGAATATCGACTAGTTTATTTTTCCTTCACCCTCACACACGGTTGTTTTTTCTGTTTATTTTTGTTCTTTTATATACATAGTTTCATAAAACTAACTACATATCTATAATTCTCTTCAAATTTAATCCCAAAACAAATACCACCTGAAATGGAATATGTATGAGGAAGATATGGTTGATTGAAAAATCAGCCTATTTTCTCTCATTTTTTTTTTCTGATTTTGGGATTTTTCTTTCAGTTTTTTATTTTTTATTTTTCAAGTGTTTTCCTTTAGATATTGATGTTATTTTTTGGATTTGTTTGCTATTATTTATTTCAACTGTAAAACGTACCATATATGAGTGTACTCTTTATTCGTTTGCGTTGGATCTTTCCTTTGGTGCTACTCGAGGGTTTTCCTTGAAGATTTGATGTGCTTTGGTTGGGGCTATTGTCCTCATTTTTTGATCCAATTTTTCATATCTGTTTATTTGATCAAGTCGCAACTAATATCATTTTTTTTTTTAGTTTTTTCTCTTTTTTTCTTGTTTGTATCAGAAATGGTGGTGTTGTGTCTAGGTGTGCAGTTGTCTTCTCGAAAATTTTATTTGGGTGTGTTTTGATTGTATGTGTTGGAGAGGTAAATCCCCTCTGCGGACAGAGGCGATCCCTACTAGCCCAGATCGGGTCTAGCAACAATCAGGTCACGCAGTGACGCAGGTTTCTAGTTACAAAATGACAAAAACATAACGAATTGCCTACCTCAGGTCCTACGCAATGGTCATTGAAGAAAGGATGATGCTTCTCGTTCCTCTCTTGGGAGATCACGATCCTTCCGCTTGACGCGTCTGAACACCTGCACACATGCAAAGGATACAATGATATACCGCGGAAAATCTAAATCTTGTAACCATACATCAGTCAGAGAGGATGTAATTCACCCCATCAAAGAAACAGACACATGAATGAAACCATAATCAAAGTCGCTTATCATTAAAATAGCAAAGGAAAGATACAACCCAAAGCTCTGACACTGGATATTCCTTCGACGGGGCTGACAGCGGAGCACGTCTCAACGAATCTTGTTGGAAATGAGAAGAAGCTCTCTCTCTCTTCAGCTTGGCTCTTAAAGGTTGTCGGGCGATATTCTCCTTGCTACAAGTTCAGCTCTTACTTCTAGCTTGCTAAGGGAAAAATGCAAGCTTATATAAATGGTGGAAGGGGTGTTGGGATCCCTACAAATATGGGATTGGCCCTATCCTTAAGGAAGCTTCCATGATAGGTAGAAAACCACCTCCCATACATGGAGATCTAAAGCCAAACCTCCCAACTCATTTTAGAGACTCATTCAGGAGTTTGTTGGAATCAAACTTTCGCCATTTATTTTTTAAAAACACTCCTTATTAAGCTTGGAGCAAGTGAGACACTGGGACAGAGCGCCAGTTGGCGCGCCCTCTATGGTGGATTGTAGTGTACCTACGGGGGATAATATAGGGTACAGAGGGAGGTACCCAAGGGAATAATATGATGTAATAATATAATAATGATAAATAATTGGGCCATAGTTAATAAATAAAGTGGTTAACCCATGTTATGTAAGGGACCACATGTAGCTTGGGAATAAAGTGATAAGCCCATTGTATTGGATGTATGGTATTAAGATAAATATCGTAAATACCCATGGTATTGCATGTATGAAACCTATATAGAGGCTAGAGTCTCTTCATTGAGGGATGTCAAGGATTATTGTATTGGCAAGCATATGGCTTGTGGAGTGATCTCCTTCCTTAAGGAGTGAATGTATGGTGTTGCCCTACCTCAAGGGCTTGGATATTAATGAAGATCTAAAGTTTTATCTTCAATGGTGTTATTTCTTGGGCATATTTTCCATTTTTATACATTCTCTTGTCAGATCTATTACAAGTGGAATCAGAGCACTTTCTTGTGCAGAGTTTGGAAGATTTGTTTTTTCATTTTTTGCAAGAAATTTTTGGGTGGAGAGTTTGTAGAGAAGATATGAAACTTTCGGCACAAAATTTTCAGAAGTATATATCACATCTGGCTTCCTTACACAAAAATACTCAATTTCAAAAAAAAAATCAGTCGAATCGGAGTCCGGATGAGGGTGATATCGCTGATTTAAATTCAGCTGTGTTGCAGAAATGTTTCTGACGGCAATTTGTGTACGACAGCTCTCCTAAAATTTTTTGTAGGTTTTGGTAAAAATTTTCAGACAACCAATTACAGATCTGAGCTTCTCTTGAAAAATCACCCGATTTCAAAAAAAAAAAATCAGTCAAATTGGAGTCCGGATGATGGAGTTATCACTGATTTAAAATCAGTCATTTTTTTAGAAATTTTGTGATGGCAGGACTATTCCAGTGTAGATCTGTGTTTTCAGAGCACCTAGATTGGGATTTCAGGCACATGGATAGATGCAGAATGAATATTCCATTTCATAAAATAGGTTATATTAAGGATTCTGAGTTATATTGACCAAGTAATGTCCATTATAAATTTTTTCCAAAGTAAGTGATTTTTTTCAAAACCCTTACTTTGTTTTAGAGGTTCTCGCAAGATGAAGTTTACAGGAAAATATAATGGCCCTACTATTGAAGATTTTTTACAATATCACAAGGCTCAATATTGAAAAGTTTGGATATGCTCCATAGGGCTTCATATGAAAGATGAGGCAAATAAATGGTGGACCTCACTTGACAGCTCAGTGAGGAAACTTCCCAAGAAAAAACTTGAAAAAGTCCTTTTGGACAAGTGGTCTCAAGCTGGAAAGAAGGATAGTAAGAGCCATAAAGACTTATTTTCTACTAATATTTCCATATTACAGGTTCATGGAAGTATTCAGAAAGAGAACATCATTGTGTCTATCATTCCTAGTTGCAAGCATAATTGTATCAATGTGAATTTGGAAAAAAAACTGCAAGTTCCAGCAAAGCATATTGAAAACACACAGGTTGATAATGAAGATGTTCAAATTTATAAATATTTGAAGATTTCTATGGATAAGTATGTGTTGCATTCTGATTTTTATGCTTCAGATATGGATGTTGTGGACGTTGTTTTGGGACACCCTTGGATGGAATCCATTGGTACTATCAATTTTAATGTGCAAAAGAAATTCATGAAACTCTGGTATAAAAAGAAGAAAATTACATTGCACGATATTTGCATTAGGAACCATGCAGAGACCGGCGAGGCAAAAGAACAAATATCTAACAAGACAGACACATCAGGTGATAAGCCTTTGATGGTAGACAACCAAACACAGACATCAAAGCAAGTACCAACAAAAGAACCAGACACCACTCCATCACTAATAATGGAGGAATTACTGAAAGATATTACATCAGTTAAAGCTTCAACATATCACCACCCGCAT
Organism: Pinus albicaulis; assembly: GCA_034641835.2. NCBI lineage: Eukaryota > Viridiplantae > Streptophyta > Pinopsida > Pinales > Pinaceae > Pinus > Pinus albicaulis. The sequence goes on from CM076580.1 coordinate 1,053,895,081, forward strand.
CACCCAGCAAGACAACAACCAGCAAAGTGGCAACGAATTAGCAACAAGGACAACAACCCTTGAATGACACATAGAGAGGTGCAACAATCCACTGACAACACATCAACATAGAAGAACCACCAGAACCCGCTTCCATCTCAAGCGAGCAAGGCACCGACTAGATCGAGTGTTCACCTTTCTCTTGGATGGCTGGATGCACGTGAATGGTATCAGTGGAATAATTTTTTGAGTAGATCTTATTATTTGTGTTCTTCTCATGTTTCAGGGACGAAACATGTTTAAGGGGGGTATAATGTATTGTACCTACGGGAGATAATATATGGTACAGA
>CM076580.1:1053895509-1053943558 GCA_034641835.2 Pinus albicaulis
AAGTGAAATAGCAGTATATGAAGTAAAACAGTCCATGAAAGTGAAATAGCAGTATGTAGAATAGTAAAGCAACAGATAGAGTACCGAAGTCCATTGTTCCAAATACAAATTAAAGTACCCAAAACCCTGCAACAGAGAAAAACGCTAATCATAATCATGTGAGGAGTGTGATATGTCCAAAATATAAAAAGACCATCGGACCATATCAATAAACCAGCAACATAGACCAGCATCGCTAGTTTTGAAGGCAGAGTGATAAACATTAATCATTTTTTTTTCACAAGAGAAAAAACGTTGTTTTGAATATATTATATGAAGTAAAACAGTCCATGAAGTCATTACATTTCACATCTGAAGATTGGAACCCAAATATCCATCCAGAAAAGTGGAAGTCCCACCCCAGACAGTGATAGAAAAATACCCCATGTCACATACGGGGACTTGATATAAAACCCAGTAACGGTCCACATGGAGATTATCGACAATCTGAGAAAGCATCCAAATATGCCCGAGGCATCTATAAGAAAGTGAAATAGCAGTATGTAGAATAGTAAAGCAACAGATAGAGTACCGACGACCATTGTTCCAAATACAAATTAAAGTACCCAAAATCCTTGAACAGAGAAAAACGCTAATCATGTGAGGAGTGTGATATGTCCAAAATATAAAAAGACCATCAGACCATATCAATAAACCGGCAACATAGACCAGCATCGCTAGTTTTGAAGGCAGAATGATAAACATTAATCATTTTTTTTTCAGAAGAGAAAAAATGCTATTTTGAATATATTATATGAAGTAAAACAGTCCATGAAGTCATTACATTTTCACATCTGAAGATTGGAACCCAAATATCCATCCAGAAAAGTGGAAGTCCCACCCCGGACAATGATAGAAAAATACCCCATGTCACATACAGGGACATGATATAAAACCCAATAACGGTCCACATGGAGATTATCGACAATCTGAGAAAGCATCCAAATATGCCCGAGGCATCTGTAAGAAAGTGAAATAGCAGTATGTAGAATAGTAAAGCAACAGATAGAGTACCGACGTCCATTGTTCCAAATACAAATTAAAGTACCCAAAATCCTTGAATAGAGAAAAACGCTAATCATGTGAGGAGTGTGATATGTCAAAAATATAAAAAGACCATCAGACCATATCAATAAACCAGCAACATAGACCAGCATCGCTAGTTTTGAAGGCAGAATGATAAACATTAATCATTTTTTTTTCAAAAGAGAAAAAATGCTATTTTGAATATATTATATGAAGTAAAACAGTCCATGAAGTCATTACATTTTCACATCTGAAGATTGGAACCCAAATATCCATCCAGAAAAGTGGAAGTCCCACCCCAGACAATGATAGAAAAATACCCCATGTCACATACGGGGACATGATATAAAATCCAGTAACGGTCCACATGGAGATTATTGACAATCTGAGAAAGCATCCAAATATGCCTGAGGCATCTATAAGAAAGTGAAATAGCAGTATGTAGAATAGTAAAGCAACAGATAGAGTACCGACGTCCATTGTTCCAAATACAAATTAAAGTACCCAAAATCATTGAACAGATCAAGAAAAACGCTAATCATGTGAGAATTCAAAGTAAAGTTAATCTATTAACATTGCGAATAAAATTACACCGAAGTCAAAAACATTGCCTGGACATACTCATGGCAAATTTGTCATCAAAAAATCAAAAAATTAAGAAAGGCGCTTCCCTCATAGAAGCAGGTCGTGAGCAGTTTATTTAAATTGAAAATATACTTAAAGGTCAATACATTAAAATAAACAAAAGCATTATTCATTGGATTTTGCCTAGGCAGAAAAACAGGCAATTAACCAAACTAATCACCATTGATTATCACGAATTGTTTCATCTTATTCGGAAGGTCCAGGATCGCTAGGTGCTACCTCCTCATGCATGCCACGGCTCCCCTCCTGAAGGCCCGAATGCTGGCCGGCTTTTTCCGAGCTCAGACCCGCCGGACGGGTGCATTCTTCCTCCGTTTGGGCCTCCTCGCGGAAGACCACAGTGACTATAGCTGTGATTCGCGGGTGGTTGAGAGTGCAATCAAAGGAAAATTGCGTAGTGCGCGTCGTGGGAGAAGGTGAACTAGCGGTGGGGAAGCCAGGAGCAGGGGAATCCATACGGTGGCCAGATGCTACAAGCCGACCCCGCCCACTCCTAGTATTTGGATATCGACCTAAGTAATAATCACTGGACTAGCCGGAAGTCATCTCTGTTGAGGTGCTGGAGGGAGCGGGCCGGGATTGACCTCTAGTGCTCCCCCTGCGGCAACGCATCCTATGACGCACGCGAGGCATGGGTGCAATCTCAGGCGCAGGCGCAGTGGGCACAAGAGACGAAGAAGCAGAATTCCAATTAACAGAGGAAGACAAACAGAGATAGAACCGAGAGAAATGGAAATATGCAGCAAAGTCTAGGCAGAAGTTCCGCTGGCCACTTCTCCTTATCGTCACAGTTACCAGACAGTGTAATCCAGCAACCGGCTTGTCTGAAAAACCATGGCTAAACGCCATTTTTTATGTCGACCCGTTGTATTCTGACGTCAAAAGGACGACGGAAGTCTGTGAATCTACGATCATTAATGAGAGCCGAAGGCCGGATCAGGTGGGCGTGCGGAGCTCGCTCGAGAGGAGTGGGGGTCCGATCTTGAAAGGTCCGATCTGGAACAGTGTTAAAAATTAATTAATCTAGATTTGATGTGAAAACTTAATTGAACGGCGTTAAATGTTAATGCGAATGATATGAAATCGCCATATCCATGTCCCATCACCTTAAACGCCATCGAATGCACCCGCAGCCGGGAGCAGGGCAAGTTTTATTGAGGACACGTGGCAGAAATTGATTGGAGCGGATCTTTGTTTGGGCCGCTCGCGCAGTGGAAATCCGGACCCGTAAAATATTAGGGCGAATTTGATAAGAAATTCGCGTCACAAAATTAGCCGACGTCAGCAGGCTATTTTGGAACGCGAATTTGGTTTGAATTATGGTTTATCGCCGTTTGAAGTCCGGCGGGCTCAACTTTTGAACAATTTTCTTATAAAATTTGTGTTGGTTTTCTTTGATAATACACATATTAAAATCCCGCTTAATAAAGAGACAAAATTGTTGTGCTTTCGGAACCTGACCTGAGGATTGGACATGAGTTAACAAACAAAAGGATAGCGGAACTAGACATGCACCCGTGGTCAAGCCCTCTACCAAAACCACGAGCGGAATCACAAAAGCGGGTTGCCCATATCGCACCGCTTTCGGAGGCTGAGTGGTTTTATTGACGAGCGATTCCATAGGGAATGCGACACGTGGCGAAGTGACCCCCGAAAAACCACCGTTTAACCCGCGCCATCACACGTAAAGCCCGACGTTGGAAGCCGAGCGAAATTGCCAAGAGTCGTTGATTTGGAGAAGGGCCATCGGATGGTGGTCGCACGTTGAACTTGCCCGGAGGTTAACTAAGGTGTGCGGAGGATAGCCAGGTACGATACGAGTGTTTGATTGGTTATTGATATATATATAGGTGGGGCCGGAGTATAATGAAATTGTTTAATTAAACGATTGGCAGATAATTAGCATAAGTCTGGAGCGTGATTGTTGTAAGGCTGGGTGGTGAAATATAGAGCCGAAAGTTCATTACAAGTTATTTATTTAAAAATAAACGTGGAGTATAAATACAAAGTGTTGAAATTTAAACATTGGTTATAAGGCTTGGAGATAATATAAAGTCGGGAATATAAATTAAAATCCAACCATTGTGGATAGTATTTATTTATCAAATTCTACGAATTTGATAAATAAACCCGAAGAAAGAAGAAGTCAATTAAGACTCAGGCTGGAGGAAAAGAACGGGGTAAACCAAGGGAAAATGCTGACAGAGCGATTGTAGACACACCAGCTCTCCTTGGGGGTCCAATTTCAATTTTGTTGCGTCACACGATGATCTCTCTTCTCTGGCATTTACTTGTATTGAAGATCACTATTCTAGGAATAAGGAGTTATTTTCTCCAAAAATAACACTAGCCAAACATTGACAATGCATCAAGGATATCTTTCTATGCTTCATAAGCACATTTGTTCTACTTCTAAATCATGTCTTGGAAGTGGTTGTTGTGCTGGAAATTATTCACCAGTTGGTTTCATACCAAAGTCTTTTTCACATTTTCGGCATCCAATACATGAAAAAGATAATGGTTTAAAACAACCTAAATATTTGAAATTTTGCAAGAATTGTCTGGCACACTTTGAATATAAATTTTGAAGTCAAGTGCATGATGCTGTATAGGATCAAGTGTCATTTTGAATACCAAATGTTTCACAAAAAAACTTCTCAACATGCTACCCTGCAGTAAGGATTAAATGACAATATTGCATCAACTATTTCCATAATAAAAGTGCACCTCGGCCATAAGATTAAACAACTACAAATGTTGTAGATCTAACAAGACCACACAATCAAATGTATTCCACAAGGCCAATACTGTATGAAAAATGAAAAGGAGTTTGCAACCAAAAATACCTTAGGCAACTAATTCAATTAGATACACCAAACCATCAGCAAAAGGAAAACCAGCCTACTCAAAAGGCAAGCGTTTACCTCCTTTGACAAAATTTTGAGTTCCGAAACAAGGGCCTTTATTGTCTTGTCAATGCCCCTAGTAATTTGAATGGGGTTTTCACTTGCTGCAAAAACCTAAACAAAAAGGTTTCATTTCAAATTATTTTCCACAAATTTAAGATACAACCATTGTCAGTTTTGTATTTCCTAACAAGCTCATAAATTTTGACAAAAGAACCAAATTTTTTTAATACATGATAGCAATTTTTTCACTCAAAAACTATCTTAGACTCAATAAACCCAACCCAAAACTAAAAAACCAAACACCATAAGACCCTACAAAAATGAATAGATGATCTTAATCCAGTACCATCGACAAAAAGTTACCTTTACACCCTCACTTATTAAACCCTGTGCTGTTGAATTTTAACTTCAACTGCTGCAGCAGAAGGACGGATGCAGCAACAACATTTTTTTTTGGAGGTTGCTTGCATGCCATCCAGAAATTTAATTCAGCATTTAAAATTTTTGCAAGTTTTTTTTGTAGACGGCCATAGCCATATTTCTGTACAGGATTGTATTTAAACACAACGGCCAGCATTAACGCAATTCACCAACCAGAAATTAAACAAACAGAAATTTACCCGACAGTTTTGTAAATTCAAAAGGAGGACACGTGGAGCATTAATATTGGATCGCATGAAATTGAAGGGAATCTGAAAACCCGAAAACCGGACCCGAATTTTTTATAGGGCACATTGGATTGAGAATTCGAGTTAAAATTAGGCAGACGTCAGCATCCCATTTTGGAACGCGAATTTGGTTTGAAATTCAATCTATTCAGACTTTTGAAGTCCGACGGAAAGGGTTCTTTTATGTTTTGATAGTTTAATATATACATATGTTTTAAACATATGTTATATATATATCATATGCAAAATGAAAGGTGGGCCATAGAATTTAGTTTTAATTTTATTTTTTTTTAAAGAGGGTTTATTATAATATGTTTTATATGTTACGGCATATAAAAATAAAAAGGACAAAAAAGCTTGGTAGTTTTTTTTATAGACAGTACGTAAATTTTTTATTACACAGCAGTGTGTAAAAAGTGAAAGACTGAGTGTAATTTTTTAAGTGTGTATGCACAGCAGTGCGAAAGGGAAAAACACAGCAGAGTGTTTTAGAGACAGAGTATGTTTGTTTTGAACAGACAGTGAGTTGGTTTTATGCACTGCGTTTTGTAGCAGTCATAATTTTGTAATCCCTCTCGGTGAGGAAGTAGTGTAATAGTTTTTTTTTGAGTTATTGAAGGGAATAGAAGTTTGTTTTCAAAGTATTGAAACTCTGTCTCCTGTCAAAGAAATTTTTATTTTCTGTGTGTTATAGGAAGGGAGATTTATGGGTGGTTCTTATGAATCAACCAACCATTCAGAACATGCTCATCAATCCAAACCATAAGTATTATGTGACAATATTCAAGCAGGCACTGAATCGGATTTCTGAAGCTATGTTAGAGAAACCCTAAACTCTCACTGAAAATAGGTGAAATGTGGCACCACTCAGAGATTGACATGTTCCAATTGGTAAAAGTGGTAGAAAATTGGCATGCTCAAACAACGAGGTGATGCAGGAATGACATGAGGGAGAAAATATCAGAAAAGCCCCAAATCTGGAGAACTAAAGCTCATCACCAACCTGAGATTGACAACTTTACATGATATAACCTATGAAATCGTAAATGGAGAAATCATAGTAACAATAAAGTAACCTATGTAACAATAAAGTCGGATTCATCCTGGGAGTGGTAATGGGAGAAATCATAGTGAACAATAGGAAACATGCAGAGTTGCTTACAATCAAATAGATGAAAAAGCACATACAAAAAACCTAGATAATAATCATGAACAAGCTTAATATTGAATTATGAACTGTAAAGGAACTTACAAAATGTGACATTACGAACCTGGTCAAGCGCACAAGCAAAAAATCCTGGACATGACCCTGGTTGACAAGTTGTATTGCTCATGATGCAAGAGGATTTGTACCTGCACTGCCAAGTCAATCAAAATCCATCATTATCTATACAATAAATACAAGTAATTGATGTATTATTTTTTACTCTAAGATGCATTCTTATGATAATGTTAGAACATATGTTGAAAATGTCAAAACATACCTGAATAAGCTCCTCTTAATTTCAAGAACAATTTATTGGAGTCGCATGAACTTGGAACAAGCCTCCCACGATCTGAAAGAGTAGCAACTAAGTCAACAGTGACTTTTTTGTTGTTATGTTGGATCGAGGGAGGTTTACTCCAAGATTAAATCGCTCCAATAAATTATTCTCTACTAAACAAGGCCAACCACGTGAAGGTGGAAGCTCTTATGGCCCCTCCCCCCCCTCACATCACTCTCAATTCCCCAATACCCAATCTATATTTCATTTTTTACTTTCATGAGCATAAAAAAAATATTCAATAACTAATAAAAAAACAATTCAACAAAAAGTACGCAAGGAAACATTGCAATTATTGCTTGACATAAAAATAGTATGATAAATGAGTTTTTTATATAACGCAAAAAACGTTCCAAGTATGGTAACGTTTGTCTTATAATAATACAATATTTTACATTTTCAAATTTTCTTTTTCTTCTTCCTATTTTTAAAGCTCCTAATTACATCATCAATATCATCGTGCTCTGCTCCTGTTTCGTGCCTTTCAACCCGCACTGCTGACCTAGTTGTGTATTCACGATGTCTGGGCTCATCCGGTGACGGGGCATCGCCTACAAAAACAGATAATATTAAATTTTAATTGTCAGTTTTTAAATATCATTGAACTAGTTCGGTAATATTAATAAAAAAAATTACAATGAGATTATTTACCTGGTGCACCAGTTGTCGCCGCTGACCTAGTTGCATTGTCACGATGTCTAGTCTCATCCAGTGACGGGGCATCGCCTCCAAAAACAGATAATAATTAAATTTTAATTATCAGTTTTTAAATATCATTGAACTAGTTCGGTAATATTAATAAAAAAAAATGCAATGAGATTATTTACCTGGTGCACCAGTTGTCGCCGTTGGGACTGTTGCCCTGTCTTCCTCTCTGGTGGTAAGATCCTCAAGGGAAACATTCTCTGTCATTTAAACAAAAACGTTATAAGGACAACCATCAAGGTATAATTAGAAAAAATTATAAGTGGAAATTAATTACCGTCACGGCCCTCACTGATAGCAGCATTGTCGGCCTGGTCCCCACTACAATGATCGGGTTGCACGAGAGGATCATCTACATCTGGCTCTAAAACTGGGTTATTTGCCTCGTTGGTAGTGTTGCTCCCCTGATTTAAACAAAGTTGTTAGACATTAAATTTATGGACGAAAACAAAAATATTGAAAGGTTAATGTTTTACCTTATCAGGCATTGTAGATCTTGGGACTGCCCCAAGCTTCTGCGACGTTCAACTACAGCTTGATAGCCAAAACGGAAAGAAATATTTTTATCTTCCTCTGTAGTTATTGTTCCAAAGTCATCACCCTACATTATATATGATTATGTATTTTTAATCATATCTGATAGGATTACAAAAACGTTGGAAGGCGATACAATTAATTATAAGATGTTTAGCTACTTAATTACAATTCTTGCAGCTAATTTCAAGTAGCCACCCTGGCCGAGCTTGTGATGGCCCTTTTTCTCTATCCTAACTTTGGTTGCCTTTGAGGTGTCAGGAAACCTAGCATCAAAAGATTGAAGTCAGATATGACGTAGCACACTTTTATTTTAGACATAAAGAAAATTAAAGCTATTGAATTAAAGTTGTAATTTACCTTGCGGGTCCAGTTGGCATTTTCCTTCTTTCTTTGCCCTTTTCTCTTTTCCGTCATGGATGAGTGCTCTCCACTCACTCTCTGAAACTGCGAGAGGACGCTCATATCTAGGGTTAAATTGCAATTGCGTCCTATAGGTGTCCCTGGTATATTTCAAATATTTGCTGGCTACCTGAGCCACCGCTTTTCTGTCAAATGTGCCGACCCCAAAAAGGGCTTCTAGATAATCTAGAAGTTCTTTTTTCAGGTTGGAATTCTAGGAATTCCACCCTATACGTATGGTTGGGCCAAAAATTGCCAACGCATGGCTCTCCAGAATCCTGTAGAACTCATTGTTTCCTACACAGAATAAAACCAAAAGAAAAAGAAGATATTATCATTAATTTAAAAATAAAAATCATGATAAATATGTTTTAGATAAAGTACATGAAATAATTAAAATATTAAAATTTACCTGGGAGTTGTACATGCTTTATAGGGACACCTTCATCGTTCACCAACAACGTGCCATTAATGGTCCCTGTGGAGCTGACACGTGTAGCTCCAGGAAACGCAATAATGTAGTTGGCCATATCAACCTCATCATTGCCAACACGTTCAGCGGTTGGCTGGGTGTCTGCTTGGGCAGGGTGTGTTTCTTGGCTAGCACCTAAAGGAGTAGAAGGTGTACGAGAGGGTTGTTGGGCAATCTCTTGCCCTTGTGTCCCACTACCACCAACACCGGGTTCAGCAAATGCCGGAAAACGCTACATACAAAAGAACTTTTTGTTAGTTTAGTCAATGTAAAAATTAAAAATCAAACTATCACAATTCATCTCATGCAGAACAAAAAAAATATCCTTTTGACTTTTTATTATTACATGATATCTATTTAGCTGCCTCATAAGATGTTGTATCCTCTCTTCTGTTTCAGGTGTTTGAGGCGCATCTATCAAAGCATTAAATTCCGACGTTGCATCTCGTGCCTTTTTTTGCAACAACAACACTGGAGATAGGGATGAAAAAAGCTCTTCCTCAAAGAGGGAATCATCAGGCGTACCATGGCTAGGTGTCTGCATATTTGAACACAATTAATATTATTTCAATTATGTAAATAACTAAAATACCTAAAGATAGAGCAATGCTGGCACTTTACATGTTCTTCCGCTGGCCTCTTTCCGCGATCATCCTGTCTCGGGGTTGTTCCTGCACTGCTCTGATCAGTCTGCCACATTGCAATAAAATTATAAATGTAAAAACTAGAAAACAATATCTAACTTGAAAACACAAAATGAAAACTGAAATAATTTCTAATAAGACACCGGAAGACAGAGTTAGAGTTTCAAATATGCCTTGCATTGAATTCGGTCCTGGAAACATGTCATTGCACATTAAGGCACCCAAACATTCAATCCACAAATGATATATTTAAGTAGGCTTCTCCTATTCTGGGAAAACACCATACCTATAATGCATTCACTTGCATGTATAAAGGGAAAGGAAAACATGTTTCATACAACGGTGACAAAGGCATCTTGGGGAAAGGTATCTTCACTTTTTATTTATGTTGTTCACCCACACCACTCTCGTGTTTTCACTAATCCTGTTTTGTCATTTTTGGATTCAAATTAAGTTAAGGCCTTAGGTATTTTTTGACCTTTCGGTGTAGTTTTTATAAGTGGCATGTATGAATTTTCCATTAATTCTGCACTTTTTCTCTTCATGCGCATGTTTCCCTGGAAATCAAATGCATGATTTAGTCCCATACATTTAACAAGTTGTTGGATCAACTCCATAGGAAATATCATGTTTCCTATTCAATCAAAATTTATCTCGGTTAGGGTAGGTAGGAAGGTTTTCCCTTTGTATTAATAGGGCACTTCTAGCTTGCATTTTTATTATATCTTTCAAATTTAGTGTCGTTTCAATTAGGGCATGATTTTTTGCAACTTCCAAGGTGAGAATGAACAAAGACAAATTTTTGTGATGGATGACTGTATATGACTCCATGGCCAGAGGAAAAGGCACTAATCTACTTCTTCAAATATCTATAGTTCTCATTCACCTCATACGAAGATGGTCCCCGATTTTGAGCCAAATGTTGCAGCAAAAAGTTCCCCCCCTCCATAATTTGATAGTCAATGGAAATTTCTTAAATTGATGATGGGGCAATATTATGGAACATTGGCACATACATATGTAATGGAATTCCAAGATCATGATATATGTTTGCATATGTTTATGGCAATGTTCCACCAAGTCCCCTGGAGGTGGGAGCGAGGGGACGAGGGAGCGTGGGAGCGACCTATGCAAAAGCTCCCTACCAATTTTCAGGAAACGTGGGGGGACGTCGAGGTCATAAAAATTATAAAATTTAATATTTAAAATGTAACTATATTTTTGCAAGGAATGTATATACGGTCATCATACACTTGCATCATGAAAGATAAATCATAAATGATAAAATTACAAATCGATGAATGATGAATCATATAATTGAAACAAATTTAAAAGTTAAAAGTTAAAACATACATCATACAATCATGCATGTAAGTTTGTAAGTTTGTAACTACATAATCATTAATGTAACTACTAACAATGTACAATGAAAATAAAGTTTAAGATATCATATGACATATTATATCAAGATTCAAAATAGAGTTTAAACTGAAGTTTACAACTCAAGTTTGAAACATAAAACTTAAATGCAAATAAGTTATGTCTGAAACATAAAACATAAAACATAACATATGAATATCAAATGATATCATCATAATGATAAATGAGCATAAATGCTCAAGTTAATGCCCCACTAGTCTCTGCATCCAACTTCTACACGAATATATCAAGATCGACCATGTCACCATCTGAATCAGAATCACTTGGATTCTCAAATATGCTAAGTGGCACATCAACTTTTAACACGAAACCATAAACTAAAAGGGGCGGTGAGGGGACGTGAGGGGGCGTGAGGGAAACATCCCCTAGAAGTCCCCAAGACCCCGGAGCGCGAGGGGGCGAGGAATCTAGACCCCTAGGTGGGGGGCGAGACCCCATGTAACACTGGTTTATGGAGGTGGTGGAGCAAAAAAGAGCTCAAATAGAGCTGAAATTTTTCACATAAAAAGGACTGTGGGCTTGACTAATGGTTCCATTTAAAAAATGATATCTAGACAGAGAATAAGTGTAGCATGCAAACATGCATTGAAAATCCATCTGAGTTTGCATTGTATTACTTATGATGGATTCAAATTTAGGTTTCAAAATGCCAGGTTATGGCATGATTTTGTCGAGAAACCCTTAGTTGGATTCTCATGTTGGTTTAATTTATATTTTAAGTTTGTTTTGCAATCTTTGGGTGATAGTAACTCATGAACTAGGTTACCAATGTGTAACAATCATATTTCAAGAATAAAGATGTGATTTTTTTTATATTATTATTATTATCTATTAGCTACGAGTATTGACACCTAATGCCTGGAATTTTGACATCTTGATAGCATGGATACTTTCGAAAATGTTTCTAGTAATGTTAACATAATAACTATCATTACATGTCTTCACTTTTTTCACCATAATAGACCTATGATATGGACTCATCACACAACTTCATATGCTATGTCCCAACAAGTTCAAACTGGTTGAACCTACCTCATAGTGTGGTTATTAAGGACAAGTTGCTTAATATATAACTCGATAGCATAGACCATGTTGCAGTTCTAAAAAGAATCCCCAAGTGTCAAAAAAACTTCACAATATGTTCTACTATAAAGCCTTTTGGGATACCTGAAATAATATATGTATCATTGATGACTTTTAAAGTATGACAAGATCCAGAGGGAAAGGAAATCAATGGAAAAGTGATCCACCAATGAGAACCTAGAATTTAGCATCAGATGAGTTAGAGTCTAGGAAATTGAAAGCCTATAATTTTAATTAGTGATGAAGGACATCACATAGGTATTTATATTTTCATGTAGAATAATCTGTTAATTCAAATTTAAACTACATAATATGAAAGGCATACCATAAATTTTTCCACGTAAGTCCAAACAACCTATAAAATGGGAAAACCTTCTTTTTCCATGGGAAATAATTTACCTTTCCTTTTTCAAGATAATCTAAATCACAAAAAATATGAACTATACTGCACACATTCTTGGATAATGTGAAAGTGGAAAAGGAATACCCTACACGAGTGATGCACACATGTACATTTGAACACTAATAGATTTTTGTAGTTGAAATGCAATGCTTGTTTTCATTTAAATGTAGGGTTTTTAAAGCAGGGAGAAATAATGGCTGCCAAATTAATAAACGTTTCTTTGGGAAAAATTTAAATCTTGTATTGGGTGATGAAGATAATAGAGGGTATTGAATCTTGATTCTTGACATCTAGAGAGAACCATACAGCCTAACACAATCCAATAGAATTGACCAAAAAAACCCAAATAGAGTCAACCCTACTATAGGAGGAAGGGCCTGCAGTAAGAACTTACCATTTTGCAAGAGCTGAGGGCGAATGTTGTTCTGCAAGAGCTGAGGGCGAACGCTGAGGGCGAATTTTGTTCTGCAAGAGCTGAGGGCGAACGCTGAGGGCGAATGCTGAGGGCAAAGGCTGTTCTGCAAGAGCTGAGGGCGAATGCAGGGCGAATGTTGTTCTGAAAGAGCTGAGGGGGAATCCAGGGTGAATGCTTGCGGAAGCTCGGGGCGAATGCGAGGGCAGATGTTTATTCTGCAGAGCTGGGCGAATCTGTCCTGCCAGGCACGGGCGAATGTGAGGGCGGTCAATGCAAAATAGAAGACAGGAATATAGCGTGATATGGACATACATGTAACACATACATTGGTATATTGATTTTTGAAGAGTGAAGTAAATATTTTTCATTAATCATAGGATTTTTAAACGGAAAATAATAGCCTTAATTAATAATGACTACTGGGAAAAATTTAAATCTTGTATTGGGTGATGAAGATAATAGAGGGTATTGAATCTTGATTCTTGACATCTAGAGAGAACCCTACAGCCTAACACAATTCAATGGAATTGACCAAAAAAACCCAAATAGAGTCAACCCTACTATAGGAGGAAGGGCCTGCAGTAAGAACTTACCATTTTGCAAGAGCTGAGGGCGAATGTTGTTCTGCATGAGCTGAGGGCGAACGCTGAGGGCGAATGCTGAGGGAAAATGCTGTTCTGCAAGAGCAGAGAGCGAATGCACACGTGATATCAAACGTAGCTATTGCGACAAATACGAAACATTTTTATGTAGCGCACATATAAGTTTCGAATTTTTATGTAGCGCCCATATAAGTTTGGTATTTTTATGTAGCGCGAAAATAACTGTCGCTATACCGACGGCGGAAAAGGCGTCGCTATTAGGACGGGTGCCTCCAAACGTCGCAATGGCGACACCTAGACATTGTGTCGCAGTTGCGACGTTTAGAGTCGTCTCAATATCGACGCTTTTGTCACAATTGCGACGTCTTCCTTTAAACATCGCAATTGCGACACTTGTTTAAGTGTCAGTATTGCGACACTTTTCTATAGACGTCGGTATAGCGACGGTTTCGGGCGGGATGGAAAAAATTTGGGAAAATTTCCGACATTTGGTCAAAAGCGTCGGAAACAGGTGTCGGAATTTCCGCCAAATGTAGTAGTGTGGAGCACATCTCACAAATCTCATTGGGAACTCAGAAGGGGCTCTCTCTATGGGATCCTCCTTGGTTCAACCTTCTCTATAACGATTACTCAACTATAATATCTCTTCTCCAAGTTCAGCTAGGTTTTTTAAAGGGAGAAGGTTTGTTTATATAGAGGGAGAAGGAGAGGTTAGGATCCCTATAATTGTGGGGGGATTCCTATCCTCTAAGAATGTTCCATAAATCATTTCCTAAAGGAAGAGATCTGTGGCTTATCGAGTTTAACCACTTGCAATGAGTCATTCCTGAGGTGGTTAAAGGAAATTTCCGCCTCCAATTTGTTAAAAAAAATTCCCAAAAATGCTGTTGCGGGCACAACATAGGGACAAAGCACTAGCTAGCATGGCCTCTAGTGCAAATATTCCCCATTGGCGCGAGGGGTGAACAGGCTACCCACACCAATAGCAAAACATAGGTTTTTGAATGCTTTCTAAGGAAATGTTCAACATTAAGAATCATGTCCTTAAAGGTATTTGCAGAGTTTGAAACTGCTCATAGGTCACGGGAAAGACCCTCCAATATGCAGGGCAAGGGATTGTAGGGATGGTGGAAAAATTCTGTGTAACATATGCCCCCTAAAGCATGAGGTCCAAGAGAGAGGGAGGGGTGAAATAATTTATGAGAACGCGTTCGACCAAAACACTAATGTCGGAAAACCTACAAGTATGAATAAAGCTGATACATCTGATATATGACATTTGGAATGGGCGCAACCATCCATAAGGGAGTATATAAACAATGATATCTGAGGTATGGACACATCCATCTAGCATTAGGGATAAATAAATAGACTCAGGTATGGTCGCAACCATCCAATCAAAGGAGTCATATAATAATTTAGAATAATCCACAAAGAACCCGTAGCCTGGATTTCATCAGACAAAACCCAGGGTCTTGTGCTCCATCTCGACCTGAAAATAGTACAAATTCGAACATGCGAATAGGTGAGCTGAAGTCAAACATGCAAGAACATCGTCCAATTACTAGCCAATGATGAAAGCTGTTAACAGACGCGAGAGAAACCAACAATGACGACAATGGCTCTCAAGGTACAAAAAGGTACAATCCATGACATGGGAACATTGATCTAATGTCGAACATCCGTAGAGTCAATTGATCGAAGGCCAATGATGTGGACCTTACGTCGAGTGCGAAGAACCTGCTATTGAGGCATGCAGGCTCCAAGGTACCCGTAGGGAGTCTCTAGATCAACTTCCTAGATAATGAGCTGGAGTCGAGAGGAAGGGACCTTGATCGAAGATGGGCCTTAATGTTTCCCACATCATCGACACGAGACAAAGGAATATGATGTTTGTGAATAAATACCAACAGAGAATCAGAGGGAGGTTGAAAACTGCAGAGAAAAAATTCTCTTGAACATATTGGCGGCACGACACTGGATTTGGAAGTATTTGACATCAAGGGATCTAAGGTCATGGTGACGTGGCAAAGAGTAGATGAGTGGTCAAAAGAGATTACCAAAACCCGTGGAGGCAAGATAACGAGATGAGATGTCCCCAACCTGACATGAATGTAGACAAGTGCGATGTCCAAGAGCGACATACTACCAACATGACTACAATATTGGTTCCATTTTCCCCCACCATTTTTGGCGAGTACCCCAATTATTTTTGAAAACAAGCTTGAAGGGGATAACATGTTATTGCGATGTAAGTTTTTCCTTCGGAAAAATCCAACCTAGTACATTTTACGAGCCCTAGGAAGGAGGAACTCGAGTAATGTCATGATGATGGAGTTTGATGTCATTAGTTTTAACGAGTCTAACAAAGGAATAAATCGGTATATTTTCATGTTTAGAGAGTTTGAAAATAAGGTGGAAAAGAAAACTCCAGCAATCCCTTTTCATAAATAGTCTCACAGATCTGAAAAGGTAGAAAATTGTGTCTGAGAGAACCTCTTAGTCGTGATTGGCTAAGGTATTCCTTTTTCGTAAATAATCTATCCCAGCCCGAAAAAGGGGTAAACGTATACTGGGTAGATATTGTTTCACATCCAATTTAACGAGTTCAAAATGACAAGAAACTCGGAAATATTTTTAGTTTTAGAGAGTAAGAAAAGAGCTGAAAGATGACTCCTCCTAGAGGAATGAGTGGTATTAAGGGTAGCTACTGGTTCCGGTAATGGTGGAACTTCTTAGAACAAATGAAGGTCAAGAGGCTGGCTAACAAGACCACTCATCGTAGCAGTTCCTTAGGAATGGGTGAAACAACCAAGTGAAGGCATATGATCGGCCAAGAAGATAGTGACGATGGAGTGAGAAAACCAAGGCTCATCTGGCAAAAACATGCTGATAAAATGGAAATCACAAGAGGTAAAATGGGAATGGATTCATTTTTACACAATCTTGAAATCAGGAAACTTTGTTTGAATTTGGTTTCATTTTTACACAAGCTTGAAGCAAAGATAAACTATGCTTGAAACCGGTTTTCTTTTACACGATCTTGAAATGGAAACAAAATATGCTTGAAAAAGTAAGCATGCCCCCAGAATGGTGACTCAATTCGAGGTACATGCCCCCCAAGCTTCAATCCATATGAATGACACATGGAGTGAAGGTTCAAATTACGAGATCAAGAGAAAGACTCGACTAGGATTTTACGAGATCTGGGAAAGACTCGAATTGAACGGGAATGTGTTTCATTGTTTTAACGAGGTTGACACATTAAAAGAACTATCCTCATGACATCTTGTTTCATTTTTAAAGGAGCTTGGCATAAGAAAAAAAACTTTGCTCCAAGGAGCTTGTTTCATTTTTTAAGGAGCTTGACACAAGAAAACAAACTCAGCTCTAACCAGCTTGTTTCATTTTTTAAGGAGCTTGATACAAGAAAAATAACCTTGCTCCAACTAGCTTGTTTCATTTTTTAAGGATCTTGACACAAGAAAAATAACCCTGCTCTGGAAACCTCATCATGTTGAATAAGAAGGCATGGCTTCTAAGAGGTTCTCATCTGATGGAAGAACAACATATTGGAAATCAAGACCCAATGCCCCTAGCACATGATGCACAATGGCACTATCACTGAATGTGGGCATGGGACTGGTAGCCACATAATTAACCTGTGGCGGGGAAGATACAACCAGCAGATAGAAACTCTGAAGGGACGATGGTGGACCAGATGTCATGCCAGGACCAAATAATGAAAGTTGATCGATGGTCACGATTCGACCTTTGTGTGGAAAATAAATCACAAGAAAAAGGGAAGATACGACTGCCCCCATGACATAAGTATAGTCACGCCCCAAGAGAAAATTGAAATCCAAGGGGCCTGGAACAACCATCACATCTATATGGATGGTTTTACTTCCCAAAGTAACAGGAAATTTGGGAAGGATCCCTAACGGTTGACTGGTTTCTCTGTTAAAAGACAACAGATTTTGGGTAACAGGCACAAGTGGTGGAGAACCAAAATCTTGCCAAGTAGTTGAATACAGAATACTAACAGACACGCCTTCATCTATAATAGTGTTGGGTACGACCAAATCGAAGGTTTGTACCGTTATCTCAAAAGGAACATAAGGCAGAAGGCAGTATCCGACAAATCGACTCCAATCAAAGGAAGCGACCAAACTACTTGGAGGGGATGCCATCGAACTGAGATGATTTTTCCCTGGTGTTACTGGAGCAAGAGGAGCACTCTCCTGGACTTCCATCATAAGAGTAGGAGGAGAAAATTCTTGAACTATAGGGACGGAAGAATCTTTGTCCAAGTCCAAAGAATAGGAAGAAACAAGAGGAACATGAGGGGGATGAGATCCACTCTCGACAGAAAATACCTGATGAACCATAGGAGGGATCAAGTTGACTAATTCCACATCCAATGGTTGGTCAGGAATGGATTCCTAAATTTGAATTTTCGGGGGAGTGGGATCGAGCAATGATGATGCTTGACTGATCGTAGAATCAACTAGCGAAGGACTCGAAGAAAGTTTCCGATAACCAGCCGGAAGGTAGGGTGCAGAAATAGTGGAGTTGTCCAACACTCTCTTGGCTTCATCCATATATGGAAAAAGGTGAATGGGATGACGCCATTCACACAACTTATAGGGATTAGTAATCTTGCCCTGTTTTTTATGAGCCTTATCAGAGCTAGTCAAAGATGTGCTAGCAATATGACTTCCAGAAGCCAAAATCAACGATGGACGACCGTCAGACCATGTGTCAAGTATCTTGGGAATGCCAAGGCAGTCTCGAAGTAGATGGTTAACTTTGCAGAGCATGCAAGGGAATTTGACCTTCAGTGGAAGTTTGGACGGTTTTGCAATGGATGGTTTCTTAAGCGCAATAGCGACAGTATTAGCCTCTTGTTTATCTGACTTCTTCTTCTTGGTCTTCTTCTTCTTCTTATTAGCCACCTGGTTACTGGAATCCAAACTTTCACCAGGCGAAGTAGAAGAGGAGGACGAAGAAATAGGTGAAGAAGGGGAGAGGTCCACCTTAGAAGCAGCATGATTTTGTTCTGGTGGAGGAGACGACTGTACAGTGGACGGAACACTCAGGTCCACTGAGGTCAAGAATAACCATACAGGCAAACCAACAGTTAACCCTAGAAGAGACAACATTGCCATATAAGGAGAAACCAACATTTCCAAAAGCAGGAAAAGGGCCAGGTTCCCTTCGGAAGGGTTTCCTGGGTTATTGAACTCTAGAATCGCTGCCATTAGAAAAAATTTAAAACAACACCCTAAGGAAACTAACTTTAACTAGGAATATTTCGTGGGCAGTTAATTTTTAAGACATTGAAACAAAACTCTGCCGTTTCATATTTTAAGAGTCAAGAAAGGGGAAAAAGGTGACTCTATCACTTTCAGGTTGAAACGAGCGTGAAAGGACAAGAGCTTGATGATATTTTCAAATTTATGAAGTCAGTAAAGATCGAGAATGACTTCTCAGGTAGTCTAGGTAAAAGGGTGTACCAAGTTCCCGTGAACTTCCATATACACCTTGGTAATAAAATGAAAGAAGAATTAACCAAGTACTTGATGTACGTGCAGGTAGTCTCCTCGAATGCTATGTTCGGTGTATCACGGTTACAAGGTGGAAAACTTGGCTTCCTATGGATAAAAGGATTGAAACCTATAGGGGTCTCCCTTTATATACTCGACGGTACGGGGAGCACAAGTCCGTACTAGCGCTGTCTGAAGCCAGATGGCGAGGGACAACTGCTAGGTTTAAAGACACCCGAACACGTCTCTAACTTAGACCACTAAATGTTTCATTAAGTTTCAATGTTGCCTTAGGTTAATTGAATAAATTTTAAGTTGATCTTGTATTTATGTTTCAATTCCAAGGTCCTACCGAATGTTGGATCTCACAAATTCCTGAACGTAAGCTACATGCCATAAAATACCATTTCGTTCAATGAAGAGCTATCTACGAGAAGGTTAGGAATTTCAAGCAATAGCAAGTAATGAGAACACACAGAAGTATTCACTACAGAACCTGATGAAAAATAATGAGAACGGAAAATATTTCCTAGAATGCCGAATGCTAGTTATGAAAAATATTTTCCAATTCTACGATGCAAAAAAGAATGTAAGCACAATTTTTTTTTGATTTTTTCAATGTAATAGAGCAAAAATTGCACTAAATAACATGAAAAACGAATCTTCACACTAGTTTGAGAAGGCTAATGCAAGAGTCGAAGTGAAACAATTCAATCAACTCACAAGCCAACAAAACAAAGACTCAAACCAATGTCACAACCTCTCAAATCGAAGAAATATGTGAAAATAGACCCATACAAGCAATGTGAACTATGATTGGAGTGATATGAAGCAAAACTGAATGAAGGATAAAAGACTCACTCAAGACTCATTTCACCAAAATAAACCACTCAAAATGGATCCACATAGCTGAATGCAATCAAACAAATAATGAAGGTGACTGCGAAACAAGAGAACCAAACTCCTACAGGAGGCTCAGCATGCCAAAGCACTAGAAAGCCCTAAATCCATGATGCTGAAAGAAATGGACAAAAAATTGAAGGAAGAAGGCTGATCACAGTCACAAACAAACTCAAAGCATTCAAATCAAGTCAAGAAAAAACCCAGAGACACCAGGATGGACAAAAAACTCCAAAACAAGGGAAACCCTAGCACCTACCAAGGGGCTAATATTCGTAGGTGGGCTAATTTTCCATGCTTTTTCAAAAAAAAATATTCGCCAATTCCCATTTAAAAAAAAAATGATTCGCCCAAATTTTATAGTATAAAAATATTTTACTGTAAAAATCGCCAAAAATTTATATATACTAATATAAAATGATTACAAAAATAAATACTTTTACAAAAATAACATCAAAAATTTTACAATTCACATATTGGGGGACTACTAACATTCGCCAAGTTTTTAAACTTTAATATAAACATCCATCCTTAAAACTTTCCCTCGCATCTACAGGAATTGGCACGACTGTCTGGATGTAATCTGCACTAGACAGGGGATGGCGCCGGTGATGAACTGGAAACTCGCACCAGCGGGTGCGACTGTCAGGCTGGAAACCGCGCCAATCAAGCCAACCTTGAAAATATGAGAATTTGGAAAAAAAAGAGTTCAAAACTAATTCTCTGGGGCTGAACAGAGGCCTAAGACTCAACAAAAAAATCTAGAAAAGGTAAGCTAAGCAAGCAAAGACCAAGAAGAAGATCTAATAGACGAAAGAAAAACTCACACTGATCCCCAGTGGAGTCGCCAATTTGATGGTGAGGTAAATCCACTCTACGGACAGAGGCAATCCCACTAGCCCTAGAGTGGGTCTAGCCACAAACGAGACACGCTATGATATCAATTTCTAGTTAAGAATGGATAGAGACTTGGTAGATCACTTACCGTAGGTCCTACGCTGTTGTGTCATCCGGAAGAATGGCTGCCTCTCGTTCCTGATTTGACAGATCACGATCTGCTCGTTCTCACGTCCGGATACCTGCACATACACAAGAAACGAAGACAATACACAACATACTATTTTGCATTCCTAACTATCATTCATTCGAAGAAGACTAAATCACATGCGTCAAATAAACATAACATGGAGATGGAATCAATATCATAGTCGAGTATATAAATTAAATAAGGAAGATTACAACCAGGCTTCGACGTTGCGATCTCCTCTAACAGGGTTCCAGTGGAGCACGTCTCACAAAGCTCGTCGGGAACTCAGATGGGGCTCTCTCTACAGTATCCTCCTTGGTTCGACCTTCTCTATAGCGATTACTCAGATATAATATCTCTTATCCAAGTTCAGCTTCTTGGATATATGTTCAACTAGCTTTTGTAAAGGGAGAAGGCTTGTTTATATAGAGGGAGAAGGAGAGGTTAGGATCCCTATAATTGTGGGGGGAGTCCTATCCTCTAAGAATGTTCCATCAACCATTTCCTAAAGGAATAGATCCATGTATTATCGAGTTTAACCACTTGCAATGAGTCATTCCTGAGGTGGTTAAAGGAAACTTCTGCCTCGAATTTGTTAAAAAAATTCCCAAAAAGGCTGGCGCAGGCACAACATAGGGACAGAGTGCCAGCTGGCGTGGCCTCTACTGCAAATCTTCCCCATTGGCACGAGGGGTGAACTGGCTACCCACGTCAATGCCAAAACATAGGTTTTTGAGTGCTTTCTGAGGAAATGTTCAACAAGAAGAATCATGTCCTTATGTAGAAGGATGCAAAGAATGTATCTACAGAGTTTGACACTGCTCACAGGTCACGGGAAAGACTCTCCAATATGCAGGGTGAGGGATTGTAGGGACAGTGACAAAATGCTGTGTAACAATAAGTTAGATGCTCACCAATCCAAACCCCCATGAGTTGTTTCCCCAAAGTCAATATGAGATGTGCAAAATCCATCCCACAAGGAAACAATATCTCATGTGAAACAACCATGGTTTTCCTAATGTTCCCTCTGAAATATATAATATAAGACACATGGATAATTTTCAGCTCATTAGGCACATGCATACCTCCCATCCTCCCTCCATAAATTCCCATAAAAAGTACAAGCATGTCATCAATGTATGGGAGAAAAATAATGTACAAACAAATATAAAGGTGCACATATGGAGGTGGGTCATAGTCTCACATGTGGTACCAGCGTAATGCATCTCCTGCCTGCATCAACCTAAGATGTGGTAAGTGATTTTCACACCACTTACTTGTAGCCCATGCCATTTCACTGTAGGTGAATGTATGAGATATGTTTGGTACTTTAGGAAAGCACCCATCATGAAACAATACCTCCCTTTTTCCACCAAGGGAGTGGCCAAGTACAAAAATTGTGGTGGCCCCATATTTTCCATGAGATTTACAATATATAACACTCCTTCTTGGAGTCATGGCCTTCATAAACATGGTGAAAGAATACATACAATCAGAAAAATAAACTTGTTTTACAAGAGCATATTCTTCACCAATAGTCCTTCTCATAAAATTGGAGTGGTGCATAGATCTATCTTCTCCCTCAAGAGAGGAAAGAGAAGGCTGAATTAAATCTCCAACAGAGTTAGGTTGCTGCCCCATCTCCACAAATTTCATGCAAATTTTACAATGCTGATATAGTTCTCCTTTAAAGCCCTCCCAATAGTAGCTCCTGAAGATGATGTTGTTGAGCTTCATAGAATATTATTGGCTAAAACAGAACTCCTCATAGGCCCATTGTAGCAACTTCTCCTTGAGCTTGGAGGCTCTATATAAGAAGATCCTACCATGATCATAGATGACCCCATCTTGAATTGAATAATCCTCCTCATGTAGCAAGTCATCAAGAATCATGCATGTATGAAGATCCTTGGAATATTCCACCAACAGTTGGGACTTCCAGTATGGATCTAGTTTTCCCAACAATGATAGCACTGATAATGTGTCAACTGAAGTGGCTACCATCTTGTTGCTCTTCTCCTTGACATCCTCCATGTCCAAGGTGTATGTTGGAAGGTTATGCCTCCCATTTTTATCCTCTTTGACATCTGTTATGCCAAAGGTAAGAGATGGAAGGTTGCTATTCCCCTCTTGCTTGTTTGTAGTGTCAACCTTCATTCTTGAAGCATCTTCCCTCAGCACAATATGAGATGAGAGAATGGATAGTGATGTCAAGGGGAAAATGCTTTCCCTCTCTTTGTACCGTTCCCATACCCTCAGTGCTGAAGTAGGGTCTCCTAATTCTCCCCTCCTCCTTGGATCTATGGTAGGATCATCAATGAATGAAAAATCTTCCATCAAATCTGAATCAGGTGGTCTCCCCAGAGGTATACCACAATATAAATATGTCTCACGGCTCATTCCCATGTGAACAATAGATGGGAACATAATATAACTACTCCCATTGCACGAATCCATCTCTAATTGTTGTGTCGAAGTATCATGGTAGGGAGAAGTTGGAGTAACTCCCTCATCCTCTTCTTCATCATCCCCCTTTTGCAAGATATCACAGTCTAAGGTGTCCCCTCTAGATGCAGTTAACCCATGAACACCCATCATCTCCTCAGTGTCAAGAGTCTTGATCACAAAGAACTGATCCATCATAGTGTGTGTTCCAGGATTTGGATGCAGTGTTGGAACACATCTCCTCCACTATTTTTTCTATCATCATAGACACATGTTTCTCATCTTCTCCATGTATAGGATCCCTGGGGCCTTCTTGCAAAGATACAAGAGCCCCCATAGTGGAAGCAATAGCTCCAACTCTATCTCTTAATAAAAATAAATTTCCTCCTACTGTCACAGCGCTAGAGGAACCTTCCGGTTCTACTTCTTTCTCCTTCTCATCAATGGAGTATGCCCCATCGATAATAGATCCTTTCCCTTGATCTCTCATTTAGGAAAGGACACTCATGTCTTATTATTGAGAAGAATGATCTTGTTGAAGTAAGGCCTTTTCCCTTGGCAAATCATGTAGCAGAACTTTAACCCTTCCAACAATGTTTTGAAATGGGGTTATCTTCATGGATCTTCTTTCTTCTTTGAGTTAAAAAAAATCAAGGAAGCCTAGATGCTCTTTGAAATTTTTAGACTGAGATTCATATTCTTGGAGGTATTCACCAAGAGTCTCCTCCTTTTGTGTCTCTCCATCTTCTTCTCCTCTTGCAAGGAATGCAGGCATGCTGCAACATTGTAAATCAGATTGTGTGGCTGCATGCTCACACACATCAAATGAAGTAGTGGGGCTTCCCTCATGTGCAAACCTCCTCAAGGGATCTCCTGGTCTCTCATTCCTCACTCCCTTTATTTCTTCCTCCAGCTCATGCAAAGCTTGAGAAAGAATGTTAGAGAACTCTACTCCTTTATTCTCCAATACAAAGGGGTTTCAATGGTGTAATAATTTTTCTTCTGTCTTGCTCTATGATATCTCTGCTCTCTTTCAGTGAGAGGTTCTCCTCCCCCTGAAGACATATTGGCTCAAATAATGCACAGGCTCTGCCAAGAAAGTTGCTCTAATACCACTGTAATATCCCAAAATCAGGATTGCACAAAAAGCCTGCTGAAATAACGCACTCCTAAGAATTCAGTGCACTAAAATGAGTTTGTAGCCCCTAGATCCCTTAGATAAGCTCATCTAAGATCTAAATCCAAAATGAGAGCAAAAACAAATCAAACTAGGTGGGTTAAATGGATCTCCCACAACCTAGTCTAGCTGAAAAACACCCAAGGAGAGGGGATGCAGCTATATGCAATGGATTGCTTTAGAAATAATGCAGTTTATAAATCTATAAGTGTGATACCAACATGGAGGATCATATTTCAACTATACATCAGAAAATTAGATCTACAATGCAGCTTATACAGTGTATAACAAAAAGGGAAAGAGTGTACAAGACAAAAGCCTCAAAATGAACTGCTACAACAACATGAAATGGAAGAATAAGCTTGACAATGTTATTTTCATTGCTGAAGCATGCAGTAGATTATAAATCAGATCTAGAGTAGATCTATGCTCAAAATGATAGATCTATTTCAGATCTGTGTACAAGATAGGCCCCTTTATACACTCCCCTTGGGGATCTCAGCAAAACATGAACAACAGTGAGTAGATATGAGATCTAAGTCACAGATCTACAAAAGTATTAAGAAAATTCTGAATCATAACATATGCAACAGATCAGATCTAAACTAACATGGATTGGTTGGCCAATCCACGAATCACCACAGTGAAAGGAAGGATCCAATCACTAGATATCTCTCCTCTAAAATGATGCCAAGACACCCTGCAACTCTGCTCTTGCAAATAACGCAGTCATGGAAGAGGGACTATGCTGTAGGCCTTGAGAATTCTTTGGCCTACTGCCAATGTATGGATCTGACGCTCAACCCACTCATGGACTCTTCCAGGAGGTTAAAAGACACACTCACTGAGAAGAGGCACAAGTACAAGCTAGATTTGAACAGATCTAGTGTTCCACTTGCTGTAGCTCACATGGACAACCCAATCCTAAGTAGGACTATGCTGTAGATGCAAGATGTGGTTTGGCCAAATGTCGGATAATGGACTAGACGAACAAGAATCCTCCAAGAGCTTCTCAAGGAAGGAGGTGGGATTCCTAAACAGGAAAGCCCACTAAGGGATGTCTAAGCAGACAATACCTTCATAAAAAAATAACATTAACAAACTTTTCCTATTTTCCTCCTCCTTCTTTTATAGGATGAAAGCCTTGTCAAACCTGAAACCACCTCAATGATTTAGACCCTTTAACATGTGGAGCCTCCATCTCGAACTGCGCTGTGTATCCATGAGGTTCATTGCACCTCGACTGCGCTGTTGATTTGTTCAAGGTTGAACCAATCTTGTGATTTAAACCCATTCACACCTGCAAGAGTTTATTTCCATGGCCCAGATATGTCTCTGTTTACATAGGCATTGATTTATTCATGGTTTTCAGGAGTTTTACATGTCCTCCTTCACATTTTATTCATTAATATGAAATGCAAAATAAAACAAGGTAAAATAGGATATTCCCATTAGCTTGGGCTAAATGGGAATATTACACTCTATCAACTTTATGCGTGCTGCACACACCAAGTGACTATATTGACAACTTATGATATCAGGTTCATAGTCGTCAAAGTAAACAAAATCCCCACTTTGATTAGTTTGTCTGAAAAAATAACCTTTTAGTATAATAGATCCTCTTTCTTATGGAAACCCGTGATCATTATAGTTTTCTAATAATTTCTTTTTTTGTTCAGTGAAACACATCAAATAATACTACACATTTTTATCATTGTCAGTAGGTGCAATTACAACAAAAACATATCTTGCACAATAAAACAAACTTAACAAACTTATGTATTTAAATTTATTTCTAGATCTTTATCATTTTAAAGCAATTCAAATGTTACCTTCTCTAACAATATCAAAAAATCGATCACCATCGGATGATATTTTAGTCTCCTCTGATTTCATTTCTTCAAACATTGCAACTGAAATTTTTTCCTTTGTATTTAGCTCTGTATGTTTCCAATATTTTACATACATTTTGTTTTCACAAACGTCATTGGATTCTATGTTGTCTATGCAAACATGACAAAAACAAGAATATTTTCTTTATCCAATGCAAACACATTTCTGGACAACTTTGTTTTAATTGAATGCAATTTTCAAGTCCCTTTTATTGTTTCAACGTCATTTCCAATTGATATACCTACTTCTTCGATCCCAATATGCCAAAAAAAATTTTATATGGAAAATTCAAATAAGAATGTAAATATGATATCAAAATACAATCAAAGATAATCAAATTGTGATAAATGTACACTGTTTAAAATTAGATATCGAATAAAAATTAAATTGAATGTACCTTTTCACTTCCCTTGGTTGGTTAGTCTCATGGCTTAGAGCATGATGCACCATTGAACAACTTCTTTAGCATCCAAAAGTCAGCTTGCAAAGGGGTTCATTTCATATCTTCGAAGTGCTCATTTTATGCATTCCCATACGTCGTCATGTTCTCCTTTTCCATGACCAGCCTCAAGTAAATTCCAAAAATGTTTAATGCGGGTTTTCTTATGAAGACAACACAACCAAAAGAATGATCGTGCAGATCTGAATTGACTTGCGCATCCATCTGACCATATCCAATGTTCATTGAATGTTATTCCACGAATTTTCAAGGAGTCATAAATATTTCCAAAACAATGTTGTACAAAATATGTATCATGTGTATGATCATCACTGATATAAAAGTGATATTATTTAATAAAATGTCGATTTTCACTGGTGCTTTCTATATGATCGACGTTTTGTTCAACATGTCTATATAGAATATGGACGAGCATGGAGACTTAGTCAAAATGATAGTATTCACTCTGAATTTCTTTTTGTGGAACAAATGTGTATTTTTCTACAAAATCAATTACTGACAAAATGGTCCCTGGTGGAAAAACTTCACGGGATTTTTTGAATTGCAAGTCTTTCCATCGAGCTTTATGGGAATTCTTGGTGTATTTATAAAGTTCCGCCTCAAACTTTCTCAAAAAGTCTATCACAAAAATTTCTTCTTCTCGTAATTCAATTCTTTTAGCACTATTTTCACCTTGAATCGATGTATGGATATATTCATATCTCTTCCATTTCATTTTCATGTTGGAAAATGATTGATCATTTATATCAATACGATATTTGTTTTAAAATTTAGTCAAATTTCCACAATCATCGCATTTTTTTACCACCGACACATTTCTTTTCGTAAAATAGTTCATCACTTTGTCTCTCACATAGAATTTGAGATATGAAATCATGGATAGTGGAAGGAGGAGGCGAATCCTTCCAAAATGTTCTAACAAAATTAAGGAATGTGTCATAATATAACTCAAGTTCCACATGTAACGACAACAATAAGTGTCATGTACGATGATAGGTTTTACATACCATTGTTTTTGTTGAACAAAAGCACTAATTGACACATGAATTTCACTATTCTCTTCTTTTAACTTGTTGAACAACTCTATCTGAGTGGTTTCCAAGAAATTTTTTTCATGTTGTTCGTATTTATTTCGTGTTATTCTTCTTCCAATCACATGCTTTACAGTTGGCGAAACGCGCGAATTGTTCTTCCAATATTCATATATTATTTTTTTTAACATTTTCTCCAAGTCTATATTTGTATGGCTACCTACAAATAGCTCTCCAACAAGCGAGTTCATCATTTACATCTATTTGCAACCGAAATTTCCGATGTTTGTGCAAAGTTTTTCCTGAGGTTCCTAATGCTCATGCCATAAATTTTACCAAGCAATTCTATTTAGTACTTGATGAAACCACTGCCATATGTATTAATCTACGTACAACTGAAACATTTTTCTGTCTAGATCTTCTAATTGAATTTATAACACTATTTATATTTTGTATCGCATTTTCCTTCATTTCTTTTATCTTTGGTTGATTTTCGAATACCCAATAAAGTCGTAGCTTCTTTTAATTTCCTTAATGATAGGAGACCTTTCAACATTTGGGCTTTAACTGTCACATTTTCCTTTATGAAGTACGTATCAAAAATGCGGTTAACACGATATCGTGTATAATGGTTAGCCCTTTTATCTCCATATGTGTGAGTGTCAACATTTTCTAACATATCATCATCGACATTGATTTCATATGTACATATTCAAATGAATAGTACATAATAAGTTTACATATTCAATAAATAAATAAATTAATAAATATATGTACAATTTCAATAATACGTGCATGTGTTCAACACACACACACACACACACACACACACACATATATATATATATATATATATATACCTTGTGATTTAATTTCTTCACTTGAATTTCTTTCAACATTTTCACCATCTTCAATCATTGGTTCAATATCTCTTTCACTTTCTCTTTCAAATTTTTTTATCTCATCATCAATGTTTTGAGGAATATCTCTCTCTGTTTACATTGAAAAATATTTTTCAAATCAGTTCATCAAATAAAAATTAAGCTTCACATTTTACACTAGGAAAATTTTAAATCTATCAAACTCATAATATTTACATTTACATACTTGCTTCAACTTCTAGTTGAGGTTGATTTTCCCCTTCAATATTTGAGAGTGCTTCTATCTTTCTTTTGCGAGATTGTCTCGTCCCTTTTCTATGTTCCTCAGGGTCTCTTTTTCGATCATATTTTCCCGTACAATTCCTTCGATTTCCCATGATAATAGAGTATGAAGTTCAAAACATTTCCTTCAAAAATTTAGACAAAAACTCAATTAGAAAAAAAATCACAAAAGATTTAATTTTAAAAAAACTCATTTTAATTTTTTTTCAAAAAATACATACTTCAATCCAAAACACTTCAAAAAATCCGAGAAAAAAATGTTTTATAAAAATGAAACGAAGCTCAAAATATTTCCTTCCAAGTCCTACAAAAAAGATTCATTTAAAAAGTTAGAAAAAAGCTCATTTAAAAAAATCTTTATAAAAGATTTACTTCAACCCAAAACACATACTCTAAAAAAATGTCACTTCAAAAAATGCCTCCAAAAAATGTACATTGAAAATTAATTCCAACTTCTTAAAAAATGCCACTTTAAAAGATACTTCAAAAAAGCCTCTAAAAAATATCACTTTAAAAAATACTTCCAAAAAATTTCCTATGAATATTAAGCCTAAAAAGTGTCCTTTTGAAATTAAGCCCAAATCCATACTTTCAAAAAAAATGAAGCCCAAAAAACATCCAAAAAAATATCACATACCTCCAAGAAATGTCATTTGAATGTACCTCCAAGAAATGTCCTTAAACCCAAAACAATCCTTTGCAAAAATATTCTTTGAATGTACCTCCAAGAAAAGTCCTTAAACCCAAAACAATTCTTTGCAAAATCAAACCAAGACCTTTGTAAAATCAGACCAAATGTGCAAAAAATATGCGAAAATAATGAATGATTTCATGGCAATTTATATTGCCACAAAATGTTTTTTTGGAGGGGCTCCATGGTATTTTCCAGCCGACAGAAAATTGGGTAAAAGTTCAGCTGAACTTTTATGTTGTTAGACTTGACGGGCCATTGACGCACAAAACAGTTTGGCTGAACCTTTTTTAGGAGTCCGGCCGAACTAATGCATCAGCAATTACAGAGAACCAAGCTCTGAATACGTATCTCAACCTTGGACTGATTAAACTCCATGAAACATTCTGAATTAAATTTCGGAACCAAGACAAGCATTTTCAATTGAATCTACTTTCAGGAAATATAACTTTTATGGAATTTCATAAATATTTACTAATTTTAATTAATTTTGTAATAAAATGGGTGCAAACAATTTCTAAAGGTCATTATGATTCAGTGAAATCATAATTCTGTATCTTCTAAAATACACTGTAAAAAAAATTGAAAAAATTATGGTGCATTACATTGGTCCATCCTCTCTAATGGGTAGTTTTCAGATTTTTATTTTATAACTTATATGTTTAGAAATTTTTTGGGTCGCAAAACATACTAAAAAATGCAGTTTTTTCATATTGGACCAGTTCAAAAATTTCTGGTAATTATGATATGCATCCGTTGGCTTTGTAAATATGACAAAACCAAAGTAGACTCTGTCTAGATTGTTGTAATGCATTTTGTTTCTCAAAAACACAAAGTTTCAAAGAATACAACATTGCGTATTAACATGACTTATTATGAATCCTTTGATTGTTAAAAAAACACACTCAAAGAAACACTAAGTTGACATATCAAATGTGTATAAAAAAATTCCAAAAAATAAGTAATAGAAAGCTAATAAAATCTCTGACAACTTTTATTTTTATTGTAAAATGAAATTCTAAATAGAAAAATTGTTTTAGCTTGTAGAAAGTTGAAGAATAGAAAAAAATGAAAGCTTTTTCTCAAAAAGGGAAAAAAGTGTAACCGAACTTCACATTTTTACACTATGAGGAAGTTTGATGGCAAGGATCCCGTAACATGGATACTACAGATGGAGCAATATTTTGATCTCAATAATGTGAAAAACACATAATAGGTACACATTTCAACTTTACATTTAGAAAAAAAATACATTTGTATGGTATCGATGGCTTTACTCCTGTAAAAAAATTGCCACTTGGTCAATTTTTACGGAGGAAACGATAGCACATTATGAGGATACAAAGAACAATGACTTCTTTAGCCAATTGATAAATCTCAAACAAAAGGGTTCAGTGGTGGAGCACATTGAGGACTTCCAAAAATTGAATATAAGGGTAACTAATATTCTAGAGGAACACAGGATTGATGTCTTCATAGGTATTTTAAAGGATAACATCCAACATGAGGTTCACCTTTGGGAACCTAATTCATTGGAGAAGGCATTCAGGTTTCTAAGAAAAATTGAATGTAAAATTATGGCGACAAGGAATCCTACCACTCACATCTATAAAGATGGAAGTGTTTCTACTCCTAGACTACCACAACCTACAAGGTTGATGACACAACAATTTGAAGAAAAAAGAGGAAAAGGGATTTGCTACAATTGTGATAAAAAATACACTAAAGGTCATAAGTGTGCTGAGAAGAAACTATTTTACATAGATTGTGAAGAGGAGGAAGAAAATTAACAGGAAACTTCAAAAGAAGAGGATATACTCCAGGAACCAACCCTAGAAGAAGAAGAAATGAGTTTGACCATCTCATGTAATTCATTGGAAGGAATTACCACTCAAACTCTCAAGATAGAAGGACATATCAAGAATAAAAAGGTAATAGTGTTTATTGATTTGAGAAGTACCCATAATTTTATTCATTGTAAGGTAGCTAAGGAATTGAATTATTTCCTACACCCAAAACCGGAATGTCAAGTGATGGTTGCAAATGGAGGAACTATAAATTGCTCTGGAAAATGTCATAATATCAAGCTAACCATGGGGGAATATATATTTAATATTCCAATGCTTTCCATTCCATTGGGAGGTGTTGATTTTGTTCTAGGATTACAATGGTTACAATCTTTGGGGACGATAACTTTTAATTTTCAGGAACTTTTCTTGAGATTTTTTTTTAAAGGAAAGGAAGTCGAATTATGGGGTATTGCAGGGAAGGGAAATATAATAAGCTCTAATTTCATGAAAAATATTTTGAAGAAATAACAACGAGGTATAATTGCACAATTATGCTCACTATAAGTTCCGACATAAAAATAATATATTTCTCCATATCTCCAAAAAGTCTTGGAAAATCATTCCAAGGTGTTTGAAACTCCCAAAGGACTCCCACCTATTCGTGATCATGATCATGCTATTAATTTTATTCCAGGAAGTGTTCCTCCAAAAATCAGGCCTTATAGATATCCTTATGTCCAAAAGAGAAAAATTGAACATATGATTGCAGAAATGTTAGAGGCTAGTATAATTCAACCTAGTCAAAGTTCTTTCTCTACTCCAGTAGTATTGGTGCACAAAAAATATGGATCATGGTGCATGTGTCCAGATTATAGGGAGCTCAATAAGCTCACTATTAAAGATAAATTTCCCATTCTTGTGATTGATGAATTATTGGATGAATTACATGGAGCAATTTATTTTACCAAGTTGGATCTTCGTTCACGATATCATCAAATTAGAATGAAGACTGAAGATATTCCAAAAACAACATTTCGAACTCATGAGGGTCATTATGAATTTTTGGTCATGCCTTTTGGCCTTACCAATGCACCTTCTATATTTCAAGGGTTGATGAATTCCATTTTCAAACCCTTCCTTAGAAAATTTGTGCTAGTATTTTTTGATGATATACTAATCTACAGCAGGTCTTGGAAGGATCATGTTCAACATGTTGACAGGGTGCTCAAACTATTGGAGGACAAACAATTATATGCAAAAACATCCAAATGTTTCTTTGGAGTACAAGAGGTGGAATATCTGGGTCATATTGTATCTCACGAGGGTGTTAAAGTAGACCCTAACAAAATTAAAGCCATTAAGGAATGGAAAGTCCCCACAACCATAAATCAGTTGCGAGGATTTCTTGGGTTAACAGGGTATTATCGCAAGTTTATTAAGAATTATGGGAGAATAGCAGCACCTCTAACAACATTATTGAAGAAAGATGCATTTTCATGGACTCCTGAAGCAACTAAGGCCTTTGAACATCTTAAAGAGGCAATGTGCCTAGCACCGGTCTTAGCTACGCCAGACTTCAAAAAAACCTTTATTATGGAATGTGATGCCTCAGGAAATGGAATTGGTGCAGTTTTAATGCAGGAAGGAAGACCCATTGCTTTTGAAAGTCGTCCAATCAAAGGAAAGTATTTACAGAAACCTATTTATGAGAAGGAAATGTTAGAAATACTGCATGCACTAAAGAAATGGAGAACTTACCTAATGGGAAGACACTTCAAGGTAAAAACTGGTCATGATAGTCTTAAACACTTTTTGGAACAAAGACTATCTTCAGAAGAGCAGCAAAAATGGGTCACAAAGATGTTGGGTTATGACTTTGAAATGATCTACAAAAAAGGGAAGCTAAATGTTGTTGCAGATGCACTCTCAAGAAAGGATGAAGAGGTGGAACCATTGCTTTGTGCCATTTCTATTATCCAACCAGATTGGATAACCAAAGCAAGTGATGAATGGAAGAAGGACGAAGAAGTGTGGACACTCATTCAAAAGTTGCAGCAAGATCCTAGTACATCTGATACATTTAGTTGGAAAAATGATTCCTTATGGTACAAAGATCGCTTATATCTTTGTAAGAATTTCCAACTAAAACAAAAGATTCTTCTGGAATTGCACACTTCTCCTTTAGGAGGACACTCAGGATTTTTAAAAACTTACCACAGGGTGAAGAAAGAATTTATTTGGGATGGCCTTAAATCTGATATTCGAAAGTTTGTGGCGGAATGTTTGGTTTGCCAGCAGAATAAAGTGGAAACAATTAAGACCCCAGGACTTCTACAACCTTTATCCATTCCAAGTCAACGTTGGGAGGATATTTCAATGTATTTTATCACAGGTTTACCTAAGTCCGAAGGAAAGAGTGTCATCATGGTGGTAGTTGATAGACTTACCAAGTATGCACACTTTTGTGCATTATCTCATCTATTTAAAGCAAGTACAGTTGCTACTACATTTATGGACACAATTCAAAAGCTACATGGAAGCCCAAGGGTTATTGTGAGCGACAGAGATCCCATTTTTACTGGAAATTTTTGGACGGAGTTATTTTCTTGTTTGGGTACTCAATTAGCTCATAGCTCATCTTATCATCCTCAATCTGATGGTCAAAGTGAGATAGTAAATAAATGTTTGGAAGGATATCTTCGTTGTTTTGTATCTGATAAACAAACACAATGGGTCAAGTGGTTACCTCTTGCTGAATGGTGGTATAACACTTCCTTCCATACTGCAGCAAAAATGACCCCATTTATGGCACTTTATGGATATCATCCACCATCCATCACATCATCTTTGAGAGAAAATTCTAAGGTTCAAGCAGTGGAAGATCACATCGAGCATCAGCAAGAAGTTCTCCAACTCTTAAAGGATAACCTGAATTTGGCACAAAATCGAATGAAACAACAGGAAGATCAACATCGCAGCGAGAGAAGTTTTGATATAGGAGATTGGGTATTTTTACGGCTACAACCATATAAACAAATGTCCCTCAAACAAGCTAAGAAGGATAATAAATTATCGCCAAAGTACTATGGTCCTTACAAGGTGTTGCAAAAGATTGGTACTATGGCATACAAATTGGAGCTTCCTGCTTCTTCGCGAGTACATCCAATGTTCCATGTTTCATGCTTAAAGAAGGTTATAGGTGAAAATCTTCCAGTTCAAACAGTATTGCCAGAACTTGATGGGGAAGGGAAGATCATATTGGAACCTGAAGCAGTCATGGAAACAAGAACTCAACAGCTACGAAATCGATTTATTTCAGAGTATCTCATCAAGTTGAAGAACTTACCTACTAAAGATTCCTCATGGGATGATGAGAATTTTATATAGAAGCCTCTAGAGCTACTCAAGCATTGATGAAAACACTTTTTTGAAGGAGAGGGGCATGTTAGTTCCCTATATTACTAGTTTAGTCCCTTATTGTTGTTAGTGTAACCCCCTTATTGTTATTGTTTTACCCTTGTAACCCCAATATTGTTATTATTGTTTTCTTACATTATTATTGTTAGGCCAGCTATGATTATATTCTGACCCCACAGAATCCTATATATAGAAGGAGGTTTTTTCATTTTTATCAGCCAAGAATTTTTCATTTATGTAATGTAAAGGAGGTTTCCCCCTCGAAGTGGCTTAGTTCTAAGGCATTAATCCCTCTTTTATTCTATTTTTGAATTTGGTTTCATAACATGAAACCTGTCCTGGTAGTATTTTCTCATGATGCTATCACACTTTACCTTAAGCGTCCCATGATTGAGCTCATCCCAGGTCATTGAAATGAGCCTTTGGGATCTCTCCACCACTGCGTTGGCTAACTTATCAACCAACTGGTTTCTGGTCTGCTTGGAAGCCTGGAAGGTGATGCCCTTGGAGTGATTAATGTGTGTCTGAATCGTTTTGAGGATTTTATTAAGATGTCATCTGCCCGATACCTGCATTTCTGTTCTCCCATGTTGAATTTTCCTACAAAATTGGGTAGCTACTGTCGAGTCTCCCTTGACAATAAGAGGCTAGAAGTTCCTAGCTCGAGTGATCTCAAATCCATGTTCTAGAGCCTGCAATTATGTCGTGCTGTTGGTGGAATGACCAAGATTTCCGGCATAAGCCCAGATGATTTTCCCTCTATAATTCCTGAAGAAACCTTTGAGGGGTTTTGACCTAGGTTCAGAATTGAGGTTAACCAACAAAACCCTCTTACTATTGGCCCTTTTGGTAGTGACTGGCTTGCGCAAGTCAAAGTCTCACCCGAAGTAGTATGGATGGGTTCTGGAACCAGGTTTCCACACCCTGAGAGAGGTTTGAATGATGTGGGTGCCTTAAGATCCCAAACAATAATAAAAAAAACTTTGCAGCAACATCCTTAACTAGTAAACCATTTTCAGACAAATTTAGGTCAAATATGCATAATATCTTACGCAAGTTAATACAACAACCATAAATCAAGTAATAACCTTTAATACATCATATCAGAGCCTTATACCATTAGATCCATTCAATAAGAATTCATATAAACCCAATCACAGTTGCGTAGGATATCTAATTGTAGATAGTATAGAAATAAAAAACAAGATGCAGAAACATTCATAACATAACCAATAGATGCATATAGAACTCAGATAACCGCAACAATACTCCTTTATTACTTAAAAATTTTGTTCCTTCATACAAAACATTTCAACAACCTGCGCACGTAGCCAATGGGGTCTGCACACAGAAGGACTAAGGTCTCCGCGCACACAGCCAACAAGAGCCTTCTACCCAAAAAAATCCACAAAAAATATCACAAAATATCCAAATCTATCATCCATGTTAAAAATTATCCAAAAAATTGACTTCTTAGATTCGATCTAGCCATCTATTTATACTATGAGCCCGCTTTAATCTATGGTCCACAAACCGTGGTTTATGGCCCCTTGATCTACCCTTTGACCCATTACAATTCTTGAGGGGTTTTGACCCGCCCCAAAACCTCTGCGTAAGACTAAAATATTACAAAATATAGAAAAATTGGTCAGACATAGGGGAATCCACTCCAACAGGCCCCCAACACAATCTTATGACTTGTCCCGAGTCACACTGGTACTAGATTCTTCATATTGTTCTGGAGCTCCTCGATAATAGCTACAAATGATGCCAAGATACCTGCGCTTTGATCTATTTCATTCTGCACTGTATCTGCCATTTTTTTATGTTGGCCATTCAGTGGCCAAAGTGATGCTCTGTAATGTCTGGTTCAAATTCCGAACTTCCAAGTCAAGGTCCTAGGAAAGTTTCATGGCCTCATCTGCCCATGGCTTCATGTGATTTGTGACTATCTACTTTTTGCGGTGGAGCTCCTCCACCTCGTCCTACAACACCTGGCTATTCTGAAGGGGTGCCATTCTCCGAGTAGGGATGAATGTAGGCAATGCCTCCTTCAATTCGTCGAACTCCTACTCCTCTGCGCGCAGTTCCTGAGTGATTTTCTTGACTAATGGATCTATATGCATAGAGTTCCATAGTCCGAGGGATTTTTATAGGAGTGTCGATCCCTTCTCAATGTCTATGGAGATGCTGACAAATGTTGTCTTTACTTGTGCGACCCATTGTGCGTGCACCTCCGGGGGGGTCTCAGGTTTCACCTTCACTTACAATGCAACAATATGTTGCTCAAATTATGCCTTCACAGACTGAATTTTTGACTTGGAATATTTGAGAGCTGTAAACAAGCTCTCAATCTTGGCTTGAGGCACTATGGAGGCTGGGATAACGACATCTCGAATCTTTCCACATAGCCTGTTAATGAAACTCTCTAGTTTCGTGCGCTGAGCTATGGCTTCTTGTTGCGCTGTCTGAGCCTGGGTAGACTCTGTCGTCTTTGTTGCTATAATTTTCTCAGCCTTGCTGATCTACTGTTGTGTGCGAGCCTATTTTCTCTACAATTTTTGTATATGAAAATATGAAGCACATGGAGCTTCCCACTTGGCAACTTGGAAAGGTCGATGCTGACCTCGGGGCAGTTTTGGACTTGTGCACACAACTCTGCTTGCTCCATTGATACCGCTGCACCTGGGAAGGGGTATATTCTGCTTCCTGTTGTTGCAACGATCGAAGTAGAAGACAGAGTCACTTGCACTGGCCTCTCTTGATCCATGCTCGCTTGCAATGTATCTTTTTTGAGCTAGAGGACTTGCAAAATCAATTATAAATCTTCCACCATAGCTTTTTATTGGGTCTCCATGGTGTTCCAATGGTCCTCTGCTGGTGAAGAAACTACATCGACAATTTTTTTCAGGTCCTCCTCTTCACCTGCCTTGGACCCTTTCCTCTTCTTGCGCGGCCCTTTAGATGTTTCTCTGCCTCACTTGGTG
This sequence comes from Pinus albicaulis, assembly GCA_034641835.2. Classification (NCBI taxonomy): domain Eukaryota; kingdom Viridiplantae; phylum Streptophyta; class Pinopsida; order Pinales; family Pinaceae; genus Pinus; species Pinus albicaulis. The sequence goes on from CM076580.1 coordinate 1,053,933,571, forward strand.
CAGGGTGGAGATTTAGGACCATCTCCATCAAGCCCATCTAACACGCCGAGGTCCACTTCCTTGTGGTCACCTCCTAGTTCTTGATCTTTTCCTTTTTCTGCCTCTGTATATTTTTCTGTTTTAGCTCCCTTATCTTGTCTGCCTGGCTTCATGCACGGCTCCATTGTATCTTTTGGCGCATTGTATTTGGGATCTGTTTGTTTTAGCGTTGTTTATTTTCTGGATGTGTACGGTGTAACGGGCTTTGTGGAGCCAAGCCCGATCGTCCACGAATTTGACTATGTTGCGATGACATGGTCAACTTCTGCCCTTGTGACCATGTAAAGTAAGGTATACCAATTTGAGTCCTTGCGTGCCTTGATCATGACATTATGCATTGTCACCTAAAACTCAGCAAAAATTTTGTGTTTTTCATGGATTGTCGACGAGAGTCGGGACCTGGAGTGGATAGCTTACGCCAGCGCACCTTCAAATAGTACCCAGAAATTTTTGTTCTCTTCAACTCACTAGGCATTTGATAAGTCCCATAAATTTTTGTAGCACTCCCCCTCGCATACACGTGGATTGATTTTAGGAAGGACTGCATGAGCTCGGGTCTCCCATGCCACCAACACAAGCGGCAATAAAAGCCATGAGTAGCATAAATGCTTCCCAGTTCCTGCGCCTCACACAGATTCTCCAAAAACTCTTCGCATAATAATTGTGAACAATTGTACAACATCCCTTTTTCGCATTTCCCTGCTAAGGAAATGATGTACGCAGGGACCATTTTCGGTCGACACTTCCTCATAAGCTTATAGCTGAGGATGAGGGTGCCGATGCAAACCTTCAGGTCAATTATGGTCTGCACCAAAAAGCCCTACTTATCTCGTCCCACCTTGTACTTGTCCTTCACCTCCATTGCTACTTTCAATTCGTTTCTCTTCCCAAATACCTTCATTGGATGGGGCCCCTTCTTGGGCAAGTCAGTGAACCGATGGATCAACATGGCATCTATAGGGATTCTCCCCTGAATCCACATCAAGCCTTCATGGACCAAGGCCAAAAATAGGTGCACGTAAATGCCTATGATGGGGTACCTCCTGAAATAGGATAACCTCAAAAGATTGAGAACTCCCGCGTTGTGTAGCACGCGCGCCCAGGGCAACACCTCTACCTTTGGTACATAATCATATAAGACCTGTTCCAAGTAATTTTCTGGGGCCAGCTCCGTGAAATTTGCTTCATTGGCCAGATCATAATCATTGAAATTGATCTAGGGGATCTTGCCTAACATTTCACTATTTAGAGGGACATCTTGAGAGATCAACGACATCTGCAGATACTCCCACACAGTATCAATGTTTTGTGGCTTGCACACTAAGGGCATTCGCAGCTTAACATAGGGTGGGCGCCAGGAAATGGTCTCTACAAGAATTTCTTCTTTCCTAGTAGTCATAGACCGCTTTGATGGATCACCGATGGGGTAGCGCTCCTTGGAAGCTTGTCTGGATTACGTGACATTCCACGGAGAGGTGCATGGGTTATAAGTAGCCCACTTCGACATTTTTCCCTTGCCTTTCTATTTTGTCAGAGTGGATACAACATATTCCACGTCCGGGACTAATTCTCTTACCTCATCTGAACCCATCTCCATAGAAGTAGTGAGGGACGCCAAATGTTCCTCCGTAGGGTTGGTGGTAATCATTCTCACACAGAATATGAACTCAGGGTTACTAATGTCAGAAGGGGATTCACGACCAGACATACAAAACTCGTAGATAGTAGGATGACAGAGATTAAAAACAATCACAGGGCGCCAAATATTCAAACAACAAAGGAACCAATTGAGACCCACACTCACCTTTTTATAAGCCACCCAAGGAAAAAATGGTCGGATTATCATTAATAGCCACTTACCTTCAAGAAAACGGTAAACAATTCTCCAATATTTCCTCATTAAATGTGGTAAATCTGCTCCATCCAATGGTAATTTCACTTTTTCACCCAGTTGCATTGTTCCAACGACTATTTTCTAGACCTGCGTGTTACCCCTGCACTCCTCTCACACCTATCTGTCCCCTCCTCTGCTGCGGGCAGACCCTTCGATTCTGATGCTCTGGCCATATAGTCATTTTTTTGGCACCAGATTGTATTTATACAGCTTCAGGCAGCTTCCATTGAAATACCCAGGAAGGTTTTATCCGTGCAACGAGGCCAAGTGCATCGAACTGCCATCAGTGATCTCCTTCACGATATATGGCCCCAACAAATTCTTTCGAAACTTCCAAGGGTAGTGTGCAAACTGAATATAATATAGCAAAACCAAGTCTTCTTCCTTGAACACCTTCTACCTAATGTGCCTGTCATGTCAGGATTTTTTGCACGCCTTCTGCACTTGCTGGTGGAAGCTAGCAATGAATCAATATTCTTCTAAGGCAATGAGTTGTGCCAACCATTCCTTCATAATTTCAGGCTCAACCATATTAGTGAAAGTGGTGATGCACAAGCTTGGGATAATATACTCCATTAGCATGATGGCTTCCTGCCCATATACCACCCTAAAAGGTGTTTTTCCCATCAAATTTTGGCATGTTGTATTGTAATCCCATAACATAGAAGGGATGCGCACGTCTCAATCATCTTGGTTGGCATTACAGATATTTTTGAGCGCATTCTCTAGAATCTTGTCGAAACCTTCTACTATGCCATTTTCTTGTGGGTGATAAGGGGTACTCTTCTTGTGATGGATCTAGAATTCCTTTTTGAAAGCTTCAATTGTTTCGTTAACAAAATGCGTACCTATATCACTCATAAAAATATTTGGGCACCCAAACCTGGTCAATATGTGCTAAAAGATGAGGTGTGCAACAATATCTACAGTACAATCCTTAACTGCCTTCGCCTCTTCCCACCTGGTCACATAATCAGTTGCAATAATGATATAATGCACTCCAGTCTTCTTTCCAGGAGGGTTGATTGATCCAACAAAATATATAGCCTATTTGTTAAATGCATGCAAGGCCATCTGCGGTTGTAGGGAATTTCGTCTCTACACGAAGGCTTCCCTATTATATAACATGCATCACGGGCTTGAAAATATGCCTGTGCATCACTGTGTAGCGTGGGCCACCATAATCCAGCATGCAACACCTTCTTTGCAGTGGCTTTTCCAACATGGTGGCCTCTTGCCACTTCTCCATGAGCCTCAACCAGCATAACTTTCCTTTCATGTTCCAATACATATCTCCTTAATACTTCATATGCTCCTAATTTATACAACTAACCTTCAATCAGGGTGAAATCAGTTGTGCGTGCAACCAAATCCTTCTTTTGTTGGACCGAATATTTAGTAGGTGTTGTTTCCCTATTCAGAAAATGAATAATGTCAGCAAAGTGCTCATCAACCACCTTGATAGTGAAGATCTGCGCATCTGGTAGACCTTCCTCCAGACTGGTTGGTTCTTCCCCATTCTCAATTTGTGGTAGATGATCAGGCCCAACATTCAGTCTTCTTAGCTTCAAAATAATCTCAAAATTATACTCCTAAAAAAGAAACAACCATCAACAGATCCCCCCACCCAACACAAGCTTATTGACCAAGTATTTCAAAGCAGAATGATCAGTGAAGATTTTGAAATTCCCTCCTAGCAGATAATGTCAGTATTTTTGCAGTGCGTATACCATGGCCATTGGCCACTCCTTCCCTTTCTAAATTTGAGTAGTTGTGGTCTGCGCTAGAGAGATTCCTACTAGCAAAAGCTACGAGGTGATCAATGTCTACTTCTCCTGGTTGAGCTAAAACAACCCCAAGTGCTATACCATATGCATCCACATGCACATCAAAAACCTTAGACCATTTGGGGAATATCAAAATAGGTGCAGTGACCATTTTCTCCTTTAGCAGCTCAAAATCTTTTGACATTCGTCATCCCAGAAAAATGCTACATCCTTCTTTAGCAACTTCTCCATCGACACAGTGATGAGAGCATACCCTTTGATAAATTCCCTGTAATAACTAGTGTGTCCTAGGATGGAGCACAACTGTTTCTCATTGGTAGGAACTTCTAAGTTGATGATAACCATGATCGTAGCTAGGTCTACCATCAATCCTTGTTGACATACTATATGTCCCAATAAAATCCCAAATGGTATGCAAAATATGCACTTCTTTAGGTTGAAAGACATTTGGTGCTTCCTACAAGTATCAATCATCATGCGCAAATTTGACACCTATTTCTTTACCAATCCAAATATTGTCCAGTCATAAAAGTATACCTCCAATAATTTATGCATGAATTCCTTGAACACAACCACGACTATGCACGATAATATTGCAGGTGCATTCTTCAATCCAATTGGCATGACAATATATTGGAAATAACCCCATTTAGTGGAAAAGGTGGTCTTGCTGTGGTCTTCTGGCACAATTCGGATCTGGTGATAACCTAAGAATCCATCAGTAAACAAATAAGCTTATTGTCCTCCTAAATTATCCAGGATTTCATCAGAGAACGGGGTAGGGAAGGGGTCATGCACACAGGCATCATTCAACTTGCATAGATCGACACAAATCTTGATTTCTCCTTTGGTCTTTTTCTCCCGAACCGCATTAGGCTTACCCAATTAGACTGCTCAACTGGTTCAATGATGCCCACAACCACCATCTTCTCTAACTCCTCCTTTACCTTCTAATTATATTTGGGGTTCAATCAATAAGGGAGCTGCTTGACAGGGCGTGCATATGGTTTCAATGTGATCTTCATGACACCCAGTTCCCCCACAATTCTCTTCAGCTCATAGAACTTTGTAGGAAACAGATCCTGATATTCTGTCAGCAGCTCTGCAATATTTCCTATTGTATCATCATCCTAGTAATCCCCAATCTTGGCTAACTTGGGCTTCTCATCTGCCCCAATGTTGAATTCTTTTAATTTCATAGGTTTACTCATGTCCACCATCCTTAATGCAGCTCCTGCAACTGCGCACTCTCCTTATGATCCTGAGATATTAAAATTCCTTGGGTCATCTTCATTATCCTCAATCTGCATATTTCTAAAGTTGGCGATGTCTTGCATTTGCGTATCCCAGGCCAATGCAACGCACTCCCTACGGGGCCGAGATTCATCAAAGACCAGAGCATCTATGTCCTGCAGAGCTTCATTCAAATTTATCGAGCCACCCATAAAGCGAAAGGTTTCTAGGAAATCTTCAGTCATTACATTAGGGGAATTTTGAGGTCTAAAATGGGCCTCCTAAGAAAAATATACAACAAAAATAAACTTTATAAGAACCAATAGGATTCAAGATGATGATGTCAACCATGGGTTATGATTCACCATTTTTTAGGTAAAGGGGTAAAAATATTAAAAAATAATAAAATAATAAAACTATTTTTTCAACTCGTATTTTAAACTTATCTCCCAAATGTTTTACTCAAATTTCAAGTAGGAGTATTTGTTGGATGCAAAATTTAATTCCTCTTCCAAGGAGTACCCATGTTGCATACTTTTGATGGGCCTTGCTACATGAAAAATTAAAAAAACATAAAAAACGTTATTGCAATCATGTTTTTCATGTATTTCTCATTTTTCGTGTAGCATGACCCATAAAAAGTATACAACATAGTTACTCATTGGATGAAGAATTAAATTTTGCATCCAATGAGTACTCCCGCTCTAAATTTGAGTGAAAAATTTGGGAGATAAGTTGAAAAAGTAGTTTTTTCTTTTTTTCCCTTTAAAATTTGATGATGTAATCAGATCTTATTTTATAATTTCCTTAGGAGAACCATTTTAGACCTCAAAATTCCCCTAATGCATACCAGTATCGAGTACCTCAGTGTAACTCAACCTCTAGGTACTAGGTGGCAGGTACTGGTCCCAATGAGTGGACAAACCTATGAAACCATTTGTTCCTTGTATTTTCATCCCATACCTCCATCCATATGGCCAGGTGCTTGCGCAGATATCCTCGACCATAGAATAATTCAATTGGTGGAGTGGCTAGAGGTTCAAGTGCAACATCACCATTTGTCTACATTCCTCCCAGTCTTGGAAAGTTCCCTTGTGTGTCTCCCACCATCGCGCTGGAGTTGCGCGCAAAGCTAAATCAAGTGTCAAGAACCTTTGTTCGTCTGGGACAAAATTTTCCACTGCTTCCAAAAATTGTTTGACACTACCATAACCATCAAAGTAGGGTATTTCTCTTACTTCAGAGGAGATGCATCAGAAGTTATTTATAATCTTGAGGCAACGCAACGCAGAGACATCGTGTAACCAATTCTTCTAGTTCTCCATTTCACCATCAGAATTAGAAAAACCATTAGGGGAATTTTGAGGTCTAAAATGGGCTTCCTAAGGAAAATGTACAATCAAAATTCACTTTATGAGAACCAATCACATTTTAGGGGATGACATCATCCCTAATGGTTGAGGTGGCATTTCTTGAGTTAAAGGTACTTGTCACATTCGCAATGGTGGATAAAAACTCATGGTTAACCATGCTAGTGCTCTAAGTACTTTTAAAGTCAAAGTAAAGTACTCATAATAAATGTCATTTCACACTTTTTGAATAAAAATATATTATTATCATTTCATATTTCTTGAAAGAAACAATGCATATCCCTATACATTTATTATATTATATTATATTATTTTTAATAGTATATTAATTACATGTTATTATACAATTTAAATAATATAAATTTTAATTAATAGCATATAATATAATTAAGAATTTATAAATTTATATTTATATTTTATTTAAGTAATTTAAGTACAAAGGACAAATGCATTAGTTGTTCAATGATAATGAATTTTTCTTGAAAAACTCATTCTTATTTATAGTCACATCAATACCATTTTTTATTAATTTTATTTTGGTACAACTTTTGAATTGAATTTAACTATGATTACATGGATTGTGGTGCAAAAGTGAATTGAAAATTCATAAAGATTATTTTATTGGTTTAGTTATTATTTTATTATTTCCTTAGGAGGCCCATTTTAGACCTCAAAATTCCCCTAATGAGGAGCTATCCTTCTCCCACTTCAACATGACATCAGTTGTAGGGTTGATCCAGTCTTCGTCTTGTGAAATTAACTTATAGATATGGTCAAAATAATCCCCTTCGTGCATTGGTTTCGTGTATCGTTCTCCCTTTGCCAGATCTAGTGGGACTATCACTTGTGTACCATTATTCTCAAAAATCATACTTATGCACTTCAGATTGATGATGACGCCCATATAAATGGCCCAATCCAATCCTAACGACGCAGGGTATGGGTTTTCGTCATTCACAAATTCTATAACCTCAAAGTAAGCACATACCTTTACTCCTGCGATGTCTACCACAACTTGCGGAAGCCTTGCAAGTGGAATGATATTTTTCTGATTGGCCATGCGTAGTTGAATGGTGTACCATTTCAAATTTGGCTCTCCCATCTTCTTCCAGGTTTTTTTAGGTAAGACATTTACATTAGACCCTAGATCCAAGATGACCTGGTCCATCTCTCAGTCTCCAATCTACACAGTCATGCACATCTCCCTACCTGTTCTCTTCTTTTGTTTATAAACTTTGTTCACAACCTTGGTTTATGTCTGTGGTAGCGCTTTTTCTGAGTTATCTGTCTTAGGTTCCATATTTGAATAATATGGTTGATATCCCATGACATACTCATAATGCTTCCATGTGACAGTGCCATTTGACATCCCATATGTTGGGAAAAATACTGAGAGGGGGGGGGGGGGGGGGGTGAATCAGTATTTACTGCATATTCAAAACTTTTTATTTTTTCATTCCTTAAAACCCATACGCTACTTTGCTGAAGCCAAGTAGCATATACACGCAGATATCCTTCATAAAACTCGCGTATACACAGAGATCTAATTATGCCATTAGTTCTTCACTTATATCATTCCATCATTCATTCATTAGATGTTCTATAAACAGTAAACATGTGCAGTAAGAACAGAATAAACCATCACACAAAGCATCACACATGAACACCGGGATTTTTAGGTGGAAACCCAAGTCGGGAGAAAACCACCGCTGCAGTTGCTCAGCCTTCAATATTTTATTATAGAGAAAACATCTTACAACATATGTGCTGGCGCAGACTCCTACCGGCACGCAGGCACCCACCTGTGCTCGTTTACCAGCCTCTCCTGGAAGGGAGCTCCAACCCCCTGACTCGTTTACCAGCCTCTCCTGGAAGGGAGCTACGACCCCCTGATCTCGTTTACCAGCCTCACCTGGAAGGGAGCTACAACCCTCAGCACCTCTATGGACCACGTTTCATCAATTTTCACACTGGATCCAAAGCATCCTTTAGGACACCACTTGCAGGCCACGTTTCATCATATTTTCATACTGGACCCTTTCCATACTCTTAAGCACAGTCAATCATGAAACAGATACATATAACTCACTGACAGATATCAGTAAACCAGCAGAACAGATCAGACATTTCTTACCACAGACTTCAGCAAACCCTAGTTTTCATACGCGCTTTCCTTTCACTGATGTCGCGTATATACGTGCTTCCGTTCACATAAACCCGCGTATACTTCAGTACAAATTACAGAGCTAATTTTATTGCGCATACGCGCTTTCTCTTCAGCGAAGCCACGTATATACGCGCTTCCTTTGCGGCGAACTAGCGTATAGATCTTCAACTATTATAGAGCAACATACTTCTTCAGATTAGATATTCAGTTCAGATTTACCCTTTTGCTTCAGACAGATGTTCGCCTCATCTCAGATCTAAGCCTTTCATAAACAGATCTAGCAGATACAAATACATTCCAGATCTAGATCCCTTTCTTCATCATTGGTGCATCATACATTCAGATCCATCATTCAACTGTAACCCTTTCCATTCAGATATGCTTCAGAGAGAAGTATTCATTCAAGCTCAGACATCTTGCACCCACATTCATGCTTTGCACAATGAATTTCTTCTCCTTATATAGGTTTACCCTTTTTCAATACCATGAGCCAAAACCACATTACTTCCGATGGTATTCCTGGGCGGGGTCATTTAGACGAATTATTACCCAATACAATGGGTCAATACCATGGTGGTTACCCCTGGTTTTTCACTTTAAGAGCGCTTTTGCCCATACGCGACTTGGAACGTTGATTCCCGCGTGCATACGCGACTTCCCCTAGGTAAATCCGCGTATGCCTAGAGACATACTCTTTTCATCAAGATTTAGCACATGCTGAATTCCTTTCTTTATTGCCTTCTGTACACACTGTAGATACATCAGATTTAGTTCATCAAGACATGTTCTATCAAGCACAACTTCATCAAGTAAGTTTCCATTATCTTCATCAAGTGGGTTGCCTTTCAAGGAAAACACTCAGCATCATATTGCTAACAAACATCATTTACCAAGTCCATCAAGTCAAGAATAACTTCATCAGGTGGATTGCCATCAAGGACAACACATGTCAATAGTCGCATGTCTTCATCTTCATTCAGTGGGTTGCCATCAAGGACAACACTCTTCATCATATTGCCAACAATCTCCCCCTTTGGACTTGATGGCAACCTCAATGGTGTTTGGTTACCACAACAGATAGGTACATTAAGAATACAAGGACACCATGTCACATTCCCCATTTCTGAAACCATTCTTTCTCTTCATTCAAACACCATGTCACTCTCCCCCTTTGACATCAAGGGCAAAGGGTGGATCAAAACCAACATACTCTCTCCCTTTTCTCCTCATGTGGAAGAAGCGTTCGGCAGATCTGATATATACTGAAGTGACCAAGCTACCCTGAGTTCATGCTGAATCTTCAAACGTATCTTCCAATGAAGTATATGACTCTATGAACTTCCTATCACCAAAGACTCATACTTACATCAAATATCCAACCAAGTGGATTTACATATGGGACTCAAATACCCAACCAAGTGTGTTTACAAAATTTGACACCAAACCAATTGCAAATTTATCAAGTCCTTACATGACTGAATATTACAATTTTACAACA
>CM076580.1:1053943658-1054218152 GCA_034641835.2 Pinus albicaulis
TATCATACCTTACTGATAACATCAGATCTCCATTAACTATACAAGAGGCACTCGATTTCAAAGACCAAACAGAAGACGATGCCATTAATAATTTCATTACTCAAACTGAACCTCGCACACAAGCACAAAGAGAAAGCAAAGACGACAATGAATTGGCATCTTCGAAAGATATCCATTGTCAAACAATACCCAATTCTCGTTGCAAATAAACTTAAATTGCAATTTAGGAAAACTTTTAAACACCACGTTAATCTCACACCGAACAAGAAACAAAGTTCATGTTGGGAAAAACACCAAGAGGGGGGGGGGGGGTGAATCAAGATGATCGTACAGAACCAAATCTTTTTACTTTTTCATTCCTTAAAACCCATACGCTACTTTCCTTCAGTAAACTAGCGTATATACGCGGATCCCCTTTATGAAACTAGCGTATACACAAAGATTTAGATCTGTCATTAAATCTTCACTTAGAGTATTCCATCATTCATTCATCAGATGTTTAATAAGCAGTAAGCATGTGCAGTAATAACAGAATAAACCATCACACAAAGCATCACACATGAACACCAGGATTTTTAGGTGGAAACCCAAATCGGGAGAAAACCACCGCTGCAGTTGCTCAGCCTTCAATATTTTATTATAGAGAAAACATCTTACAACATATGTGCTGGCGCAGACTTGACCAGCAGGCACCCACCGCGTCATGCCACGTTTCTAGTGAGCCACCCCCTCGCTCGCTTACCACCACCGGAAGGGAGCTACAACCCCCAGCTCTCGTTTACCAGCCTCACCTGGAAGGGAGCTACAACCCCCTGACTGAAGGTTACAACCCTCAGCACCTCTATGGACCACGTTTCATCAATTTTCACACTGGATCCAACAACTTCAATAGAGCACAACTTGCAGGTCACATTTCATCATATTTCCAGACTGAATACTTTTAAGCACAAACATACATCACCAATAGATACTTATCAACACAGATCAAATAGCAGAAACACAACAGAACAGATTAGATGTTTCATACCCTTGCTTCAGCAAACCCTAGTTTGCATACGCGCTTTTACTTCACTGATGTCGCGTATATACGCGCTTCCGTCCACACAAACCAGCGTATACCTCAGTGTATATTTTATTGCGCATACGTGCTTTCTCTTCGCTGAAGCTGCGTATATACGCGCTTCCTCCGCGGAGAAGTAGCGTATAGATCTTCAATCATTACAGAGCAACATACTTCATCAGATCAGATATTCAGTTCAGATCTACCCTTTTGCTTCAGACAGATGTTCGCCTAGATGCTAGCCTCATCACAGATCTAAGCCTTCCATAATCAGATCTAGCAAATACAAGAGAAATTCAGATCTAGATCCTCTTCTTCATCATTGGTGCATCATACATTCAGATCTATCATTCAAGTGTAACCCTTTCCATTCAGATATACTTCAGAGAGAAGTATTCATTCAAGCTCAGACACCTTGCACCCACACCCCTGATTTGCACAATGAATTTCTTCTCCTTATATAGGTTTACCCTTTTCAATACCATGAGCCCCCTTTTTTAATACCATGGACCAAAACAATACCATAAGCCCAAAACTACCTGGACGGGGTCAATTAGGCGGATCATTACCCAATACAATGGGTTAATACCATGGTGGTTACCCATGGTTTTGCACTTTTTGAGCGCTTTTTCCCATAAGCGACTTGGCACGTTATTTTCCGCGTGCATACGCGACTTCCCTTAGGCCAATCCGCGTATACAAAGAGACATACTCTTTTCATCATATTTTGAGCACATTCTGAATTCCTTTCTTCATTGCCTTCTGTACACACTGTAGAAACATCATATTTTCTTCATCAGGAACATATTCTCTCAAGTACAACTTCATCAAGTAAGTTGTCATCATCTCCATCAAGTGGGTTGCTTTTCAAGGACAACACTCAGCATCATATTGTCAACAAATATCATATCACATCATTTACTAAGTCCATCAAGTCAAGCATAACTTCATCAGGTGGATTGCCATCAAGGACAACACATGTCAACAGTCACATGTCTTCATCTTCATTCAGTGGGTTGCCATCAAGGACAACACTCTGCATCATATTTCCAACAATCTCCCCCTTTGGACTTGATGGCAACCACGATGGTGTTTGGTTACCACAACAGATAGATATCATGTCACTCTCTCAAATATGTCACTGACATCATTATCTTCTCTTCATACAAACACCATGTCACTCTCCCCCTTTGACATCAAGGGCAAAGGGCGGATCAAAAACCAACCCTCTCCCCGCTTCCTCATGTGGAAGAAACATTCTGCAGATCTGATAAATACTGAAGTGACCAAACTCCCCCTGTGTTCAGGCTGAATCTTCAAACATATTTTTCAATGAAGTACATGACTTTATGAACTTCCTATCACCAAAGACTCATACTTACATCAAATATCCAACCAAGTGGATTTACATATAAGACTCAAGTACCCAACCAAGTGGGTTTACACATTTCAATTCAGCTACCCAACCAAGTGGGTTTACAGTGGGTTGCTTTTCAAGGACAACACTCAGCATCATATTGTCAACAAACATCAGATTTACATCATTTACCAAGTCCATCAAGTCAAGAATAACTTCATCAGGTGGATTTCCATCAAGGACAACACATGTCAATAGTCGCATGTCTTCATCTCCATTCAGTGGGTTGCCATCAAGGACAACACTCTGCATCATATTTCCAACAATATCCCCCTTTGGACTTGATGGCAACCACGATGGTGTTTGGTTACCACAACAGATAGGTACCATGTCACTCTCCCAAATATGTCACTCTCCCAAATATGTGACATCATTATCTTCTCTTCATTCAAACACCATGTCACTCTCCCCCTTTGACATCAAGGGCAAAGGGCGGATCAAAAACCAACACTCTCCTCCTCATGTGGAAGAAACATTCTGCAGATCTGATATGTGCTGAAGTGGCCAAGATCCCCCTGATTTCATGCTGAAACTTCAAACATAATTTTCAATAAGGTACATGACTCTTCCTATCACCAAAGACTCATACTTACAACAAATATCCAACCAAGTGGATTTACATATGAGACTCAAGTACCCAACCAAGTGGGTTTACACATTTCAATTCAGCTACCCAACCAAGTGGGTTTACAAAAATTGACTCAGCTACCCAACCAAGTGGGTTTACAAATTTGACAAGCTCATACATGACTGAATATTACAGATTTTACATCAAGGGTCTCAACATGACCTTTTCATCAAAAATACAAATATGACTTTTCATGACCAATACCATGAAGACCTCAAGAGAGATCATATAACAGAACCAACATAATGCCAACAATGCATTATACTCAGCAACGCTAATGCTCCCCCTGAATCTGTGCATCCATGCATCCTTTTCATATGACTAAGGCTCCCCCTTAGTTTGTGCATCCTGAATATTTTCACCAACAAATCATCAAGGCATCTTCATCAAAACATTAGAAACAGACTTATGAGAACTGGGAACCACCACGGAGATACCAAGCAAATATACTTGACATATTTGAGAAATAGACAACCAAAATTTGTGGCTATTAATATAAAGCGGTTTACATTGCGAGAAACTTCAAAGTATACTAGCATTCATGTTTAGGTAAACCATATCTAAACCCATCTTCTAAAATTAGCAGATTTGTTCTTTTGGTTGTGAATGCCTCCGACTTAGAAGTCTTAGATACTCGAGCGCTTCCCTGGGCAGAGGTTTGGTAAAGATATCAGCAACTTGTTCTTTGGAGGGAACATACTCCAACTTCACCTTTTGTTCAAGCACTTGTTCACGTAAGAAATGATACTTGATGGGAATGTGCTTGGTCTTTGAATGCATAATAGGATTCTTTGAGATACTGATGGCACTTGTATTATCACACATAATGGAAATAGGAGTTGCACATTTGATTTGAAAATCTTGCAAAGTTTGCATCATCCATAGGAGTTGAGTGCAACAAGATGCGGCAGCTACATACTCTGCTTCAGCTGTTGATAAGGCAATAGAATTTTGCTTCTTGCTGAACCAAGATACTCACCGGGGTCCCATATAGAATGCACCACCCCTAGTGCTTTTCAGATCATCAACACTTCCAACCCAATCTGCATCAGTATAAGCATGAAGAGTAAGATTAGCATTCTTTGGATACCATAGACCAAAATCTTGAGTTCCTTGTAGATATTTGAAAATTCTTTTGACAGCCTGAAGATGAGACTCTTTTGGATTAGCTTGGAATCTTCCTACAATCCCAACTGCGTGCATGATGTCTGGTCTAGTCCCAGTGAGATAAAGAAGACTTCCTATCATCGATCTGTATTCTGGTTGATTCACTGTGGGAGAATCATCATTAGAACTGAGACTGCATCCGGTTATCATTGGTGTACTTACAGGTTTGCATTCTTCCATGCCATACTTCTTCAGAATTTGCTTGAGATATTTTGTTTGTGACAGAAATATACCATCTGCAGCTTGATGCACTTGTAAACCAAGAAAGAATGTTAGTTCCCCAAGTAGAGACATTTCAAATTCTTGCTGCATGACAGAGGCAAATTTTTTACTCATAGATTCTTCGTTACTCCCAAAAATGATGTCATCAACATATACAACCAAAATCAATAGTTTGTCATTTTCAACTTTTGTGTATAAGTTGCTATCAGCAGACCCTTTTGAAAATCCTTGTTGATGAAGATATTTGTCAAGACGATAATACCAAGCCCTTGGAGCTTGTTTGAGACCATATAGAGCCTTTTTAAGTCTACAGACAAGATTTGCATCATTTCCCAAAATGAATCCTTCTGGTTGTTCTATATATACTTCTTCTTCTAGATCACCATTAAGAAAAGCAGATTTGACATCCATTTGATAAACTTTGATTTGTTGATAACTTGAAAAAGCAAGGAAGATTCTGATGGCTTCAAGTCTAGCTACAGGAGCAAAAGTTTCTTCAAAGTCTATACCTTCTTGTTGAGTATACCCTTTACAAACCAGTCTAGCTTTGTTTCTTACAACATCCCCATTCTCATTTAACTTGTTCTTGAAAATCCATTTAGTTCCAATGACATTTTTATCATGAGGTCTTGGAACCAAATCCCAAGTGTCATTCTTTTCAATTTGAACAAGTTCTTCATCCATGGCTTGCCTCCGACATTCATATTTGCTAGCTTCAATGACATTGTGTGGTTCAATTGTGGATATGAGTGCCAAATGATTAGAAGATCCTACAAGAGTTCTCCTTGTTCGTACACCAGATTCCTTGTCACCCAAAATTTGAGATTCAGGATGATTCTTTTGAACATATCTGGATGGAGCTTTTTCAAATAGATCATCTTCAGGTTCTTCATTGGATCCACTGTCTATATCATTGCTATCTGATGTAGAAGGCCATATGTCGCTATCATCTTCTTTTGTTGTTTGTTTTTCTTCTTTAGGAGCTGCAGGAGACTCATCAATAACAACATCAATACATTCAACAACCTTTTGAAGCCTTTTATTGTAACATGTGAATGCTTTGCTTGACGATGAGTAACCAAGAAATATCCCTTCATCTGATCTAGGTTTAAATTTGCCAAGCTTTTCATCATTATTTTTGATAAAGCATTTACTTCCAAAAACCTTAAAATGCCTCACAGTGGGAGAATTGCCATACCAGAGTTCATATGGAGTTTTGTCACTATTTACCTGAACATGAGCCTTATTGAGAATGTTAACTGCTGTATGTGCTGCTTCACTCCAGAACATGTCAGGAACATCAGAATCAGCAAGCATAGCTCTAGCCATTTGAACAATTGTTCTGTTCATTCTTTCTGCTACACCATTTTGTTGTGGAGTGCCTGCTACAGAGAACTGTCTTTTAATGCCATGTTGTTCACAAAAATCAAAGAATTCATTTGATGAATATTCTCCTCCTCGATCAGATCTAAGACACTTGATTTTTGGATCTAATTCATTTTCTGCCAATGCTTTGAAGCTCTGAAATTTTTCAAGTGCTTGATCTTTGTGTTTAATGAACCCGATCCAACACATTCTAGAGTAGTCATCAATAAATAAGATATAGTATTCTTCCCCACGTAATGACTTTTTCCTCATAGGTCCACAGATATCAGTATGAATGAGTTAAAGAGGCTTACTTGATGATCCTTCTTTGGCATTAAATCGTACTCTGGTCTGCTTACCAAATTGACAAGATTTGCATATGGTACTTTCCGGAAGATTGACCTTGGGAAGATCACGAACAGCTTGAAGTCTGCTTGCTTTGTTGATTTGAGAGAAACTCAGATGCCCCAGCCTTCTATGCCATAGCCAATTTTTTGAAGACTTGCTCAAGTAACATTGATCTATGCCGTTTAGTACATACAGGTTGCTTGGATTTCTTTTTCCTTTTATAATGATTTTACCTGTATCAAGATCACGAACCACACATTCTTTGGAACTGAAGACCACTTCTGCTCCTTGATCACACATTTGACTAACACTTAACAGGTTATGTCTTAATCCATCCACATACATGACATCTTTAGCCTTCACCTTTTCTTTTAGAAAAACTGACCCTTTTCCTTTAATTACAGCAGGAGTATCATTTCCAAAAGTAACTTTCTTTTCTTTTTCTAGAGCATTATAAGTATGAAGTTTGCTTTTGTCACCTGTCATGTGTCTTGAGCACCCACTATCGATGTACCATTGATTTTCTTCACCTTCCGCAAATAATGCTATCCCACAATTTTCAACTGGCGGTTCTTTCTTTTTCCACACTTTAGAGCTTGAGGGAACATGTTCTTTTGGCTGGATCTTGTTCCTGCATTCAGATTCTTCATGGGCAAAGTTATTACAATAAGTACATTCAACTTCACTTTGAAGAGGAGAAAAATTGTTATAGGTATTCTTCTTTGGTTCAGTATCCAACCTTTTCTTTCTTTCTTCTCTTGTCATGATGGTTTTATATGCAACACATTGAATAGATTTATGACCAAAATTGTGACAAGTGAAACATTGCCCATTGAAGTAGAAATTTCTGTGATCATGGAATCTTCTATTTGAATTTACCTGTTGGTTGTAGTGTCTTTGAAAGCTATCCCTGTTAGTGTTCCTTGAATTGAGATGGTCCTGCTTTCCCTGTAGAGATCCTTTATTCCCTTGCTGAGTGGTTGAATGATGTAAACCACCTGTAACCGCTTTTAGATAGTTTGGTGCTGAAGTTTGAGAAGATTCTCCGGTATAACCAAGACCTGTCTTTATAAGAGGAGAACGTTGTACCTTGATGATCTCATCTAAGGTTTCAGATCCTTTAGCAAATCTAAGATTCAAGGTTTTTGCTTTCTCAACTTCTTTTCTTTGACTAACCACTTCACATTCTAGTTTTTCAATATGTTTCTTTGCTTCTTCAAGCTGCTTTTCAATGGTCTCTCTGATTATCTTTTGTTCTTCTAAGTGTAGTTTGAGTTGATTATTTTCTTCAAGAAAATCGTTTTCCTCTAGAGCATCCATAAAAGTATCCTTTTCTTCTTTTTGTTCAAATGCCATGAGAAGTCTAAGATCTTCTTCACATTCTTCCTCACTATTAGATGACTCATCACTATCTTCATTATTATAGTAACTTTTCTTAGAGCTAGATCGGTTCTTATTCCTTCTTACTACTTCTTTTCTTTTATAAGGACATTTTGCAGCATAATGACCAACTTTACCACACTCAAAACATTTGAAGGGAAGCTTACCTTTGAATCTTCCAGTACCTAGTTGGAGCTTTCTCACAAAATTTGCTTCTTCTTCATCGGATACATAGCTAGATTCTTTGACAACCTCTTTTTCTTTTCCTTTTGTAGATGCCTTAAATGCAGCTTCTCTTATTTGAGAAGGACCTCCTTGTCTCATTTCAAAAGCAGTCAGAGTACCATGTAATTGAACAATAGTAAGCGATTGGAGATCTTGCCTTTCTTCAATAGCTGAAACTTTAGAGTCAAATTTTGAAGTCAAGGATCTTAAGACCTTTTCCACCAGAGTAGTATCAATTATGGTTTCACCCAAATTTCTCATTCGATTTACAATATCATCCAGACGAAGAAAGAAACTGGCAACACTCTCATCACTATGCATTTTCAAATTTTCATATTCAATTGATTCATCTTCTTCAATTTCTGCTATACATGTTTTCTGAGATATCTTCTTGTTTCGAGTAGCCTTCTTCTTTTGCTTCTTTGCCATGAGCACTTTCAGATCATAGTCAGAATCTTCTTCATCTTCACTGGACACTTCATCATTATCTTCATTTGCATAATAACTCTTCCTCTTTTCAAGTTGTTTCCCTTTACCATGTTTTTCTCTATAAGGACATTTAGCAGCATAGTGACCAACTTTTCCACACTCAAAACATTTGAAAGGAAGCTTACCTTTGAATCTTTCAGTACCTAGTTGGAGCTTTCTCACAAAATTCGCTTCTTCTTCTTC
Organism: Pinus albicaulis; assembly: GCA_034641835.2. Classification (NCBI taxonomy): domain Eukaryota; kingdom Viridiplantae; phylum Streptophyta; class Pinopsida; order Pinales; family Pinaceae; genus Pinus; species Pinus albicaulis. The sequence goes on from CM076580.1 coordinate 1,053,952,143, forward strand.
GGATATATAGCTGGATTCTTTGACAACTTCCTTTTCTTTTCCTCTTGCAGATACCTTAAAAGCAGCTTCTCTGGTTTGAGACAGACCTCCTTGTCTCATTTCAAAAGCAGTCAGAATACCATGTAATTGAACAATAGTAAGAGTTTGCAGATCTTGCCTTTCTTCAATAGCTGAAACTTTAGAGTCAAATTTTGAAGTCAAGGATCTTAAGACCTTTTCCACCAGAGTAGTATCAGTTATGGTTTCACCCAAATTTCTCATTCGATTTACAATATCATCCAGACAAAGAAAGAAACTGGCAACACTTTCATCACTATGCATCTTCAAATTTTCATATTCAATTCTAAGAGTTTGGAGTTTTGCACTTTTTACCTTTGTATCTCCTTCATAGCTCAGAATGATTTTGTTCCATATTTCTTTTGCTGAATGTAGCTGCATCACTTTAGCAAATTCTGATTCAGAAATGCTTCCTAATAAGACATTCACTGCTTTGGCATTGATTTCATACTTCTTTCTTTCAGCAGCATCAGTAGGAATACTTGCCGGGTATTGATAACCTTCTTCCACGATTGCCCATACATCTGCACCAAGACTTTGCAGATATGCTTTTGTTCGTACCTTCCAGAATATCAGATTGCTCCCATTGAATAGAGGTGGCTTTATAGACATCACTCCTTCTTGACTTCCCATTGCGATGGATCTCCTTCAAGCGATCAAGCTTCTGCAGAAGGACCCGCTCTGATACCAATTGTTGGGAAAAAATATTGAGAGGGGGGGGGGGTGAATCAGTATTTAGGGAAAACTGAAACTTTTTACTTTTTCATGCTCTAAAACCCATACGCTACTTTGCTGAAGCCAACTAGCGTATACACGCGGATATCATTCATAAAACTCGCGTATACACAGAGATCTAATTATGCCATTAGTTCTTCACTTATATCATTCCATCATTCATTCATTAGATGTTCTATAAACAGTAAACATGTGCAATAAGAACAGAATAAACCATCACACAAAGCATCACACATGAACACCAGGATTTTTAGGTGGAAACCCAAGTCAGGAGAAAACCACCGCTGCAGTTGCTCAGCCTTCAATATTTTATTATAGATAAAACATCTTACAACATATGTGCTGGTGCAGACTCTACCAGCACGCAGGCACCCACCTACGCTTGTTTACCAGCCTCTCCTGGAAGGGAGCTCCAACCCCCTGACTCGTTTACCAGCCTCTCCTGGAAGGGAGCTACGACCCCCTGATCTCGTTTACCAGCCTCACCTGGAAGGGAGCTACAACCCCCTGACTAAAGGCTACAACCCTCAGGACCTCTATGGACCACGTTTCATCAATTTTCACACTCGATCCAAAGCTTCCTTTAGGACACCACTTGCAGGCCACGTTTCATCATATTTTCATACTGGACCCTTTCCATACTCTTAAGCACAGTCAATCATGAAACAGATACATATAACTCACTGACAAATATCAGTAAACCAACAGAACAGATCAGACATTTCTTACCACAGACTTCAGCAAACCCTAGTTTTCATACGCGCTTTCCTTTCACTGATGTCACGTATATACGTGCTTCCGTTCACATAAACCCGCGTATACTTCAGTACAAATTACAGAGCTAATTTTATTGCGCATACGCGCTTTCTCTTCAGCGAAGCCGCGTATATACGCGCTTCCTCTGCGGCGAACTAGCGTATAGATCTTCAACTATTATAGAGTAGCATACTTCTTCAGATCAGATATTCAGTTCAGATTTACCCTTTTGATTCAGACAGATGTTCGCCTCATCTCAGATCTAAGCCTTTCATAAACAGATCTAACATATAAAAATACATTCCAGATCTAGATCCCTTTCTTCATCATTAGTGCATCATACATTCAGATCCATCATTCAACTGTAACCCTTTCCATTCAGATATACTTCAGAGAGAAGTATTCATTCAAGCTCAGACATCTTGCACCCACATTCATGCTTTGCACAATGAATTTCTTCTCCTTATATAGGTTCACCCTTTTTCAATACCATGAGCCAAAACCACATTACTTCCGATGGTATTCCTGGATGGGGTCATTTAGACAAATCATTACCCAATACAATGGGTCAATACCATGGTGGTTACCCCTGGTTTTGCACTTTAAGAGCGCTTTTGCCCATACGCGACTTGGAACGTTGATTCCCACGTGCATACGTGACTTCCCCTAGGCAAATCTGCGTATGCCTAGAGACATACTCTTTTCATCAAGATTTAGCACATGCTGAATTCCTTTCTTTATTGCCTTCTGTACACACTGTAGATACATCAGATTTAGTTCATCAAGACATGTTCTATCAAGCACAACTTCATCAAGTAAGTTTCCATTATCTTCATCAAGTGGGTTGCCTTTCAAGGACAACACTCAGCATCATATTGCTAACAAACATCGTTTACCAAGTCCATCAAGTCAAGAATAACTTCATCAGGTGGATTGCCATCAAGGACAACACATGTCAACAGTCGCATGTCTTCATCTTCATTCAGTGGGTTGCCATCAAGGACAACACTCTTCATCATATTGCCAACACCATAATGTTTGGGATCAGAAAGAAACTTCCTATGGAACAATGCCAAATCACCACATTTAGTGCATATTATCGCAGCTATGCATATTTTCTTTCAATACAACTCTTTTGTCTCCCTTCTCCATAATATTGATGAACCAAAATCACAGACTATAGGGGGAGGAGGGTCGTTATGACAGTTCTTCTTGTAAATTTCCTAGAGATTGTCATAATGAAGCTGAAATTCAACATGATATCAGAAACAACACGTGCGATGGATGGTATTAGGTTGAATGAAACATGGCTTCAATTTCTAAAACATCCTTAAGGATATCTTCACATGGCCATTTATTTCCTGGAATTCATAGAACAATGCAACTTATGTCATTTATACCATGTATTAGCATGCTCCACTTACTTACCTTTAACTATGCGATGTCATATGACATGATTTCTATCTGGAATAGCATGGGAATGGATCTCCCAAAAATCTACCATAAATTCTTTGATTCTTGTTGTAAGAATTCCTTGGTAGGGTTTCCTGGCGATAAGAGCACAACAAGAAGATTCATATTTTTCATTCACTCGAACCCTAAATTTGGTATGCTTGTGCAATGTTTTTCTAAATACATGCAACAATTTTGACATTGTTGCCAACTTTTGCTGTCTTGATGTACTTGGTGTAGCAATAAAAATTGTAATTTCCCTGCACACAGCTCAAACATCAGGTTTTCTTGATTCTCCAAACACAGTGAATGCATTTGATATAATTTTAGTGGCATTCATTTGTGTCTTCTTTATTTTAGCATCTTAGACATCCAAAATATTTGTGGCATGTTTTAGTTTCTTTTATTTGATCAACCCGTGTAGTATCTGATCTTGTGCAACAACTAAATGTTTCTCAAAATGTTGTTGAATTATGTTATTTGCATGGTCACTAATAGTGTGAGTAGGGATAGGATCCCCAAGGTCCTCTATTATGCTTGCATCCAATTTTTTTGCAAACGGTCCACCCCTTTCCAAACAATTGGAAATATTTGTTATCCTGTGAAATTGAGAGGAAACAATTCATTGTTTGAGTGGTTGATCGCCTTTATAGGGAAGATCTTCTTCCTCCATTGTTTGATTAGATTGACATGGTAAATGTTGTTCCCCTAGTGACAATTGATTAGATTGATATGGCACATGTTCCTTTAGTTGTTGATTAGGTCCATAGGGCACATCTTGATCATCATCTAGTTGATAATCTTGATGGGACACATATTCTCCCTTGTGTGGTTATTCAATTTCCATTCCTACATAGTGGAATACAAGTGAATCATCATCATAAGAAAAGTGAATAGTAAATATACACATGTTTATTTAAGAAATAACCACAGGTGGAAGGTCATGATATGATTTTATAGTAGGAAGGTAGGTAGCAAACATTGACATGGATCAAGGATTCTAAGTGGAAACATGGAAACAAAAGAGTTTCGAGCTCAAGGAAATATGGGTAGAAGAAAATCGCGGGTCAGTAAAAGTATAATTCCCTATGTCAACAAAAAGGGTGATTCGGAATATGATGAAAGGTAAAATAATTCCTCCTCCATAAGTAAAAATAAATTTAGAAACCCTAGGGTTATAGTCACAAACCCTAGGGAAATGTTAAATGAAAAAAGGTTGAAATTTGGAAACTAGGTAGCAGAATTTGACATGTACCAAGGGTTATAAGTTGAAACATGAAAAGAAAAGGGTCTTGAGCTTAAGGAAGGATGGGTCAAAGAAGAGTGCACCAGTAAAGGTATCAGTCCCTGTGTTAACAAAAAGGGTGATTTAGAATATTATGAAAGGTAAAACAAATCCTCATCGCTCATAAAAAATTGATTTGGAAACACTAGGGCTCTATACACAAACCTTGGGGAAAATTTAAATGAAAAAAAGTTGACATAACTGGAAACTAGGTAGAAAAATTTGACATGGACCAAGGGTTATAAGTTGAAACATGAAAATAAAAGGGTTTCGAGCTCAGGGAAAGATTGGTCTAAGAAGAGAACACTAGTAAAGGTATCAGTCCTTTTGTCCACAAAAAGGGCGATTCAAAATATGATAAAGGTAAAATCATTCCTCCTCAATCAATAAAAATCAATTTGGAAACCCTATGGTTTTAGCCACAAACCCTAGGGAAAAGTTAAATGCAAAAAATGTTGACATTTGGAAACTAGGTAGCATAAGTTGACATGGACCAAGGGTTATAATTTGAAACATCAAAATAAAATGGTTTAGAGCTTAGAGAAATATGGGTCAAATAAGAGCGCACCAATAAAGGTATCAGTCCCCGTGTAAAAAAAAAGGGTGACTTAGAATATTATGAAAGGTAAAAGCATTCCTCTTGACTAAAAAAAAATCAATTTTGAAACCCTATGTTTCTATTAAAAAAAACTAGGGAAAAGTTAAATGAAGAACAAGTTGACAGTTGGAAATTAGGTAGCAAAATTTGACATGGACCAAGGGTTATAAGTTGAAACATGAAAATAAAAGGGTTTCAAGTTAATGGAAATATTGGTCGAATAAGAACACACTAGTAAAGGTATTCATATTTCTGTCAATAGAAAGGGTGATTCGGAATATGATGAAAGAAAAAATAATTCATCCTTAATTAATAAAAATAAATTTGGAAACTCTATTGTTCTAGTCACATGGACCAAGGGTTATAAGTTGAAACATGAAAATAAAATGGGTTTGATCTCAGGGAAATATCACGGGGTCTTCGATGGGGGAGAAATACCATACCACATGGGTTCATATCAAGGGATATATATTAAGGAAGAAATGACATAATATATTTAACATATAATAGGGGACATATGGTTTTTATATTGGAAAGTATAAAAAATTGAGATCGAAGTTAATGAATAAATTCAAAGGGGTCTAAAAATGTTAATGAAAAAATGGATACCTACAATATATAGTGAAAGTAGGGGTTTTTTAATCGGGAAGGTGTAATGGGTTTGTATTGGTAGGGGGTTAAATAATGATGTTTTAGAGGTATTTTCTAATATGCATTCAAATTAGGGGTATTTTTTAGTATGCAATGAACACATGTGATATGTACAAGGTTTATTGAGTGAAGCCCTTATGGGAAATATGGGTCGAAGAAAAGAGGTCAGAAAAGTATCGGTCCTTGTGTTAAGAAAAAGTGTGATTTAGAATATGATGAAAGGTAAAAGCATTCAACATGTATTAAAGATAAAATAATTTTCATGATAATTTGAAGTGTATGTAGGAGGCACCTTAAGATGATATAATCCCTATGAAACATGTAACTAATGACATGCATTCTATTCTGAGAAAGAAATCAATTGGAAAGAAAGGAAACAAATCAACAACACTTGAGACAGTTTCATTTGTAAGCACACTTGAATACATACATTTTCTTCAGGACAACCAAATGAATCACATACATAAGACAAAATGAAAAATAAATGGTCAATTTTACATTTAATTCTAATGTGTGAAAAAAGGAGCAAAAAAAGTTGCTATAAGGTTTTTAGTATGATAAAAATTCCTAAAATGACCTAACATCCTTCCACTCAAGTAGTAATTGGGCCTTGTGAAGATTTTGAAATAGGGTACTAGGGCCATGTCATAAATGTCACTGTAGATGTTTCTAGTAGCTAGAAAACCAACCAAATTTTGGGGAGGGTTATAGTGGCCAAACATAGTAGGGATACATCCTGAAATAGATGGAGACACTTCCAATAGCCTGACAAAGATCATCTCAAGTTTAATTTCTCCCTCACCTCAACCTATATGGAAATATTCCCTAAGATTTGGACACTAAGTTACCTGCGTCTAGTGGGATGAATTTCAACTTATGGTTGTCTGTTTTGTACCCAAAACTCCTACCATGTGTTGGGAGACAACATGAAGGTTTTTGATAATCTGCCACCTTGGCCTTACCCCTTGACAGGTTTCTCTCCATGTAACGTATTTTTCACTGGATGATGTAGGTTTTTAAGCTCCCTAAAATACTACTTTCTATGTTTCAATATGAAAAACAACCATGACAACTCATGTGTTTCCTATTAACATGGTGCTAACCTGAACTATAAGTAATATTGTGGCCCCTGTGTGGAATTCAGTGCGTTTAGGTTAATATTTTTCTTTCAGAAAGGATTTTCTTCACTTAGGGTGTGCAAAAAATTATATGCTCAAATAAATTAGGTACAAATATTATGGAAAGAGAATACCCTTTATAAAAAGTTTAAGTGAGCTTTGCGTGTGGGGTGATGTGTGTGTAATTGAAATTGTGAGAATACAAAGTGTGAATTGACGTGTATATGTTGTGATCCTTTACAATTCCCTTAATTAAACTATGTGATGTTTGTTCCTTGCAAGAAAATAAATGATGTGTGGATGGTGGGACACTTCTTTCCTAATTATACTATGTGAGCATATGTTTGCGTGAAAAGTTTCAAATTAAAATATAATAAATTACTCTAATTGTAATGGTTATTAAAACAAATTGTTTAGTAGTGATGGTGTGTGCAAGGTGAATATAGTGTAGATACAAAGTGTTTGAATTGCAGGTAGGTGGGTATGTGGTTCATGACCCTTTAATGCAATTCCCCTAATTACACTATGTGATGTTTTTTCCTTGCAAGAAAAGAAATGATGTGTAGATGATGGGCCACTTACTTCTTTCCTAATTATACTATGTGAGCATATGTTTGTGTGAAAACATTCAAATTAAACTATAAGAAATTACTCTACTTGTAATGGTTACTAAAACAAATTGGTTAGTAGTGATGGCGTGTGCAAGTTGAATTTAGTGCACATACAAAGTTTTTGAATTTAAAGTATGTAGATATGTGGTTCATGATCCTTTAATACAATTCTTTAATTAAATTATGTGATGTGTGTTCCTTGAAAGAAAATAAATGATATATGGATGATGGACCACTCACTTCTTTCCTAATTATACTATGTGAGCATATGTTTAAGTGAAATTTTTTTAAGTAAAATATAAGCCTCAATTACTCTACTAGTAATGGTTAGTAAAATAAATTGGTTTGTAGTGAAGGTGTGTGCAAGGTGAATCTAGTGCACATACAAAGTGTTTGAATTGCAAGGGTGTGTGAAAAATGTATTATATAGTTATAAAGTGTGGTTAAATATATTTCTATAATTGGTTAATAAAGTACAATATTGTCAATTTTTAAAAAAATTAATTGGTAGATCATAAGAATATTGTCTCAATTTACTAAGTGAAGCATTTGAGATTTTTCAAAATTAGTTTTTCTTAGCAGCAATTTTTCATTTCTTAAAGAAACTATATAAATCCTAAATTAAAAGTGAGTTCTACAACAAAGTGAATCATTTCAAGACCTTTTTAAAATTTACTTATTCTTAGCAACAATTTTTTATTTCTTCAAAAGACTATATAAATCCCAAGCTAAAAGTGATCCCTACTATAACAATGAAATAATTATATTTTTTTTCATACATATCATATACCAAACATTCAATTATTTAAATCCAACGTCAATTATTGAAATCTACTCATTTGTATAATAATTTGCAAAGTTGTTGAACTAAAGAATAATATAAATTAAGTATAGTAAAATTATAAACACATATTTAAGAGGGAATTATTACTCAAAGAACTTAATTATGTGGCAAATATTTTAAATTTGAGAGAATGGGATATTCTTGAAAAATCAAGCTAGTGATTACCTAATTGAAGGGCCAACATTATTTCATAAGACAAAACTACACACACACACACACACACACACACACACACACACACACACACACACACATATATATATATATTTATTTATTTAATAAACTATAAGATAAATTGTGACTGCAAAAACATACAATACATAAATACACACTCCAGGATATCATAAGTGACCTATTCAACTAATTTTTAAGTATGTTAATATTTGAAATCCCACTATACAAAATAAAATTAGTTGGAAAAAAAAATTTCGTTAAAAGCACCATATCATTTAATGTTTTAAAATGTGAAACTAAAATTACCATAAAACAATAGTAAGAGGAACTTTCTTAAAGGAATAACTTATCATAACTATAGAGAATTTCACAACTCCAAATAATAAGTGGAAGAAATATGGGATGAGAAGGACAATGAAATTTTTAATAAGGAAACAAAAAGAAATCAAGAGATAGAGGTTTTACTGGATTTAGAGAAGAAGAAATATGCTTCAAGGTCTTATCAACAATGAATATACATTGTTATCATTTGTGGTGAAGAGGGGCACAAATGATTTGAGTGTTTTTTTTGGAGAATGTACATGGAAATTTTAGCACAACAATCAAGTAGGGCACAAATAAGGGTAAGAGGATTTAAAAACCATATGTTTCTACGAGAAACCTTTTTATGCACGCGCAAAGATGGATATCCAATGCCTTTTATGTTTTCAATTATTTTCACCAAATCTTGAAATTTTTTAAAATAAAGAACCATTTTTTACTTTTGTAACATATTTTACAATATATTTCATGGTTACATATGTTGAGGAACAACTAGATGAATTTAATCGACATTAGATTGCCACAATCTAAGAATATTAACAATGTAAACATTTCTATCATATCATCAATACATGCATGCTAATTTATTTCTTTTGAATTTATTATTTGTGAGTTCAATATTGATCAATCACATGAGTATTGCATGGAGCATTATAATTATATGCAATAAAACACTCATTTTTGTGCAAGCATGAATCTACACTACACATTGTATGTCTTTAAAAAACTTGTTCTTTTTAAAAATTCTCATAACCTTCATGTGAGAATGGAAAGAAGAAGCTTGTGAGGTTTTCCAAGGTAGGGATCATCATTTAGGATTCAAATACCCATTAAATGTTATATATGATGATAAATGTAATGAAAGTTTAATGTTAAATATATTTTTAACAAAGCATGTCTTGACAGTTCATGCACGTTGGAAGTATGGATATCCTTTCTCCTTATAGATCTTGACACATTTTATCTCTTTTAACTCCTACTTGGGATATCAAACATTAATCAAAGTAATTTTTATAGGTTTTGGAGCACCTATGTGACAGCCAATTTTTCTAATCCCTCTTGTAAATAAATTTCCATGAATTTTAATCCATGTAAATAATATGTGGAAATTATGTTCCAAAGGTTTTCTTTGGTTAAATCACATCCTTAGTTTTTGTGGGCTATCTTAAACCATTACAATTCAAAGGTGGTTCATAATTTGCATGAAATCAAGTGTTTTAAAAAAATTCCAATAAACCATGGTTTCAACTAGTTTTCAATAATTTGCATGGTTTCAAGTGGTTTTCAATAATTTGCATGGTTTCAAGTGGTTTTCAATAATTTGTATGGTTTCAAGTGGTTTTCTTTAGTTTTTGTTACATATTATTTTTAACTACATGGTATTAATTTCAATTCTTATTTTATCATAGTTTTGTTGTTTCATTCTCCATTTTTTTCTCATTTTCAATCATATTTCCTAATGAATACAATATGGAGAAAGTAACATGAGAAGTGAGACAATTTCGATTACATATATTTGCCTGAAATTCTTGTTCTCTCAATGTTTGACATCTTTTTCTCATCCTTTATCTATATTTCTCTCGTATTTCCTTAGTGGATGGAAATTTATTTCATTTTCTAGATCCAAATATTTGATTTCCCATGTTTGTTGTGAATCCTTGTGTAATTTTCATGCTTTGATATTTCTGTATGAATAAATGTTTGTTGTTTTTTTTCTACAATCGAATTTAGACACTAATCTATTTTTTGACAAAAAAGTCTTGATCTATATAGGATCGATTGAGCACCTGAGATGTATCATTTACCGTTAATAACATTACTATGTTATTAATTGATACAGAGATCAAAAGTAGGGTCAAAAATTTAATTGCTCGAAATCTCCCAAAAACAACGTCAAGCGTAGTTCTCATCATCTTGATTCCAACGACACTTGAATCACCTAAATATGATGTCATATGAAGAAGGCATGGCATTCTAAATATTTTGACCAACATCTAAAATGTTAAAAACATGGTTGACTTGGTCGCTAACTAGGATGTCCGTATAACTGACTTCATCAAATGAGTGTGCAGGGTACGGTTCGCAGTGGAACAATCAGTTCTTGACACATGGCAGGTTCATACAGATGCATTTGGCACGTTTTGGTTGGTTGTTGAAATTTGGGGTGACATGATCATAGTCTGCCATGTGGCCCTCTATGATTGGTAAAAAAAATTATATAGGGCTTGAAGGCCTCTGCAAGGATTCAAACCCCAAACCTCTTGCATAACAACTACACGACCTACTGTGACACCACTATGTTGGTTCTTCACCAACATAGGTTTCTAGATATATTTATTTACATGTGGTTTATTCGTTAGGGAGGAGGGGTCGGATGGTGAGCCCCGACCCTTGGTCACACCACCACCATATGTCCAATCATAGGAAGAAGGGAGTGGGGTTGGGCATTTGGCCTTGGTCCCCGACCACATTCACCACCATACGAATGGGAGGAGGAGCTAGTAGAGAGGGCGAAGGCACTTGGTCCTATCCCTAGTCACCTGGACACCCATACAACCATGGGCGGAAGGCTATGGTGGAGGGCACGGATGGATAAGCCCGTACCCTTAGTTCTCAGCGTCTGTTGTCACCGTTACTTAGGAGCATCAACACCAGGGGTGGGGAGTTGGCCCTGAACCTCAACCATATGGCCATGATATGACTTTATCCCAATGGAGTGGAGTCCAAAGCCATAGAGGGTGGGCAGTTGACCTCGACCCTTAGACCTATGGCGCCATGTGACCCTAATACTCGGCACATAAGGGTTATGGTGCAATTTAAAGAGGAAAGAAACTGCACTTTTTGTGGCAGAAATTTCATCTATTCTAGGTGAAATTGTCATTCAATGGACTATGCAAATGGAGAATTCACCATACAGTTAGCAGGTTTTGAAAAATTGTAGGATGGATAGAAGAGCTTGGCTTTGAGAAGCGTATCTTGCTCAAATTTTAACCTTTTTGAGCTCAAGAAGAGCCTAAATGGGGATTTTTTAGTGTCCTAAACTCAATGGTAGCCTCAAATTTATGATTTGAGAACTTCATGATGGAATTTTTGCAGAATCAAGTCTTTTAGTGCTAGAGACAGACACAGTTTTTTAAGGATTATGAAGGCATTTTTTAGCATGGAGAGAGCCTAGTTAGAGGTTTTCCAGCCTTCTAGTTTCATCTGCAGTAGATGTTACTTCAGCAGAGAAACTATTTTCAGTCTTTTCTCAATATATGTTCATGATAAAAGTTGTTTTCAACAATTCATTATGGATTTTTTGTATACTTTTGTGTTTTGATTTCAGGTGGAGTACAAGGGTCTATTGTGAGAGTGTCCTTTTTATGTTGACCATCCTGACTTACTGTAGGGATTCATATTTTTGAGTGAAAATTCTTTGTAGGAGAATGTTTTTTTGTAGGGATAAACAAGCCACTCTTGTGTCAATAATTCTTGATGTACTGATTTGTTTCTGAAATCAATATAGTAGGCCTAGTCATTGGAGCAAGGCCTAGAGATGTAGCCTAGGAGGATGATATATGTTATCAATTTTTTGGTTTCTTCTCTTTATGTTTATCATCTTGATTTGAATGTGATTGTATTCCTCTTTTAATTTCATGTGAAAACCTAAATCACCATCTTGAAGAGGTTGTGAAACTTGTTTTACCTTTAAAGACCCATTTTGTTTTCTTGAAGAGTGTTATAGGAAGATCATTTTTTATTAGAGGAGTTGTGTTTCCCTCCAATTTCATATCATTAATAAAATTTTGTAAGGGGGTTAGCAGTTTAGATGTTTTAATATATTGATTGAGCCGTTGGTTAACCACATATATCGCTCAATCAAAGGTTGCCTTAACACTCAATTGAGAAATTTGAAATTTGAATTTAAGCGCTTGATCAAACATTTAAAGTGCTTGATTGAGCTCCTGAAGTCCTACTTATTATAGTTCAAGCACCTCTTCTCTAGATTTCTTTGCAACCCCATTTTGTTCCCTAGCGGATTTAGGGTAGCAATTGTCCTTAAGTGGTAGATTTGATCATGTTGGATTCGTGAAAGAATCATTTATTTAATGGAATATTAATTTGACACTTTTAAATTCATATGATATTTTTCATCTAATTTATTTTAAATGTAACACTTGATTTTTTTTATTTTTTTTTGACAGTTTCAAAGGGGATGAATAAAAGATCAATAACATAAAATATACATAACGAATTAAAAAAAATAAACCACTATAATAGTCTACGAGTCCTCTTCAAGGGTACTCTTGGTTTTTTAATTTATTTAAAGAGTTGAAAAAAGTCTTACATGAACACACGTGTCTCCAAATTGCAATTGAAACATTACCTTGCCAACTTTGAAAAATAATAAAAACATAATTTTTCATAAAATATATATATATATATATATATATATATATACTAAAAAGTACACATTTTATACTAAGTTATGTTATGCGAACACACATATACCTCTTATTTTTTGTGAAAATTTGCAAGAACATATATTGCATTTAATGGAAAATTGAGATATTAGATGACATTAATTTTTTTTGCAAAAAATATCAATAGTAAAACAACATAATTATCCACATCTTGTCTTTTTAATATGAATCAAAATTCAAAATTTCTTATATGAATTTTGAGGGCTGCAATTCAATAAAAGAGGAAAAACTTGAAATTTAATTGCCACATTTGGCCCAAAAGTGTAACCCATATTCATGCTTTCACCCCATTATTACAAATATTATGATCACCATTGGATGGAAAATAAGAGAAACTTTTGTACATGTTCTTTTATATGCTAAAGTAAAGATAATGAATCTAGAGAGAAGAAATTGACCTTATACGAACTCCAATTGATATCTTCCGAGTTGCTATGTACCTAAGATCCACCCCAAACTGAACAAATGCAATGTGTCCTTTTATCTGCAGGTTAATAGTTAAGCTATTAGTTTTACAGGGAACATATGAAATGACATGATGTATAATATGATTAAATAGATATTGGTGATTCATTAAGTACTAGATTCCGCCTCTAAATGAAATGTGACAACAATAACGCAATTTCAATTACTTGCACTTTTTTTCTTCTACACTATGTGGAATTAAATTAAATTTATTGATGACTAATAATGGATGAATAAATAAAAATTGTACATATAAGGTTATATACTATATGTTTTGGATGGAAATATAGAATATTTTGTATATTTATGTAAATAGTTAATGAATAAAAAATATTATCATTGCAATTCATAGGAAAAAAATATGGATAATGTTTTTATTCAATAACATGAATGCAAGCAAAATAGAACTAGATTTCCCTGGATGTGGGTGACATGCCCCCACTGTGCAAAGTTAGATATTCCCATGCTCAGGTTGACGAAGCCCTACAAAGCCAACATTAACCTGATGCGGAACCTCAACTCAACAATCATTCAGACTGGTACTCTATTGCAGCTGATCTCTTGACATACTTTGAATCACATGCAATCTCAAGTGAACTACTCCAACTTGCATATGCGAGCGTACCATAACACTGCACAACATCTACGCTCATGCCACAGGTCTTCAAAAGGTATTGCTAATCCTCATTCTATCATTCCTTTGTTGCTCCAGCTAACCTCCAGATCCATCTCTGCCTCTTCCCTTGCTATCTCGCTACTGCTCCAGTTTCCTTGCGCGCTCTCCCTAACGCGCACCCCCTGTCGTGCACCAGCCTACAACATGCTCCTCCCTCTGATTCCCTCCTGGATGTGCGCCCCCTCAGCATGCCCCCCAACTACGCGCCTCCTTGTGGAAAACCCCTCCTCTTTTGCTTCTACCCGCTACGCGCTTTCTGAGGTAGGCTCCCTTGCTGCGTGCCCCCCTTCTATGTGCCCCCTACTGCGTGACCACCTATTGTGGACCCCCCACTGTGCTTCTCTACTGCATGTTCTTCTGTTTCGCAACTCATTTCTTTGAGCTCGGTCTCCCCCCCTCTGTTTGTTAGCCTCCCCATGGCTTCGCGACAACGTCAAAAGACTATCAGGGGTAGCTAAAGAGGTGCGTTCTCGGGTTTCTATCACCACAGTCATGATCATCGTTTGGAATCCATTGAGGTCTCCTCTTCTGGAAGCCATGACAGGGAGGCAACTCAAAGGTCTGAGCGCACCCAGGATGAGATAGTCTTATCTCCGAAGAATCAGACGGCTAGAAGAGGCCCCAAGAATTCTACCATTGCGCACTTTGAGCTGCCCACTCCTCAGAAAATCAAGCCCTTCTTGGTTCACAAGCCGACGAAGGAGGATATAGACATGTGGATCATGGATTCATATATAGTTTGGACTAGAGTTCCAGATGTCAAGTACCCATTTTCTCCTATCATGCGTGCAATCCCTCCAAAGCCCCCATGCGAGCATTCTGCTGAGGAGGAGGCCATTGCACATGAATATGGATTCCACATCAACGAGGAGGACCCTGCTAAAGAGGAATATGAAGGAACACCATGACTGCACGGCTGCTTGGTTCTTTTCTGTTTTCTGTTATTTCAACACATGCTACAGATATTTTGTTTCCATATGTGTCATAGAACACTTTGTAAATAATGACTGTCTGATTAAGGGGTTGGTTTCCTCCTAGGATGTAGCCCCAAACCTATGCTATTTTGAAAGCTTCTAAGGCTCGGATAGGCTAAGCATTGCTTACCATCTCAGCTCAATGGCTATGTAAAGTTTATTTTTGATTTAATATAGCTTAGCCTAACTTACAAAAAAAAGAAACATAGAACTAGATTTGAAAATTATTAAAAATAATATGATCTCCATTGGAAGGAAAATGATGGCCAATACTATTTAGTCATTTTAGGATTATAATGTGTAAAATTTATCTTTTAAAAGAATGAATAAACCTATTCAATTCCATTCTATTGTTGGAGTTTTCCTAGAATAGCTTTCACTAAGGTAAAATGTGTGTTGGTTGTAATTGATTCTATGTGTTTGTTCAATTAAAATCTTATCATTTTTTTTATAATGATATGTTAGATAAAGCATTTATTTGATTTATAAAAAATAATAAGATTATATAAATTGAATATATGTTATTACAAGATATTTAGAGATATACCTTATGTCATACAACAACTTCACATTTTTTTAATGACAATACATCACACATGACGACATCAATAAATGCATCTAATGATATAAATAAATTTAAATTACTTCCTAATAGCTAATTTTTCATCTTTATGAATCCAAATTAACAAATAGAAATCCAATTGATCTTAGGCAGATAGACCTAATTTTTTTCACCATTGGCTCCTTATTAGAGCTCTATTGATTTGAAGTGTAAAAGATAAATTAATTAATGTCATACTAATTTGCATCTTTACATGGAGTAAAAAAAACGAGGTTTGGTGAATCAACAAATTCATCATTTAAACCACATAAATAAATCTATTGTGTCTTGACCTTTGACATTCACTTGACATCCTCTGGATATGAAGAGACATATTGCACCCAACAACACCAACATTTATACCAAGATAAGTTGCATCTGATCCACCTGCCACCACATTTGCATCGAAAGTGTCCACCACTGGTGTTCTTATTTGCTTTACCTCTACAATCTACTTTGTGACTATTAGCCTCTTCCTCTTTCATGAAAACTTGTAGCGATTTTGATGGTTGCATGGCAAAAAATTATATGATTCCAAATTATTCACAGTTGTATAACATTTCTTGTTAATAGAATCTGTTTAAACTAGTAGACGAAAATTGGCTTCATTACATCATCAAGACAAAGAACAATGCAACTACCTAAAGAGTTATCGTCCTTAAAGTCATTCAAGTATCAATTACAATAAGTAATATCAGAAAGAGAGCTGAAAAAATAACCCTGGCAGCTGAAAGAATTTGAATGTCAACAAACCAAACATTCTATTTCCTATCTATCCCCTTTCGATTAACCAAAAAGTGCAAATGGGCTTGGGAAGTTTACTTACAATTCTACTATTCTTCACCTTGGCACATAGTTTCGATACTTCGTGCGCTCACAGCTGAAATTACTCTCTATGAGCCATGTGTGCACCAAACTCTCTCTGAAATCTGTATAGAGAATTGCTATAATTCACTGTGAAAATGGCAGAGGGAACATTAATACTATGGAACAATATTCCTAAGGTAAGTTGTAGTTCCTTCCCAATATCTTCTTTCTTTTGTTGTTGCAATTGAAAACGTTTATAATGTCACTTTGTCTTGCAAACTTGAAAATTTACAGTTAAAAAAAATATTTTAAGACTCCAAATAAACAAACAGTCCAACATGTTTCATTCTAGGGTGTATTTGTAATATTAAAATTCAAGAAACAATTTAGTTGATTTTAAATCCATATTTTTCATTTTATATATCCTTAAGTGAAATATATTTAATTAAATTACACCTGGGTTTAGGGGAATTATATGTGAGATAGGATATGGTTTATGAAAGTAATATGTGGGATAGGAGCGGAGCAAAGAAAAGGTTACTTCTTTAGCACTTTGACTTTCTCCTTTCAAACTCTTGAAATACTAGAAAGAGATAGTGTTTAATAATTTTTATTACCCTCTATATATGCCTAGCATTTTTTATTTTTTCACGTTAATATCCTTTATTTTTTTCTATTGCATTTTTCTACTTAAACTTTTTGCTTTTACTTCCAAATGTTTGGTTTCCTCAAACATGGCTTGACTTCCATTGTCCACGCAGATTTAAAATGTTATTGATTATCTAGTTAAATGCGAAGAAAAACAAATATTTCAACATGATATAAGAAGTTGATAGCTCTACACAAAAAAATCAAGACATCACAACCAATAATTTAGAGGGATCAAATAACAATATTTTGTATAAAGTCATTTTGTTATATCTTTAGAGGAGATTTACTATTTAATTTAAACTTTTCTATTATGTCAAATTTTTGTACAATTTAACATTTGTATTTACCCCGTCACTAATCATGTTAATTTATGATTTTAGGAAAGTGAATTTGTTTATAATTTTATAATTGGGAACATAATAGAGTAGTAGTATATATAACTCGATTATTTTTGGAAGAAAAATATTTTAGAGGGAAAATTTTACAAGATCACAAAACATTTAGAGGATAATAGGTAGGCACTCCTAATTATCTTCTTAGTTGTAATTCAAGAATAAAGTAGAGGCACATTATTGGATCTTTCTATAAATCTACTTTTTAATTTTAATTAATCTTAATTATCGTAAAAGTTGTTGAGGGAAAATTCTTGGCCAATATAGCGATTTTTATTATAGGAGGACTTGTAGGACTTTTTCTCTGTTTCATTAAGATGATTTTTTTTAATAGGATTTTTATGTCCAACATAACTCTTTCCATATTTTTGTTTTAAGTTATATTTTACTATTTAAACAACCATATGAAGCAGCTGATAGATCTTCATGCATTGTACCTAGACACTATTCGAATTTTTTTTAACCTTTTTGGAATGGTTGTGAATTCGATTTTCCACGAGGAAGGTATTGTTACTATGGAGTATTAATATAAAATAATTATATTAAAAAGAGCAGAAAACATGAGTAGTGTGGACAACTAGGGTAAACATATTGTCATAGTTTTCAAAGATATCACTTTTTATCACAATGAGGAGGAGAGACAAAGTAAAAATAGCAAGTGCATTAAAAGTTGACGTTTATTAATTTTATTAATAATATGATGGAAAAGGAATCTCATATTTATTTAAAAAAAAATTGTAACATGTAAAAGTAAACCATATTACATATTGAAATAAATTTAGAAAAACATATCAAAATGCGATAAACTTTAAATAAATATCAAAAATAAAATAAAACACGTTGTTATGATAAAAACAATTATATATATATATATATATATATATATATATATATATATTAATATATGTTATTGAAAACAATAATTTAATAAATAATTATGTGATTTTTTCCAATAAAACTTTTCATAAATAGATAACTATATATAATACTCAGAAAAAATCATAAATAATATAATCCCAAAAGATGAAATGATAATTTTAATATGAATATAATTGTTGGAATATAATTGTTCATAAAAATATTTATAGGGAATTGGTTTTACAATAAGAAAAAGATTTTTGAGAAAGTTTACTTCATTTTGAAAAACTCCTTTATAATTATGCACAATTAGAAAAGCTACTTTGTAAATTTGAGTATAATGTTTTTACACAAAATAGGTTTTTTTAAAGGATTACAAATTTTACCTCAATATAGTATTTCACATAAGTAAGTAGTTAAAATTTTAAAAATAAAGTATTTAATATTTAGTAAGTAAAATTAAAAAACAAAGTATTTAATATTTAGTAAGTAAAATTAAAAAATAAAGTATTTAATATTTAGTAAGTATTTCACATAAGTAAGGAGTTAATTTTTTTTTAAATGTAAAGTATTTATTTGAATATTTTAATAGTATAGAAATTAAAAATATATATATTTTTTATTTTAAAATGATGAAATGTTTGGTAGAATTGTGGCTTTGGTGCTAGGATAGATTACTTTCAAAAATAAAAAATAAAATATTTCAATTGAGTATAGAAATATTAACTTGGATTATAGTGAAGATAGGAAAATAATGTGATCATGTGATCATGGTGATCATGCGATGAATCAGGGTTGGCGAGTGTTGTGCAGGAAAATCCCCTCTGCGGACAGAGGTGATCCCTCTAGCCTAGGGTGGGTCTAGCAACAAGGAAACATGCTGGAATTTTGGACTCCTAGCTTATAAATGAAAGACGAGTTGGGATAGATAACCTACCTTGGTCCAATGTCCTTGTTGTGGCTTGCAGCAGTGATCCTCTGATCTTTGTCTTCACAAGTCATGGTACTTCAGTGATAATGTCTGTGTACCTGCACAAAGATCAAGTGAACAATGACAACATACAAAAACATACATTCATTTACAACTATTCAATTGGTCAAGGAGAATCAAACATTTTTCATACGATTGAACACAAAATTGGAACCAAAAAAATAGTCATGTGTTAATGATAGAGAAAAGAAGTTTACAACCTTAATGCCTTGACGTTGAAGCCTCCTTCGATGGGTTCAGTCGAGCGCATCTCAAGCATTCATTCGGGATCAGAATCGATGAGGCAATGTGCCTAAACTCTGTCTCAACAATGGATTCCTCTCTGCCTTATCCTACACACCAGCTATAGTAATTACTGTTCAGCTAGTTGTAGCAATGTGAGAAGGAAGTATTTATAAGAGAGGAGGAAGTGGTTTGGGATCCCTCATAATGTGGACAAGAGGGCTATCCCTTTGGGGAGTTGCACAATTGTAGGAAACAATAAGCCAAAGGGAGGACTTCGACGTTATTCAGTCGAACAAACCATGATGAATATGCTCACGAAGTTGTTAGGCATGGAAACTTCATTTCTATTTTAAAAAAAATTCCAAAAATAGCTCGGCGTAGGTACCCCACTGAGACAGAGTGCCAATGAGGGCGGGGCCCAATGTTAATTTCTCAATGGGCGTGAGGCCATAAATTCCTACCAACGCTGACCCAAAATCACATGTTTTTGAGAGTCTGCTTGAGGAATGATCAACAAAGGAAATGTTCTTGACATGCCAAGGGATGCAATGACACTTATAGCAAGGTATGAAAATACACAGTAGTCACTGAAATGGTCCTCCAATGTTCGGGATGGGGATTGCAGGGATGGTGAAAAAATATTGTGTAACAGATTCCCCCTAAAGTATGAGAACTTGTTGTGTTGGAAAATCCCCTCTGGGGATAGAGGCGATCCCTCTAGCCCTAGGGTGGGTCTAGAAAAAAGGGAACATACTGGACTTTTAAACTCCTCGCTTATAAATTAAATATGAGTTGGGATAGATAACCTACCTTGGTCCAATGCTCTTGTCATGGCTTGCAGAAGTGATCCTTCGATCTTTGTCTTCACATGTCGCGGTCCTTCAGTGATAATGTCCATGTACCTACACAAAGATCAAGGGAACGATGAAAACATATGAAAACATAATTTCATTTACAGCTATTCGATTGGTCAAGGAGAATCAAATATTTTTCATATGATTGAACACAAAATTGGAACAAAAAAAAAAATCATGTATTAATGATAAAGAAAAGAAGTTTACAACCTTAATGCCTTGACATTGCAGCCTCCTTCGATGGGTTCAGTTGGGCAGATCTCAAGAATTCGTTTGGGATCAGACTCGATGAGGCAATGGGCCTAAAATCTCTCTCAAAAATGGATTCCTCTCTGCCTTATTCTACACACTAGCTATAGTAATGATTGTTTAGCTAGCTGAAACAATGTGAGAAGGAAGTATTGATAGGAGAGAAGGAAGTGGTTTGGGATCCCTCATAAGGTGGAAGAGAGGTCTATCCCTTTGGGGACTTGCACAATTGTAGGAAACAAGAAGCCAAAGGGAGGACTTCGATTTTATTCAGTCAAGAAAACCATGATTATTCCACTCACGAAGTTGTTAGGCATGGAAACTTCATTTCTATTTAAAAAAAAAAATCCAAAAACAACTCGATGTGGGTACCCCACTGAGGTAGAGAGCCAACTGGCACGGGGCCCAGTGTTAATTTCTCCATGGGCACGAGGCCATAGCTTCCTACCAGCGCCGACCCAAAATCACATGTTTTTGAGAGGCTGCTTCAGGAATGATCAACAGAGGAAATGTTCTTGACATTCCAAGGGATGCAATGACACTTATAGCAAGGTATGAAAATACACAGAAGTCATTGAATTGGTCCTCCAATGTTCAAGATGGGGATTGTAGGGATGGTGAAAAAATAATGTGTAACAACAAGTGACAAAACTTACTACACGTAGTGGGCGGGTGCGCTCCAACGGACATAGTGGACATCAACACGGTTGGTGACTTTGCAACCTTTACTTGGATACCATGCGACGAAAGAAGTGATGGGAAAGATAGACATCCAAAGCAGCTAAGTGTTGGGAATGGTGTGTTTATATGGCAAGCATTGGTGGTGAGCCTAAGTTATGGTAAAAAGTCACAAAATAGTTGGGGGATTTACAGATGGTTGAGAGATCGGCTTGTGGACACCAAGCCCTAATGAAAAGATAAGCGTATGTATATATATACAAGAGGCTCATTAAAAATACCATCGACCAATCATTGGATCTAAAAAGCATCAACATCTTGTTGATCAACCTTGGACAAGTGTGGAGCATCTTAGCTTGAGCAAAGGTCGAAGGTTGAGGCGACACCAACATGTAGAAACATGTTCAATAGACTCAGGTCAAGTCGGGTTCGACACATTCAGGACATGCAGTTTGAGTCATGTTCAAGCCGCAGGGCATTCAACAGCCATGGGCTGAGTCATGTTCCGTCTGCAGCAAGTGTGGGTCGGGTGTTTCAGCAGCGTACTATAGCAGCGGGCTAGGTCAGGTTTGTATTGAAGTTGCATTCATAATAGTATTGTGCATAAGGTCTGTAGTGAAGTGTAGAAGACGTGCAGAGGGTCAAGTTGGGTCGGACATGACCTGAACACATTTAGAAAAAGCGTGCAGAGTTGAGGGCGTATGTGAACCTGGTGACCCATGTTCAGAAACACGTGCAAGAGCCAAGGGTGTCCATGACCCTGGTGACCTGCCTGAACATAAATTCTGGCAGACTTCAGAAAACACGTTTGGAAAGGATTTTTGGGATCCTGATTGGTTGTTGGGGTTGTTGGGAAGCTTTTAAGCTTGGACAAAGCACAAACACATTTGGGAAGAAGTGTAAGTGGTTTACACAGGATTTGGATGTATAATTCATGTAAAATTGTACATTACTATTGAAACATAATATCACGCACTCATCATCGGGTTTTGCCCCTCCCTTATAAGTATGGGTGTATATGTGGATGTCATATTGGTGTTTAATGTTTTTTTATTTCTGCTGCATAATTGAAGAACATAGGAAGATTAATAACTTAAAATGTTGAAGATAGGCATAGTCTACATGCTTGAGTATTAAAAAAAGAAAAAGTAAGGTAGTGTCGTACCCGCTATAAGTGGTTGGAAGAGTACTAGAGGTATAGGGAAGTGACAGTTGGTATGAGAGATTTTTTTGGACAGGGTTGCAGGTATGATCCCACTATATATAAAGGATGGTTTCGAGAAGTCACTTTGTTCAGGGCTTTTGATTATTAGTATTATTGAGACCTTAGCAGGGGCAAGAAATGTTTCAAGGCTGAAGCTCGAAAACAAGACATGTCGAGTTGGGAAGAATTCGAAGAGAATACATTTGAGACCTTACACTCAATAAGGCATATGAGAAAGGATAACCCACGGATTCGTGCTAAGATTGAAGTCTTGGAAAAGAAATTAGTGGAATATTTAAGAAAGGCAAAAGCAGTTGTAAAAGGGTATGATGAGACAAAGCATACACTTGTTGCCTTGTATGAGGAAGGGATATATGACTCAATCAAGGACGAAGCTGATCGAATTTTTGATAATATGACCTGTTTCGATGAATGGATGGAATTATGTTATGAGCTACAGGCACTTCAAGAGAAGATTGTCGAGCATAGAAAGAAGAAGCATAGAGGTAGGAAGTCCACTATGACCAAACCAAATAATGTTTTGAATGTGATAGAAGTCAATAAATAACTTGATGAACAACTTGGATTGGGACCAAGCACATTACAAGCATTTATGGTGGATGATTCTCATAAGGATGTTGTAGATGCAGAAGTGATAAAGGAAGAAATTGTGGAACAAGTTGAATCGAGACCAAACACATTGGAAGAACTCATGGTAGAACCACATGAATATGTTGTAGAGGTGACAATGATCAAGGAGGAAATTTATGAGTAGGTTGTACCAGGATCAGAAACATTGCAGACATTGATGAGAATGGATGACACTTGCTTAGGGAGTATTCATGGAGATATGACTTGTGTCTCATTTGAGCATTTTGAGGATGGACCATATGTAGGGATGAGAGAAGAGATAAATTCTTTATCAATGCCATGGGTGATCTCTCCTTAGATTACTATGATGAGACCTTGTACATTGGAGAAGCAAGGAGCATTGTTTGTTGCAGAACTTGTTAGGGAATATTGTGACCTCATGCTAGTAGGTTCAAATGCTAGTGAAAAGGGAGGAAATTGAAGATATTTGTGATGGATGGGTCATGCTTAGCCACATTGGGAATTAGCTAGGTGCCCTACATGACTCATGGACTACCTTGGAGGTAGGGCACACTATTTGAGTAGACTTATTCATGGTTGAAACCAAGAAGGAAAACTTGGTGAACCTTTAGTGGGGGTGAAGCCTTGAATTAAGTACTCATGATGATTTATGGTAGAAGTGACCGAGGGCACTTTACCTAGATGATGATGACTATATTTGAGTTGAGTCCACTCTTCATGGACACCTAGACAAACAAATTCATGGACATTGACATGAGAGCATGGCAGGACATTATGTGGAGACATTATGCAAGGGCACTTACAAAGGTGCCACTTATGAGCATCATGGAGGAGTGTCAAAGCAGGATGTTGAGCAATATGGATTGTTGGTGATACCTAGAGACCTTTATTGGTGGACTAATGGGGATTTTGTTCACTTTTAGCAACAAGACCTTGGTTGAATGAGTAGACTATGATCACTTTCATATGACTTGCAGGGTAGGAAGAACTTGTGATGGCACTCATGCGCAATACAAGTATGCTTGCCAACGCTTTGGATATGATGATGCATGGGAGTTCATGATGAGTTGCATTCATTGGAGGCTTCATATTATGGTGATCTTGTAGTATCTGGTTCACTAAGGAGGTGAGATCAAGATTGGTCTTGATTTTGATGCATTATGGGATGCACACCTTTGAGCACATTTAGGGGGTGTGTTTGTGAGGAGTCACTTGATGGAGATGATTGAGCCATTACACTTTGGAGTTTGATGGAGATGTAGTGATGGAGATGCCTTGGTGAGGTACACTTGGACATGGGTTGAGGCTTCTTGACTTAGTCACCCACCTTGATAGACTTGGTGGAGTGCATATTGCATATGGATTGTGGAGAGGATGTTCTTGACTGGTTCAAGGAGGACCTTTCACACATGGATGATGCTTGATAGTTGTGGCCGTCTTTGAGAAACACATGGATATTATCATTGTGGGCATCAAATTTTAGATAGATATGGCTTTCTTGTTGGAAAACATGTTGCAGATGAGATGGAGACCACATCATGGACCTGGACATGGATCATTTTTCTATTAGATGGGATGGATTCTTGATTTATTTGATAACGTGATAGGATGTAGGAGGAAAAACTAAAGCATGGTATGAGGATGGGCATTCTCACGATGAGAACGTATGATTAGATTTTCCACCTGACTAATTCGAGTCATGGGGGTCGACAATGTGCGGATTTATACTAGATACATATCATCTTATGTTATGTTGAGCTGGCTGGAGTACTTGGTGCAAATATTCACACGATATTGATGATATATGATGGGTTGATATGATATATGTTGCAACAACATGTAGTTTATGTTGGAGAGATTGACTTCCCACAATAGAGTAACATGTGGAGATTGCAATAGATGTGTTGATGATCAAGGATTGAGGAGATGTTTCCCATGGATGTTGCGATAATATGTTGTGACGATGATGATAGCACTATCGAGGAATATGACCTTATTTTAAGTGGGGGCGTATGTAATGCCCATGAGATAGAGTTGAGATGACCAAGTGCAGCACGTGCGCCTTGTCACGCCGGAAGCCCAAATTGGAAATCATGCGACAAACGATGGTTAGCGAGAGAAAAAAATTACTACGCTTAGTGGATGGGAGCACTTCAACTAATGTAGTGGAATTCAATGCGGTTGGCGACTTTGTGACATTTACTTGTCTACCATGTGACGAAAGAAGCGATGGGAAAGACGGGCGTGCAAAATGGCTGAGTGTTGGACACAGTGTGTTTATACGATAAGCCTTTATGGTGAGTTGACGTTATGGTAAAACATCACTCCATAGCTGGCGTCTTTGTGGATGGTTGAGAGGTTGGCTTGTGGACACTAATCCCCAATGCAAAGATAAGTGTATGTATATATACACGAGAGGCTCATTTGAAAAGACCATCGATCATTCATTGGATTGAACAAGCATCAACATCTTGTTTATCAACCTTGGGAAAGCGTAGAGCATCTTAGCTTGAGCAAAGGTTGAAATTTGAGGTGAAACCGGCATGCAGAAACACGCTCAACAGGTTCAGGTCGAGTCGAGTTCGACATGTTTAGGACATGTTAGCCACCTATAATATTTTGTTATACCAAAAGGTGGCTAAGATCTTTTTTGAGCCTCCAAGGAAGAAATTTTATCACTAAAAATTGTTGGCTCTTGAAGACTCCTTGTAGGCCTCATGCCTCTATCCAAAATCCTCATTTGCTGTCCCATTTTTTATACTCAGGAATTTCTGCTGATTCCAACTGAAAGACTGCTGAAAGATCGTCATTTCTCCTCTTCTCAAAAACCTTTCATCTGCTCCCCTTTTTTCTCCATCAAAACTACCTTGTTTTCATAAGTCCTCTTCTTTCCATTTATGAAAAAATTCCCCTTTCATAGTTAAAAACTCACTTTTTAACTATTTTGGAATCCCTCTCCGATCAATATTTTCCTTTGTAAACCCAAAAACCCACTTTCCGAAAGTTTTAAGTTAAAAACTTAAAACCACGTGATAAATATAAATGGGTTGATTGAAAAGAGCCGATCGTGCAATCACAATCGGAAACAACACAAATGGGTTGATCGGCAAGACCAGACTCAATGGCCCGATTGCGATTGGCCCTTGTCTTTATACTCCCGGGCATATTACATTCCGTGAAAACCACCGGCCCCACAATCAAGCGCCTTTTTCCTTTACTTATATATTTTCCGCCCGATCCATTATAACTTGTTTTTATTGCAAAAACTTTGGTTTTCATATGTTTAAAGGTTTTTCCGCCGGTGTGTAAGTCGAAGAAATCCTAACCATTGATCTAGTTCTTCGATCCAACGGTCCGCGCACAATCGCATCGCAACTTTTCCTTATTGCGCAATCACATGCCCATCTCCGCGAGCTTCGATTGCCGATCCCCAATTAAATCCCGACTATTGATATTGTTCTCAGATCGACGGTCTACGCTTAATCGCAAGTTCCCTCCGATCGCAATCGCAAGCCTTCCCGTCTCACTCCCGATTGCGATCCGCCGATTCCATCGCAGCCGTCCATCTGTTTCGCAATCTGATGGCCACCGCACACCCTTGCGATCCCTCCGATTACATCCTATCCGTTCATTTCCCGCTGATCCAACGGTCATCGCTTGATCGCTAATTACATGAGCCTTTAATATAAACACTCACGATCCTCCGTTTAATCTGAGAGAGTAGATGCCATTCCCATCGCCTGAGATTGTTGAAGCAACTGCGTTCATGGCTGAATTGGGGGGTACGGCACTTTTATCCCCAATCTCTCTCTTTAAAATTTTGTCATACCCGGAGCCTTTAAGGAGAGGTAGAAAAAAAAAAATATAAAAAAAAAAAAAAAATTTCAAAATCCAAAAAAAAAATTCTCAAAAATATCTTTTATGGTCAAGTGAGCTTTTGAAATTTTATCTTGAGATTGACTATATAAAATCGTTGATTTGTCTGGATCGAAATTAATTGAGCATTTTAAATCCTGGCATTTTCATTATTCATGGTTGTGGTGTTTTAATTAAATATCATTAATCAATCGTGTTTTAATAAGCAGTAGCTAAGCATCATTTACTGGCTTATAATTGCATAACAGGATCTTATTTGACTCCATAAGGCACTGGTCTCTATCGTAAAATCTAATCTAGATCTGTGAAATCCTGTTAATTTCATATTGTACTTGATGTTCTAGCTGTGTCTCCTGGATTTTTCCTCCTCATTTCTAACAGGGTCCACCTCCCTTAGCTTGCAAGGAGACAGCTTAAAGAGAGGGATTGGGGATAAAGGTGACAGCCCCCAGTCTGAGCCGTTGTCGCGGTGCCACAGGGCAATACATTACCTTACCGTCCATCTCACGGCATTTCCCAGTTTTTGTCCTGTCGCATGTTGCATTTCAATCGCATCCCCTTCTCGCCTCCACGTCGCGATCCTCCGTTCGTGGCCGTCCATCCTCAGGATCAACGAGTCGTCCCTCCGATCACAAGTCTTGCCCCGTCTCAAAAACCCTCCGATTCACCTTCCGCCGTTGATCTGATCTGCAGATCAACGGCCAACACTCAATCGCATTGGAAATTTACATCGCATGCACTTGCCTGCCACCCCCGATTGAGATCCTCCGATTAGATCAGGACCGTCCATGTGTCCAGATCGGACGGTCCAAAACCACCCCGCCTTATTTCTTCTCCCCACTCTCATTTTTCTTTTTTGCGCCAATCTCCACCGTTAGATATTTTTATCCGACGGCTATGCTCCTCCCCCGCTATCTGAAGTAGTTTAAACCTATTTTTCGCAGGATTTCTTAATTGTTTTTTGTTTGATGCAAGTGTTCTAAATGGTTTTCCATTGTATAACGTAGAAATGCCAAGGGCTGGGAATGATGATTCTCATGCCCTCGTTTCATTACAGAGAACCCATTCACAGGGCTCTATTCCATGTTTCGTTAGTACTCTATGAGTATTGATGCCGTAAAGCCCAGTGCGGGTCTGCACATCGACAAGACACCGTTTTAATTCAAACGCAGTTAAAGAGTATCAGTTTTGAAGACAGAGCACAACAGATGAAGATTGAAGATAATTTTTATGGGGATTACGGCTAAGACAGTTATCAAAAGCCTAATCCCCAATCTAAAACACCGTTTAAAATAAAACGTAAAGTGTTTCATCAGGCATATTGCCTCCACCGCCATACTTTGAGGCAAATTGATTCCTCAACCACCGCAGTGCCACCTATTGCCTCAAAATGCTCAGTCAGAGGCTAAATTTATTGAACAGGATCAGATATTATGCCTCGGAACAGCCAAAGAAGTTATTTCTGCCCCAAATTTAATGATAGAATATCTGCAGAGTTACTCCCCACAGTACGCAAAGCCTGAAAGTCAAATAAAGCTCCTGCTGAGCTTAATTCATAAATGTAAAATAGTTAATACAGTGCTCCACCTGTGAATTTCTTCATCGAGCCCCTCAAAAGGCCACGAAGTCTTGAATCTGTATTAATTGCTTCGAGAGATCTTTTGTTAGGTCTCACCTCCTCATTCTTCTATAAATACTTCAGTAGAAGATGAGTGAAGGGTTGGATTAGTTGGTTGTTAATGTAATTGCTGAAACATTCTATGTAACTGAGCTGAAAACTCTTGACTGTAGATAGTGGTTTCATCGGCTCTTGGAGCTCTGCTTGTAGCAAATAGGTTAGGTTGTGAAGAGAGATGGATTAAAACATTGGACCTGAAGATTGTAACCGGTTTGAAGCATCAATACAAGCTGATTTATGGGATCCTGGTCTATGCTGATGGTGATGTTATTCTCACTGTGAACTTGTCATTTTATTTTTGTTTTCAATTCGTTTCATTTTCCACTGTAAAGAACAGTTTGAACAATGTTAGGACTTACTGTATACCAGTAACCTTCTCTAGCTGAGAAATCTTTATTCCAATGTTTTCTTCTAATTGTGTTATTTAGAAATGATTTAATTTAGTCTAAGTACAGAGATGCTGGCGTTCCCTCATCTTTTCGTCACAACTGAATGTTATTTTTAGATGTTACTTTCAATATATGTTTTGTAAGGAATGAATTGAGGAAATCAAAGGTTAGCCCTGAGTCCCTTTCTTGTTTGCTCAACTATTCGAATGTTTCTCTTAGGATGTGTTAAAAGCTGACTAGTTTCAAAGTACTTATCAGATCTTAGGCCATCCTGTGTTATCTTTGTGATTGTCTTGGATGTAACTAAGTAAAGGAGAGCTAGGAGAGGATTAGGGTGAGCCCAGCCCACTAGTTTCTACTCCAAAGGTTTCCTTCAAGTTTCCCTTCGTTTTTATTTGTATTCTATTAGAAGTGTATCAAAGGCTGGATAGTTTCAAAGTACTTACCAGATCCTAGTTTGCTTCTATGTTTTTCTTAAGTGCTTGGTCAAAGGCTGGCTAGTTTCAAAGTACTTACCAGATCCTGGGCTGCTCTTTGTTCTGCATCTGTCTTTTCCCTTTCTTATTTTTATCACTCCATTACATAAATCAAACTCTAAAGAGATCCTTAGGCATAGATGACTTGCCCCATAGATCACTCTTGAACCTGAATGTTTCAATTAAATCCTCTTATGACTCCATAGCCCAATGGATTGACAACTTGCCATCATCCCTCTTCTTGATCAAATCTTATTCGTTTGCTTGCAACTTCTCACCGTTGAACCTATTTACATATAGATCTTTCTGCCTCAGACATCAATTATGTTCAATCATCCAAAAATACCAAACAAAACCCTTGGACCTCATAACTAGCCTAATATCATCACTTTAAATTTCAAAGACAATATCCATATTTGTACATATTGGAGAGATCCCTCTCCGGATTCAGGAGGGCTAGATCCTAGAATCCCAAAGTTGGTTGAAATGATGTTAACTCTGTGATCAGACTTTGCCAATCTTGCTTATTACAGAGACCTAACAGGACATGCGAGTCGAGTTGTTTTCAGGCCGCAAGTTGTTCAGCAGCCACGGGCTGAGTCATGTTCCATCTGCAACAAGTGTGGGTCAAGTGTTTCAGTAGCATGCTACAACAGCGGGTTGAGGCGGGTTCTTTTGGAAGTCACGTTCAGAAAAGTAAGGTGTGTATGGCATGTAGTGAAGTGAAAAAGATGTGAAAAGGGTTGAGTTGGGTCAGACACGACCTGGATGCATTAAAAACAAGTGTGCAGAGACGAGGGCATCTGCGACCCTAGTGAACTGCGTTCAGAAAAGTGTGGAGGAGCCGAGGGCATCCGTGACCCTGGTGACCCACCTGAACGTAAATTTGGGCAGTCTTTAGAAAACACGTTTGGAAAGGATTTTTGGGATCCTGATTGGCTGTTTGGGTTGTTGGGAAGCTTTTAAGCTTGGAAAAAGAACAAAAAAATTTGGCAAGAAGTGTAAGTGGTTTACAGAGGCTTGTGATGTATAAGTCATGTAAAACTGTACATTATTATTGAACCATAATATCAAGCACTCATCATCGGGAGCTGGCCCTCTCTTATATGTATGGGTGTATATGTGGATGTGATATTGGTGTTTAATGTTGTTTTATTTCTACTGCATAATTGAAGAACAATGTAAGATTAATAACTTAAAGTGTTCAAGATAAGCGTAGTCTACATGCTTGAGTATTATGAAAAGAAAAAGTAAGGTAGTGCCACACCCGCTATAAGTGGTTGAAAGAGTACCACAAGTATAGGGCCATGACAAATGATTAAAAAGAAAATAAAAATATGTATTACAATATAAATTGTTTTTAAAAAATTACCAAAAAAATAAATATTAAAACAAATATTAAAAAAAAATCTAACAAAAAAGGTAAAAAAAAACAAAAATAAATTAAAAAATAAATAAATAAAAACTAACCAAGAAAATATTTCCAAAAAAACTAATTTAAGATGAAGGACATGGGGCTCTTGCACTTTCGTGGCATTGGAAACATGGAAAAGATATGGGGAGATATTAATATCTCAGGGAAATTATACTAAGGAGATTCTGAGGAAGTTCCACATCGACGGAAACAAACCCATGGAGACTCCTCTAGCAGGAACTAGAGGAAGGAGGATGTTATTTCAGGCAAAGTAGTGGATGTTAATTTTTACAGGTAGCTTGTGGGTTCAGTCATGTATTTGGTGAACACATGACTAGACATATGCTACGTATTTAACTAGCTGAGCCAAGCTATGGTTAAGCCTACCAAGATATCTTGGAAGGCAAGAAATCATTTGTTGATATGCCTCAGAGGCACTACAGAGTATGGGCTATGGTACAGATGGAGTGAAGCTTCAAGGCTTCACCGATGCAGATTAGGCAGGGAGTCCATTTGACAAGAAGAGCACATCAAGGGGCATCTTCAGCATAGGATCAATAGCAGTTTCCTGGTACAGTATGAAATAGAGCTCAGCTGCACTTAGTTCAACAGAGGAAGAGTACATGGTAGCAAGTCAGGCAGCATGCAAGGCCATTTGGATGAGGAAGATACTTTTTGGTTTGTTTGGTCGTAAGATGGATCTGACGGTGATAATTCTTATAGCTAGAGTTACATCAAACTCTCAGTTAATCTAGTATTCCATGATAGGTGAAATTATACTGATATCCGGTATCACCATCTCAGAGATTGTGTGCAGAGGTAGACTATGTCATTAGATTACATTTCCATGGACGAGCAAGATGTAGACATCTTCATGAAGGTGCTGACAAGAAGAAAATTTGAGTTCCACAGAGACAGGATCGGGGTAGAAAAGAATCCATTTCTTAATGAGAGGGAGCATTGAAATGGCACCCAAATAAGGCTTATGATTTCATTTTCCCTTAATTAAATTGGAAGATAAAGTGTAATTTCATCTCATGAACACTTGTATTAGTTAACTAAGTCATAAATATTGATTTAGCTTAGGAAATTTGAGTTGAGGGTCAGAGAGGAGGCATGTAGAGTTATCCCATGATTTTAGGGGGTCCAATTACAATTATTTGTGAATTGTAATTAGTTAACTCAAGAAATTGAGTTAAAATCAGTTTAACTATTTCTAACTGAGAGATGAGCTAGTGAGAGGTGTAGTGAATTAAAAATGATTTAATTCAAAAGTATTGATCAAACAGTTAACTGATAATTCACTATAAATAGTTGTTGTATGTCAGTTCTAAGGAAGGCCCAGTTGAGACTGAGGTTAAAGGGATGATAACTATCAATTGTATAACTAGAAATTTTTACAGGTCAGTTATAGAGTCATGAGGAAGCATATGATGCATTGCTCTATCATTTCCAAGGAATTTCCTATTTTATAGGGCAAAAATTCCTCCAAGAATGTGTGAGCAAGGCTGGGTAAGCAAAGGATGAGAATTGGTTACTTACTTGACTGATTTTGCATAGATCAGAGTGAGACAGTTGGTAGAGTGCAGGAGTTTCTCAGTACAGGAAATCGCATTGTATTGTTTCATGGTCTTGACTTTATACAATATATAGATAGTAGGGTATTAGGAAATGTGCTTTCCCCAAATACATATTTTTTCGTGTGATTAATTATTTCTTTCTCTTGTTATGTAATTTTGCAATTGTGTTTTATTTACGCAAATTGTAGAAAGATTCAATGTTTTGTTTTAGTACATTACAAGATCATATTGAATCTCGTTGTTACATTTTCTACACAACAATTGACATGGAATATGTGTAACTAAGATAAAAAAATATGTTATACTTTAAAGGGGCATAAATTACTTTGATATCAATCAAGATTGTCTTGCCCGCGATAGTGATGGGGCAATTATAATATAAACTAAGCATTTGCGAGGGGTGACCATCGCAAGCACTAAGAGTGATAGTGGATTGTGAAAGGTCAAGGGAACATATTGGCTTCCAAAAACTAGCGACCATCATATAGGTGGAGGTGCCTTTTGTTGGGTCTGGAGCCTGATTATCTTTTTTATTTTGTATCACAACGTTGGACCCCTGTACCTTAATGGGGTGGCAACGCTGCCTGTAATTAAACGCTTCCTAGGGGGTCCAGGGGGGGTGGCTGCGACTTTAGGGAGCCCCCCCTGGTGGGGGGTTTCAGGGGCAGCACCCCCAGAGCTAAAAATAGATGTAAAATTTCCTTGTAAAAGTATAGTAATTTCTAGTCAATCTGGGCCGTTCATTAGGAAGATGATATGACATTAGAAGTTATGTTTAGTTTAGGGTTTTTTTTCCCTAGAAGGCAACCCCTCGCTTTGTATGAGGGTATTATATTGTGGCTGTGTGTCGTATGTGTATTCTCAGAGTGAGAAACAGATAGGGAGACTGTGAGAGAAAATAGAGGATATTACAGCGGTTCTGCTGTAGGTTATGTATATTCATTTTGCTAGATAATAGAAAGGAAGGACTGGCTGTTCAGGGTGGGCATAGCCCAAACTGGGTGAATCACGTATATCTATGTCTCTCTGGTTTTATGTGTTTTGTGTGCTTGTTTTTTCTGCATATTTTATGTGTTTCATTGATCTGTAATATAATATAATTTTCTAACAACTGGTATCAGAGCCGAAGGTCTATTTGGTTGATAAAATCACAGGAAAGAAGGGTTCCTGGTTCGAGTGGGAGTAATGGCGGAAGATGGTAAGTTTAGGGTCGATAAATTTAACAGCCAAAAATTCCCTCTATGGAAGATGTAGATGGAAGATTATCTGTATTAGAAAGATCTGTACCTACCATTAAGTGAAAAAACAAATAAGTCGACGGCTATGACAGATGCAGAATGGGAGATTCTCGATAGAATTGCACTTGGAACAGTACGGTTGTGCCCTGCAGCATTGGTAGCCTTCAATATTTCGAAGGAAACCACAATAGAGGGTTTGATTAAGACGTTGGAAAAATTATATGAAAAACCCTCTGCCTCAAACAAGGTATTTCTCATAAAACGTTTAATTAATATGAAGATGTCAGAAGGTGGATCTATTGCAGACCATTTAAATGATTTTAATACAGTTACCAGTCAGTTAAGTTCTATAGGGGTAACATTTGATGATGAAGTTAGGGATATTTTATTTCTG
The DNA here is from genome assembly GCA_034641835.2 of Pinus albicaulis. Classification (NCBI taxonomy): domain Eukaryota; kingdom Viridiplantae; phylum Streptophyta; class Pinopsida; order Pinales; family Pinaceae; genus Pinus; species Pinus albicaulis. Next base: position 1,053,986,493 of record CM076580.1, read on the forward strand.
TGCTCATTGCTAGAAAGATGGAATGGTTTAGTTATGGCCATTAGTAATTCTGTCTTTGGATCTAGTACTTTAAAGTTTGATGATGTTTTCGGTGCTATCCTTAGTGAGGAAATGCGACGGAAAAGCTCCGGTGAGACATCGGGTAATTCTTTGAGTGCAAAGTCTAGGGGAAGAAAAATGGAAAGAGGAAAGAGCTCAGGATATCATAGTAAATCAAGGAACGACAGATCCAAGTCCAGATCGGGGATAGTGTGCTGGAAATGTGAAAAGAAAGGACACCTGAAGAAATACTGTAGATATCGGAAGGGAAAAGAAGGAGACGTACAACAAGAAAACAATCATGAAGAAAATGTGATAGGTGATGTGTTACAAGATGCTTTGATTCTTTCTTTCGAAAATGTTACTGAATCCTGGGTAGTAGATTCAGAGGCCTCTTTCCATGCCACACTTGATAAGAAATATTTTCATGACTATGTTCAAGGAGATTTTGGACAAGTTCATTTGGGTGATGATAAACCCTGTAAAATTGTTGGAATGGGTAAAGTTCTTGTAAAACAACATAATGGAAACCAATGGTTATTAAAAGAGGTAAGGCATGTTCCATATCCGAATAAAAATATGATTTCAATAGGGCAGTAAGTTAGTGAAGGTTGTGTGACAAATTTCACAGATAAAACTTGGAAGGTCACCAAAGGAGCCCTGGTAATAATAGAAGGCAAAAAGGTTGGTACATTGTATTTATGCAATGGTATTTATAACTCTGTTAATTCTTTAACTTCCAAAGGAGTAGATGTAGCATTATGGCATCATAGGCTCGGACACATGAGTGAGAAGGGGATGAAGATTCTTCACTCAAGAAATTTGTTGTCGGGTTTGAAGAATGTTTATTTGGATTTCTGTGAAAATTGCATTTATGGAAAATAGAAGAGAGTCAGATTTCTTAGAGTTGGGAAAGAAAAGAAGAGCGAAAAATTAGAGCTTGTGCATACAGATGTATGGGGACCTGCTCAAGTATCATGTCTTGGCGGCTCTTGTTATTATGTTACTTTTATTGATGATGAAACTAGAAAAACTTGGATTTATTGTATTCAAAATAAATCTGTTGTATTTGATACTTTCAAGAAATGGAAATCTTTGGTTGATATTGAGATAGGAAAGAATTTGAAGTGTCTCAGATTAGACAATGGAGGTGAATATTGCAGCAAAGAGTTTGATAGGTACTGTTCAGAGCATGGAATTCACAGAGAGAAGACAGTTCCAAGAACATCACAAGAAAATGGTGTGTCAGAAAGGATGAACAGAACAATCATGGAGCGTGCAAGGTGCATGAGATTGAATGCAGTATTGCCTTCACAATTTTGGGCAAATGTTGTACATACTATTGTTTATCTAATAAAAAGAGGGCCTTCAAGTTCCTTGGATGGTGGTATTCCAGAGGAAGCATGGACAGGTAAAAAGGTAAACTATTATTTTTTAAATCCTTTTGGCTGTGAGGCCTTTGTCCATATTAATAAAGAAAACAGAACAAAGCTTGAGGCAAAATCAAAGAAATGTACCTTTATTGGATATGGTGTTAATGATTTTGGTTATCGCTTATATGATTATGAAAATCACAAAATCATTAGGAGCAGAGATATAATATTCAATGAAAAGGTCTTGTATAAGAATCAGTTGTAGGAAAATAAATAAGAAAAAGAAAACAAAGAATACACAGTTCTTGATGAGATCACAGAAAAAGTAAAGGTGCCTGAAAATAATAATAATAAATAGCCACAAAAACAACAACCACCACAACAACAACATGCACCTCAAACACCTGAAAGTGGTGTTAGAATATCTACTAGGATAAGTAGACCCCCTGAACAATACTCTGCTTCATTATATTATTTATTGTTGATTGATTCTGGTGAACCCGAATGTTATGAAGAATAAATGCAAGTTGAAAGCAGGAAGAAGTGGGACTTAGCCATGGAAGAAGAGATGGGCTCCTTAATGCATAACTAGACTTGGGACTCAGACAGGTTGCCTGCAGGTAGAACTACATTGCAGGATAAATGGGTTTACAGACAGAAGGAAGAAGATGGAGGAAAACAGAGGTACAAAGCTAGACTTGTGGTGAAGGGGTTTGTACAGAAGAAAGGTATTGATTTTAATGAAATATTTTCTCCTGTTGTTAGGATGAATTCAATTAAAACTATTTTAAGTCTTGCAGTAGCAGAAGATTTACATCTTTAATATTTAGATGTAAAGAAAACATTTCTCCATGGCGATTTGGAGGAAGAGATATATATGGAGCAACTAGAAGGATGTGAGGTCAAACGGAAAGAAATTTTTTTATGCAAGTTAAAGAAGAGCTTGTATGGCTTAAAATAGGCTCCAAGCCAGTGCTATCTAAAATTTGACAAGTTCATGTCTGAACAAGGTTATACTAGATGTCACTCTAATCACTGTGTTTACCTGAAAAAGCAAAATGATGACAACTATATTATATTGTTACTGTATGTAAATGACATGCTTGTTGTAGGGTCTAACATGTAGGAAATAAATGTGCTCAAAAGAAAATTGGCAAATTCATTTGTAATGAAGGATTTAGGAGTTGCAAAACAAATCCTTGGTATGAGAATAACTAGAGATAAGAAAAATCGAAAATTAACACTGTCTCAGAATAAGTACATACAAAAGGTGTTGAAAAGATTTAATATGCAGAATTCAAAACCAGTTAGTACACCTTTTGCTAGCCATTTCAAACTTAGTAAGGAGATGTGCCCCAAGACCCATGAAGAAATGAAATATATGTCTAAAGTTCCATATGCATCAGTAGTTGGAAGCTTAATGTATGCAATGGTCTGCACAAGGCCTGATATTGCACATGCAGTGAGAGTTGTAAGCAGGTACTTGAACAATCTAGGAAAAGAACATTAGATGGCAGAAAAATGGATTCTCAAATATTTGAGAGGTACCAAAAATCAAGCATTATGCTTTGGTGGTTCAACCATTGCTCTAAAGGGATATGTTGATGTAGATATGGCAGGTGACAGAGATAATAGGAGGAGCACTACAGGATATGTATTTATTGCAGGTGGAGAAATTGTCAGTTGGGTTTCAAAAATCTAAAGTGTTGTTGCACTTTCAACAACAGAAGCAGAATATGTTGCTACTTCAGAGGCTAGTAAAGAAATGATTTGGTTACAAAGGTTTATGGATGAATTGGGTAAGGAGCATGATATGGGCACGTTATACAGTGATAGCCAAAATTCCATTCATCTTGCAAAGAACTCAACATTTCATTCCAGGACTAAACACATGCAGCTCAAGTCCCAGTTCATACGGTCAGTATTGGAAGATGGAAAGTTGAAGCTGGAAAAGATACACACTAGCCAAAATCCTGCAGATATGCTAAAAAAAGTTGTAACCAGGGAGAAACTAAGATTATGCTTAGTTTCAATTGGTCTTCAAGGATGACAATGAAAATGAAAAACAGTCAGGTCCAAAGAGGAGTCATTGTCCAGCAAATGAAGCAACGGTAGAGTTGCTACAATTAGTCTCCAAGTGGGAGATTGTTGGGTGTGGAGCCTGATTATCTTGTTTATTTTGTATCACAGAGTTGGACCCCTGTACCTTAATGGGGTGGCAACATTGCTCGTAATTAAACGCTGCCTGGGGAGTCCATGGGGTGTGGCTGTGACTTTATGGAGCCCCCCCCCCCCCCCGCGAGGGGTTTCAGCGGCAGCACCCCCGAAGCTAAAAACGGATGTAAAATTGCCTTGTAAAAGTATAGTAATTTCTATTCAATATGGGCCGTTCATTATGCGGATGATCTGACGGTAGAAATTATGTTTACTTTAGGGTTTTTTTCCCTAGAAGGAAACCCCTCACTTTGTATGAGGGTATTGTATTGCGGTTGTGTATCATATGTGTATTCTCAGAGTGAGAAACATATAGGGAGACTGTGAGAGAGAACATAGGATATTGCAACGGATCTGCTGTAGGTTGTGTCTCTTCATTTTGCTGGATAATAGAAAGGAAGGACTAGCTGTTCGGGGTGGATGTAGCCCAAACTGGGTGAACCACGTATATCTATGTCTATCTGGTTTTATGTGTTTTGTATGCTTTTGTTTTCCACATATTTTATGTGTTTCATTGCTCTATAATATAATATAATTTTCTAACACCTTCATCTATCATACACCATTGGACAATGGCATTTTTTATGGAGACACGTATTTGAAAGGAAATGAATGAAGGAAGAGGGGGATGTTCCACTTTATTGTTGGGAAAAATACTTGGGCGGGGGGGGGTGAATTAGCATTTAAAACTAACAATTTTTTTTTCTTTTCTTTACTGAATTATACAAGCGACTACACTTAATCCAACCAACGTATGTACACAACTTTATTCAAGAAACTAGCGTATGCCCAGTCAACTTATAATTTAGATAAATCTTTGGAAATTTACCTAGAACAATGCATTAATGATTTATCATACATTTAGTAAGAAGTAAACATGTGCATTAAGAACAGAATAAATCATTACACATAAGAAACACACATGAACACTAGGATTTATGGTGGAAACCCAATGTGGGAGAAAACCATCGATGATGTCGTCTCTGTCTTCAATATTTATTATATAGAAAATTTCTTACAATATTGTATTGGCGTAGAATCATACCAGCACGTAGGCACCCACTTGCAAAAGGTCCCAAGCTTCACTCGTTCTCCAATTGCTGCTAGAAGGGAGCTCCAACCCCCTGATCTTGTTTACCATCCACCATTGGAAGGGAGCTACAACCCCATCTGATCACCAGCTCCTACTGGTAGGAAGCTTCGACTTCCTCACTGAAGGCTCCAACCTTCAACACAACCGTGGACTATGTTTCATAAAATTTCACACTGGATCCAACATCTTTAACACATCACAACTTGTAGATCAACTGAAGTAAAAATCAAAGTAATTCAAACAGAACAATGACATCACTGTAACCAGACCATAAAACTGAACCTAGACTTTTGCATCAACATAATGAATCAACTGCAACCCTAATCATTCATAAGAAAAAATGTATATGTTACTTTAATTTTGGAAACCCGCATGTATACACACTTTTCTGTGGAGAAACCTGCGTATAGATATAAATATATTAAGTTTATAATTCTGACTCAGACTTAGAATTAATCAGAGATATTCTGACATATTTTTTTAGTTTTACATATCCCTCATATAGTTAGCAACATCAATCATTTTTCAATCAACCAATCATCGATATTTAATCACAATCAACTAGCATCATAATCAATACTCAAACAACCAAGATATATATGAATACATCATTGGCATACAACATAAACACAACAAAACTGATCATAAATTTTCTTCAACATTCTTCAGCAAAACCCTGCCTTGCATACATGCCTTCCAGAAGGCATATCCACGTATGTACGCACTTATCCCATAACCAACTAGCATATAGATCTCAATATGTTTACTGAATATATACGCGCCTCTACAGAACCGAACCCGTGTGTATATTTTCCTTGCATTGAACCTGTGTATAGATCTGTAAATAATTCAGGACCACGCAACTCTTCATAACTACAAACTTACTCATATCATACCCTTCACTACAACAAACATGTTCTAGACCGCAAATCTGTGACAACTCATAAAAAAATCATGCAAATACATAGTCATTTCAGGTTTAGAGATCCTCCCGATCCATCATTGTATTCATGAGTGCATCATTATTTCAGATTTATCTATTGACTATAGCCCATTACATGTAGATATACTTCATATTGATGTATTCATTCAATTCACATAATAATGCACCCATAGCACTATTATCTTCACCTCCTTATATAGTTTTAGCCTTAGCCAATGCCATGAGTCAAAACCACATAAGTGGCGATGGTATTCTTGGACGGGATCAAATAATCATTACTGCACTCAATATTGTGGACTAATACCTTGGTAAAGACCCTTGGTTTATAAAATTAGTGCACTAGAACATATACAAATTTTCTTCTTCTTACCCGTGTTTATATATGAATTTTACTTCACTAACTCACATATAGTTCTTCAATTATTTATATTTATCCTTTTTCTGATTCTTATCTGCAAAACATCTGTCCCAACATTATGTCATTATTTTCCATCACTTTTTCACCTATGAGATTATCCAGAAACCATATACTTGGTCTTTTACAAGTGGGTTTCCATCAAGGACAACTCATGCATCATAATTCCAACAATATCCCCCTTTGGACTTGATGGCAACCATGTTGGATTTTTATCACCACAACTTGTAGATACCTATCAGACACATCAACATAAACATTATACCATGTTGGTTTTTGACCACCACAACTTATAGTTACATGTTAGACACATCAAAATAAGCATTATTCAAACACCAAGTTACTCTCCCCCTTTGACATCAAGGGAAAAGGGCAGACCAATGATGAAACAAGGTTTCTCTCTGATCTGCACTATACTAACCATGCTCCCCCTGAGCACATGCTAAATCTTCAGATAGATTTTCAATGAAGTACACCACACTATAAATCAACTGAGTATGACATTTCCTACCAAGGACTCATACTTACATCAATCACCCAACCAAGCGGGGTTACATTTGAGACACAACCCCCCAGCCAAGTGGGATTACATATTTGACACAACTACCCAACCAAGTGGGATGACCTCAAGTTCCATACATGACTGAATATGAAAATTATTACGTCATAGGTCTCAAAATGATTTTTATATCAAATTATAGATATGGAATTTATAACCAAGAACAAATGTCCTCAATAGAGCTATGTCATTGAATCAAAATTCAGCAACCATGATACACATAATGCCAACAATGCATTATATGCTGAAGGCTAATGTTCCCCCTGAACTTGTGCTACCTGAAAATTTTCAACAACCCATTCATCAGAGCATCTTCATCAAGTAGATAAATATCAAAGAGGAAAATGTAACTTAAAAACCATATCAATAGACTGTACCCATCGACACCTGATCAATAGAAAAAAATCATAGCTGTCAGCAACATGAAAAAATATTTTCTGGAGGTTGACCCACTAATTTCATGTCAGAGAGATCCATACATGACTGTCTAAAAAGAGACTCGTGTATATACACGACTATGATTCAAGAAAACTGCATATCGAAATCATTCTTCTGAAATTTCATCTGAATATAGAGAAAATGAGTTTAATGGCATAATGAGCCAGAGACAACTCCCAATTTCTATCTGAGATATTAAAATGATTCTCTGGGAAGATGTTTAGTAAATATGTCAACAACTTGTTCTTTGGAGGGAACATAGTCCGATTTAACCTTTTTCTCAAGCACTTGTTCTTGTAAAAATTGATACTTAATAGGAATATGTTTGGTTTTGGAGTGCATAGCACAATTTTTTTGAGATACTAATAGCACTTGTATTATGACATAGTATGAAGATGCGTTTAACATCATAATGAGGTAGATATAAATCCTAGTTTCTATATGAGATATTAAAATTCTTCTCTGGGAAGATGTTTAGTAAATATGTCAGCAACTTGTTCTTTGGAGGGAACATACTCCAATTTAACCTTTTTCTCAAGCACTTTTTCTCGTAAAAAGTGATACTTAGTAGGAATATGCTTGGTTTTCGAGTGCATAACACGATTTTTTTTTAGATACTAATAGCACTTGTATTATGAAAAAGGATGGAGATGGGTGGAGAACATTTAATTTTGAATAACTTGTAATGATTGCATCATCCATAGAAGTTGTGTGCAACATGATGCAGCAAAAACATATTGTCCTTCTGTTGTAGATAAAGCAATGGAACTTTGTTTCCTGCTAAACCAAGATACTAATCAGTGCCCCATATAAAATGCACCTCCACTAGTGCTTTTCCGGTCATCAAAATTTCCAACCTAGTCCGCATCTGTGTAAGAATGAAGAGTAAGATCTAAATTTTTAGGATACCATAGACCAAAATATTGAGTTCTTTGGATATATTTGAATATTCTCTTTACTACCTAAAGATGTGATTCCTTTGTATTGGCTTGGAAATGTCCAACAATCCCAACTGCATGGATGATATCTTGTCTAGTACATGTTAGATAAAGAAGACTCCCAATCATAGATATGTACTCTGGTTGGTTTACTATGGGAGAAGCATCATGAGAACTGAGGTTACATCCTATTGTCAATGGAGTACGCACAACTTTGTAGTCTTCCATCCCATACTTGTTCAGAATCTACTTGAGATATTTTGTTTGTGAGAGAAAGATGCCATATTTTTCTTGTTGCACTTGTAAACCAAGAAAATATGTTAGTTCCCCAAGTAAAGACATTTCAAATTCTTGTTACATAAAATAAGAAATTTTTGAATCATGGATTCTTCCTTGCTCCCAAAAATGATGTCGTCAACATAAACAATAATAATTAATAGTTTATTATCCTCAATTTTTGTGTACAGGTTACTGTCTGCAGATCCTTTTGTGAGGCCTTGTTTTTGAAGATATTTGTCAAGACGATAATACCATGCTCGTGGAGCTTGTTTTAGCCCATACAACTCTAGACTTTTTGAGTTTGCATACAAGTTTTTCATCATTCCCAAAAATTAATCCTTCTTGTTGTTCTATATATACTTCTTCTTCCAAGTCTCCATTAAGGAAAGCAGATTTTACATCCATTTGATAAACTTTGAAACGTTGAAAATTTTAAAATGCAAGAAACATTATTATGGCTCCATATCTAGCAATTGGTGAAAATTTTTCTTCAAAGTATATACCTTCTTGTTGAGCATAACCTTTACAAACAAGTCTAGTTTTTTTTGTAATTACATCTCCATTTTCATTCAACTTATTTTTGAATATCCATTTTGTCCCAATAACATTTTTATCATGAGGCCCTAAAACCAATTCCTAAGTATTATTCTTTTCAATTTGATCAAGTTCTTCATCCATGGCCTTAATCCAACATTCATATTTACTAGCTTGATTTATATTTTGTGGTTCAATGGTTGATAATAATGCTAGATAAATAGGAGATCCCACAAGTGTTTTTCTTTTTTGTAACATAGATTCCTTTTCTCCCAGAATTTGAGATTCGGGATGATTATTTTGAACATACCTGGATGGAGCATTTTCTTTCTCTGATGTATCTTCTTTTGATGCTTCATTAGTTTCTTCTTCTATATCATTGTGATTTTATGTGAAAAGAATTCATCATCATCATCCTATTTTGTTGTTGTTTCCTTTTTGCGAGCTATGCATTCTTCATCAATCACAACATCAATACATTCAACAATTTTTCGAAGTATCTTACTGTAGCATTTGTATCCTTTACTTCTTGAACAATAACCAAGAAGAATTCCTTCATCTGCTCTAGCTTCAAACTTACCGATTTTTTCATCATTATTTTTTATGAAACATTTGCTTCCAAAAACTCTAAAATGCTTCATAATGGGAGGCTTACCATACCAGAGTTCATAAGGAGTTTTATTACTATTCACATGAACATGTGCCTTGTTGAGAATATTTACTGCGCTATGTGCAGCTTCACCCCAGAAGGTGTCAGGAGTCCCAGGCTCATCAAGCATAGAACGAGCTATTTATTGAACAGTTCTATTGATTATTTCTGCCATGCCATTTTGTTGAGGAGTTTTGGCTACAAAAAAGTCTATTTTTATGCCATATTATTCACAGAAATCAAAGAATTCATCTGATATGTATTCTCCTCCTCGGTCAGATCTAATACATTTGATTTTTATATCTAATTCATTTTCAACTAATGCTTTGAAGGCCTTAAATCTATCAAATGCTTCATCTTTGTGTTTCAATAAACTGATCCAACACATTCTAGAAAAATCATCAATGAATAAGATATAGTATTGTTCTCCATGAGGCGATTTTTTTTTTTACATGTCCACATAGATCAATATGTATAAGTTCAAGAGGCTTACTTGTTGATCCTTCATTATCATTGAATTAAACTCTGGTTTTCTTACCGAATTGACATGACTTAAATATGGTACTTTCTGGTAGGGTTATGTTGGGTAGATCACGAACAGCTTTGAGCCTGCTTGCTTTTCTCATTTGAGAAAATATTAGATGTCCCAACCTTCTGTGCCATAACCATTTTCTGCAAATTTTCCTAGATAACATTGTTCTTGGCAGCCTTTCAATATATACAAATTTCTTGGTGTTCTTGTTCCTTTTATTATGCTATTTCCAGTGTCAAGTTCATGAAACACACATTATTTTGATTGGAATACTACTTCATTTCATTGGTCACACATTTCGATAACACTAAACAAGTTATGATTTAATCCATCAACATACATAAAATTACCATCTTTAACCTTTTCTTTTACAAAAAAGGATACTTTACCCTTTATTACAATAGGAGAGTCATTTCCAAAAGTGACGTTCTTTTCCTTTTCTAACACATTGTATGAAATGAGTTTATATTTATCACCTATCATGTGCTTTGAACATCCACTATCATTGTACCATTTCTTTTCTTCTCCTTTTGCAAATAGAGCTATGCCACAACATTTTAATTGTAAGTCCTTCTTTTTCGATACCTTAGAATTTGTTGATATTTTTTCTTTTGGTTGTATATTTCTCCTACATTCAGATTCCTCATGTCCAAAGTTATTGAAAGATGAACATTCAATTTCATATTTAAGAGGAGTGAAATTGTTATAAGTATTCTTCTTGATTCCTGTCTCATTTCTTTTTTTTATTGCTTCTCTAGTCATGATGGTTTGTATGCAACACATTGAGAAACTTTGTGACCAAAATTATGACATGAGAAACATTGTCCATTAAAGAATAATTTTTTGTGATCATATAACCTTCTAGTGTTTTTTACCTTTCAAATTATGATTTTGTTATTTTTCATCCTTGAATTAGAGCGAACATGATTTACCTGCAAATTGTCTTTGTTCTCTTGTTAAGTGTTCAAACTTTGCTGATATGATTTTACTGCATTTAGATAGCTTCTGGTTGTGGCTGAGGATTTTTCTATCTGTGAAGATTCACCAATGTATCCAACACCTGTATTCATAAGAGGAGAGCATTGAATCTTGGTAATTTCATCAAAGGTTTCATATCCTTTATCAAAGCTAAGATTTAAAGCTTTTACTTTCTCAAGTTCCTTTCTTAGGCTTACTATTTCTCATTCTAACTTCTCTTTATGATTCTCCTTTTCTATGAGTTGATTCTTTAGTGTATCTATGGCTATTTTGTTTTCTTCCAAGCATATTTTGAGTTGAGTAATTTCTTCTAAAGCATCCATAAAATTAACTTTAGACTCATTAGTGTCTTTTTCGAATGCCATGAGTAGTTTAAGATCTTGATCAAATTCTCCTTCTTCACTATTTGGCAAGGCATCACTATCTTCATGAGTATAGTAACTTTTCCTATTCTCAAATCGTCTCCTATTACCTTTTTCTATATCCTTTTCCTTGTCATGATTACCTTTATGAGGGAATTTAGCAACAAAATGACCCACTCTTCCACAAGAAAAACATTTGAAGGGAAGCTTACCTCTGAACCTTCCTGTGCCAAGTTGAATTTCTTTACAAAATTTACCTCATATTCTTCTGATACATACCCTGATTCTTTTTGTTATTAATTTTCCTTTCCTTTTGCAGTAGCTTTAAATGAAACTTCTCTAACTTATGAAAGACCTCCTTTTCTCATTTCAAAAGCAGTCATAATCCCATGAAGTTGAAAAACAGTAAGAGTTCGCAGAGCCTACTTCTCTTCAATGGTAGACACTTTTGACTCGAATTTAGGAGTTAGAGATCGTACTATTTTCTCTACTAAAGTTTTATATTTTATGTCTTCACCCATATTTCTCATATGATTTACAATCTCATCTAGACGCAGAAAGAAACTAGCAATATTTTCATCATTATTAATTTTTATATTTTCATATTGAATTATGAGAGTTTGGAGTTTAGCACTTTTTACCTTGGGAATGCCTTCATAACTTAGAATGATTTTTTCCCATATTTCCTTTTTTGTATCTAACTGCATAACTTTGATTTTTTTTTATTCAATCAGGCTTCCCATTAATGCATTGACAACTTTCACGTTGGTTTCATAGGTCTTCTTTTCTACTGGATTTGTGGGAACTGCGATTGGATATTGGTAACCTTTTTCAATATTTTCCCAAACATCTGCTCCAAGGGACTGAAGATAGGATCTTTTTCTTGTCTTAAAGAAGATTAAATTGTTTCCGTTGAAGAGTGGTGGTCTGATGGATGATGTTCCATCTTGATTTCTCGTCTTGATAGATATTCCTTCAAGCTATCAAGCATATTTAGAAGGACTTGCTCTGATACAAATTGTTGGGAAAAATACTGAGAGGGGGGGGGGGGGGGGGTGAATAAGTATTTAAAACTCACATAGAATTTTTATTTTCTTTACTAAAATCTATACGGGATTGTACTTAAGCCAACCAGTGTATGTACACAACCTTTATTCAGGAAACTAGAGTATGAACAATCAACATATAATTCAGATAAATCTTCATAACATTACTTAGACCAGTGAATTAATGGTTTATCAGACATTTAGTAAGCAGTAAAAATGTTTATTAAGAATAGAAAAAATCATCACACATAAGCAACACATATGAACACCAGGATTTAAGGTGGAAACCCAATGTAGGAGAAAACCACCGATGTTGTCATCTCTGTCCTCAATATTTAGAAAACTTCTTACAATCTTGTACTAGCACGGAATCATACCATCACGCATGAACCCACCTGCAGAAGGCTGCAACCTTCACTCATTCTCTAGGTGCTACTAGAATGGAGCTCCACCCCCTGATCTCGTTTACCAGCCACCACTGGAAGGGAGTTACAACCCCCTGATCTGATCACTAGCTTGTATTGGCAGGAAGCTTCGACTTCCTCAATGAAAGCTCCAACCTTTAGCACCATCGTGGACCATGTTTCATAAATTTTTACACTAGATACAACATCTTTAACACATCACAACTTGTAGAAAAATTGAAGTAAACATCAACCCAATTCAAATAGAACAGTGATATCACTGTAACCAGACTAGAGAACTGAACCCAAAATTCTGCATCAACACACTAAATCAATAGCAACCATGATCATTCATATTAAAAAATGTATACGCTACTTTAATTACGACAACTTGCGTGTATACATGCTTTTCTGTGGAGAAACTTGTGTATATATCTCAATATATTAAGTTTATAATTCTTACTCATACTCAGAATTGATCAAAGATATTATGACATATTTTTTCAATTTTATAAAGCCCTCATATAGTTAGAAACATCAATAATTTTTCAATCAACCAATCATTGATCTTTAATCACGATCAAATAGTAGCATAATCAATACTCAAAAAAGCCATTTCTATATGAAGACATCATTGACAGACAAAAAAACCGATTAGAAATTTTCTTTAACATTCTTCAGCAAAACCCCAGCTTGCATATGCACCTTCTAGAAGGCATATCCATGTATTCAGGCTCTTATCCCGTAACCAACGCACATATAGATCTCAATATGTTTACTGAATAAATATGCACCTCTGCAAAACCGAACCTGTCTGTATAAGCATCTTCCTCGTGTCGATCCCGCGTATCGATTTGTAAATAATTTAGGACTGTGTGACACTTCAAAACTACAAACTTACTCATATCATACCCTTCACTACAACAAACATGCACCAAACCACAAATCTAAAAGACTCATAAAAAGATCATGCAAATACATAGTCATTTCAAGTCTAGAGATCTTGATCCATCATTGCATTCATGAGTGCATCATTATATTAGATCTATCTATTGACTATATCCCATTCCATGCAGATATAATTCATATTTAAGTATTCATTCAATTCACATACTAATGCACCCATAGCACTATGATGTTCACCTCCTTATACAGTTTGTGCCTTAGGCAATACCATGATCCAAAACCACACGTGTGTCGATGGTATTCTTGGACAAGATCAAATAACTATTACTACACTCAATATTGTGGGATAATACCATGGTAAAGACCCTTGGTATTATAAATTAGTGCGCTAGAACATACACGAATTTTCTTCTTCTTACCTGCATGTATACACGAATTTGCATTCACTAACTCGTGTATAGTTCTTCAATTATTTATCTGTATCCATCTTCTAATTATGATTTGCAAAACCTCTGTCCCAACATTTTGTCATTATGTTCCATCACTTTGTCACCTCTGAGCTTATCCATAAACCATATACTTGGTATTTTACAAGTGCTTTTCCATCAAGGACAACTCATGCATCATGATGCCAACAATCAACATCAAAGATAATCATATGATAATCATAGGGATCCACAATGCCCAAAGAAGATAGTATAGGTTTCCATTGGGATGGGCATGTCTGGAAGAATTTTGGCATTGGAATGGTAGTGTGAGACTACGCCAAGTCATCTACTATACTATAGGTACGGGCGGCTTTAGAAGAATCAATATTTCAACGTAATGGACCTTTAGTGATTTTGGGATTAACCTAGACCTTAGGGGGAGGGATCTATAAGGTACAATTTGGTGACGACAAGGGCTTCGTGGAAAATTTTTTATGGGAATCAGTTGCTGACTTATTAGGATGATTTTCATATTGGTGCGAAAGAGTCTCGAGGTTGACTTCTTTGAAATTCATCATGACAATTTGGTAATTGTTTTGGACAGATTGTGAAGGTTGGGGAGCTGCGGTATCCTGTGTGGGTTGGGCAGCCACATATAATTGACGAGGAAAATGATTCACAAGAATAGTCATTTTTATCAAGCAAGAGGGGGAGGAGGTGGAGGAGTGGACTGAGGTCCTTTAGAAGCAGCTGATTGAGCTTCCCATACTTGACACATCTAAGGTAAAAGGATACATTCATGAGTATAATGCTCAAAAATTCTAGGTTGCAAAATTAGCCTGGTCACGATTAGGGGAATTATGTTTTTGACCTTTATTGCCGTGGTTACCTTAAGTTTGCTGACTATAATTACCTTTTCCCTTATTCCTTCCCTTGGGGTTCGAGGGATTGGTATTACTCTTTTGAGCATGCACTTGATTTTGTGGAGGTGGTTGTTGTTGTGGAAGAGGAGACAGAGGCATGGGAGGTTGAGGCACTGGTGTCGATGGGGCTGGAGCATTAGGTGGTGCATAAGGGTAGTAAGGAGTTTTGGAAAAACTGTGGTAACCAAGTTGAGAAATAGTTGGCCCCAACATCGAGTGATGCGGATGGGGATATGCATATGACATGCTTGTACCTTGGTAAGAGTTGACACATGAAGGGTCAGGAGGGGGATAGGTGTAAGTGGAAATTGTCCCCCCTTGGGCTTGACCATAAATCATAATAGGTTGAGGATATGGTGATGGTTGAGGGTGGGAAAGAGATCCAATGATACCATCAGTGGCATGAGATGCTCACGGTGGATTACGAGGACCAGGATAAAGTAAACCAGGTAGGATAATATAAACATAACTTTATTGGGAATATATCAGATCATATTTTAAGGTTATGTAGAGAGCTTATTCCTCATTCTGAGGGAAGTGAGAGGTGAAATTTTTACCTGTGGGGGCCAAAAGAGTTCTAAAAAAAAAATCCATATAAATGCGGTCTTCAAACTTATCTACACATGCTCTTGTTTTTGCACCATTCTTGAACATGGTTAGAAATATGGGTGGCATAATTTTGATGAAAATAGGTAAATAGTTGAGAACCAGTTCCATATCAAAGAAGTCACTGGAAATATGAAATAAAATATTTGGGGAGAGTTGCAAAGGTAGAATTAGAGGAATGTGGTTAGTCCACATACCATTTGGGAGTAACTCAAATTACAATGTGTTGGAAGAGACAAAGATGAATGGAGTCTTCAGTAATGGAATTTGATGAACACCATACGTGAAAAGAGAGATCATTAGTGGGGTCTTCTACAAGATTACCTTCAAACTTAGGATTTTGGTAGGAATAGGAGGCTAATTTGGGTTAGTGAGAAGAGGATATTTGATGAGCTGGGTGAAATCAGGGAGGCTCAAGCCAACCATATAGGTAAGCAAGGGAGGATTAGTGAAAATACCTGTAGATGTTCTTCCAGAAGGGTTACCTTGGTTACCACCTTAGTTCCCACCACCCGCATTAGTTCTTGCATGGTGGAAGCATGGGGTTGGGAAAATGTGTAATCAAAGGGAGCGCTGGAAGAATTAGAAGAACTAGAGTCAGTATGGGGACTCAATGTAGGACTAGGAGGATGTGTTCAAACTCGACGAGAGGGAGTAAAATGTCCTAAAAGAAACTATGGGTGAACGCCACGAAGTCTCCATGACAAATTCTTAGGGGGTGCAATTGTGTCAAGACAAAGATGACTCAAGAGGATAAATCGTGATGATAGGAGAGAAGAGTAAAAAATAACAAGAAAACACCTAGTGTAGTAGTACCAAGTGTAAACTAAATATAATGATATGCTACTCTAATTCAAGAAAACACTCCTATCAAAGATAAAATGACCTCTAGCCTAAAGGTGATCTAAATCCTTAAACAAGTCTTAGAACTATTGTTTTATATGGCCTTACAAGAGACTTATTACATAATGAATTCTTATCCCTACCAACAGATTTTTCTATAGAATGGTGGGGTAGAGGACCACATGCTACCCATAACCAATCCTACAAGCTTTATTCCCAGTAAGGTTACCTTCGTCCCACAGGGGTGGTTGAGTATTGAGCTTCTTAGTGATTAGCCAAGGCATGGAATTACCTACGACAGTTTAGGTAGCCTCGAGGAGAACCACTCACACCATGATATAGCCTAACCCTCTATGAATCAATTTTTTCATGCACTCCGACTTTGGATTGTGGGATGGTGAAGGATTTTAATCTCCCTAATATTTCAAATTTCTATGTCTTAATGTAATTGATCAGTGAGTATCATTGGAAGCCTATCCCACTGATCCTACACCTAAATAAAAGATTTTTTTTATCTTGGTGCCCAATAGGGCTTAATATATGTGAGTTAAATTATTAAGGTGTAGTGTTTCAAGTCTTGGCTTGGTGGTTTTAACCAAGCTCGCATTTTCTTAGGGTGTGTGTGTGTGTGACAAATTTTTCAAGTGGATGAGTTAATTGAGCATGTTTTGATGATTACAATGCTGCTAAAAATAAAGTTCATAAACTGTAAATAATACTGAAAATGAATAGTAAACAAACAACAAATTGAAGCACACAACCCCCCACCCAAGAAGGAAATCAAGAAAAAAAATAAAAGAGGGAAAAAAGAAAATCAACGACACACAAAATGGCCATAAGATATAATGTATAAGGGATTGGGATATAAAGGAAACAATCAACTGAAAATGGGGCAGAAAACCATCAAACAATAGGGGCGAAAAATTTGGAAAATAACAGGAAATAGGCTACAAAAACAAGGAGGAACAGGAGGATATTATAGAGGAAATCCAACACTAGAATCTAAATGGAAAAAATTGGCTTAAAAATATGTCTAAGAGACTATAATACCCTGCCAAAAGAGATGAAAAAAAGAGACTAAAACTACAACACACTAGACTCCTCAGCTCAACAATTCTCTTCTTGAATGGTGGAGGTGTCCTCTAAACCCTAGGGGGGTTTTCCTTCCTCAATGAGAAACTAATAAGTGGATCTAGGCATATAGGTGGCTCAATAAATAATAGGAACCCTTCTTGACACAGATGCAACAACCTCGACAATACTAAGAAAATATATTTAAAAAAAATTAAAAACTGTAGTGTGGAAATCGACCTAAAAAGTGCATTGGGCATAGATTCTTGGAAGGAAAGTGTATTGGGCGTAGAAAAATTTCCAAAACATGTGCCTTGTTCCTATTTCTCTCACTTATCATATCAGACCAAGATTGTTTCATCTCCCACTCGGTTAGTACCTATGACCTGGAGAAAGATGCCAAAACCTAATAGAAGTGGAAAATTTTCTAGAAAACATAATAGATAGAAAAATATAAAATGAGAGGGATAAAAATATCTAAAAAAACACTAAATATAATTGGAACAAAAATCACCAAGGTTTTGAATTACTATACTAGTGGAGTCTCTATTTGTTAACGACTAAGGTGCTAAAGACCTAGTGGAGTCACCATTTGTTAGTATGAAAATTCTTAGTATGTGTAGAAAAAATGCTTCACTTAAGGCATTGGTGACAAGTGGCCCCAACAAAAAAAAATGGTCGTATATGCTTCATATCTGCAATGAAAAATGGGGAAAAACCCTACAGAAAAATATCAAATGCAACCAGAAACATATAAAAGCAAAGATAAAACTATAGTAACCCAATGGATCATATGAATAATAAAATTTTATTAATAGAAATGATACACCTAGTGAGCATAAATTATAAACTTGGTTCTATAAATCCCCCTTTGTGGGATGGGTCCTTTTGATGTCCTTGTGCTCGATTGATTTGTTTCTCTCTCTCAACTTGCAATGGGAAAACACAAACAAAAATAGCTTGAACTCAAGTGGGAGCTCAAATGTGGTGAGATGATAGTGGTGATGATGAGAATGATCAAGGTGAAGAATGAATGGAAAACCCTCTTATTTTAAAAAAAAAATGTACTGAGGCAAATTAGGAATTAGAAAATAAAAAAATATTATTGACTAAATCAAAATATAGTTGTCAAGAATACTTTATTATATTTTTTGAGAGATAAAAGATATTCAAAATGGTAAAATATCTTTATTTAGGAAGTGTTGAAGTAATTAACAAAAAAAAATGATTTATTTATCACCTTGTGAGAATTAAGAAAGAAATTATTATTAAAGAGTGGTTTAATAATTATCTCATAAGGAAAATATGGAATAAATAAGGAATAATAAATAAATAGTGATTTATTTAATTATTCCAAGGTGATTAAGTAAAAAATAATTAATAAATAATAATCAAATAATTATTTAATGGTTATTTACAGAGAAAAATAAAAAACAATGATTCATCCAATTATTCTCATGGGGTTTTTGAATTTTAATCAGAAATAATTTAGGATAAATGGTTTAATAAATTATTTCCTATGGTGAAAGTGGGGTTACCATCGTAAAATTAATCCTAGATGGTGTATTTCGATCCACCTATTAAGAAATGGCTAAGTGGTCACTTGTTGGGTGATAACTATTGTAAAGAAGGTAGGTACAAGTTGAGTGGTAGGATGGATTATTTTCCTTACACAAGAAAGTAAGGGGAAGTGAGAATTGATGGTTTAGGAGTGACCAGATCAACTCAAAGAGCATTAGTTAGAATGTTATGCCAAATTATTGGTTGTGTAAGCATGGTTTTATTTATGATATGGATCACATTCTTATTGGTGGATTTTTCTAGGCCATTACCTTGGGGGTAGTAATTGGTATAATTATTCAATACAATTCCAATTTCCAAAGCAAAGTCAAACAACCTTAATGATGAAAAATAAGTTGCATTATAAAAGACAAGGGAGGTAGGAACACTGAAATTGGTAATAATATTCTAATTAAGAAAATGAATTTCCTCATGATTGTTCACTTTTCTAAGTGGCACAAATTCAACCCACCTTGTAAAATAGTTTGTGGTTGTGTGAATATACTTATGCTGCTTCGAGGAGTGCAGAGTGATCTCCCTAATAATGAACAAGCCCCATTATTGAAAAGGTTCTTCTAGCACAATGGGCTGGAGTGGAACAACTGATCATGACTCTCTTTCAACTAACGTTTGATAAATAGAACATTTGTGCACATATGCATGAGTGTCTCTAAATAATGTAGCCCAATAATATCCCACCCTCATAATCTTGTGTGTTGTTGTATCACCAACATATTTTTCTCTTGCTGGTTTGTTATGCAATTCTTTTAAGACCATCTCAACATCAAAATATTCCAAACACTTTCGTAACATGCCATTATGGTTCCTTCAAAACAAATATTTGTGCACCAATTGATAATAAGAGGCTTTTAATCTAATGGATCTTTTCTTCTTCGCTGATAAATGTGAAGTAAAATTACCTTCTTCCATATATTTCCTAAATTCTCCATACTAAGATGGTGGTAAGCTAGGTGTGGGCGTAGAATCATTGTTGTACATCTCAATATCTTGCTCCCAACCAATGATTTATTCTTCATGAAGATCAAAGGATTGGGAAGAAAGATTTCATAAGACACATCCTTTAATTGTATGAGTCGACTTGAACTCAAGATCAGAATCTTGTAATCATGTAATCGAATAAAATCTACATTTTCCACTACAAGGAAAATACCCTCTAGTGGATGTTTTTGAGGAACCTCTTATAAAAATACCCCAGACATCCGTTTCTAGCAGAGATTCCTAGATGAGGTTGGCGGGCGGAGGTTTTTGCGGATGTATTTCATCCAGTGCTCTTATCACCGTAAAACGCACCGGTGCGTTGAACACGAGAAAGCACCACTGTAGTTAAAACATTAGCACACTAGACACCATGTGTTCCATACACACCCACCCAGTGCATTGTATTTATATAGTGCATCAGTACTTTACATAACTTCCGCATTGGTTCTTCATAAAAAGCGCGTGAAAACCAAAACCACCCAGGTCACCCTTAAACGCACTGGGTCACCCTGAAATCCTCACGCACTGGCACAAGGTTAAATAAATAAAAAATTATGGCCAAAAAAACGCACAAAAAATAGGCATACCAGACACCGTGCGCTCCTAACACACCCGCCCACTGCATCATATTATTGTAAAGCACCATTGACTTACAGCTCTTCCGCACTAGTGCTTCAAAAAACGTGAACAAAAACAAAAACCACCCTGTGTGGAATAAAACAAATGCACCAGGGCACCCATAAACCCCATGCATTGGTAGAGGGTTCAATAAAAAAAATTATAGCCAAAAAAATGCACAAAACATTGGCACACCAGAAACCGTGCGCTCTGTACACACCCTCTCGGTGCCTTATATTAAGGAACTGCACTGGTGCGTGAAAAATCATCAGCACTGGTGCCTCATAAAAAGCACGTGAAAATAGAAACCGCCCAGTGAAGAATGACAACAATGCACTGGGGAGCCCATACACCCCGCGCACCGGAACAGGGTTAAATTAAAAAAAATTACGGCCAAAAAACCGCACTGAACATTGGCTCACTAGACATCGTGCTCGGTGTGTCATATTACTGTAGAGCACCAGTGGGTTACAACTATGCTGCACTAGTGCATCATAAAAGCGCGCGAAAACAGAAACCACCTGGGGCGGCATAGCACAAACACACCGATACGCCAATAAAAACCCCATGCACCGGAATAGGGTTAAATAAAAAAATATATGGCCAAAAAACCACATTTTTCACTTTTTTCAGTGCTACAAAGTTCTCAAGCACCGGTGCAAGTTATCCTTGTTTGATCCACCCTGACATTGGTGCTCCCATTGCACTCATTGCATGCACTCCTGTTGTGCATTGCTCACTAATATCCAGCTTGAATTTTGTAAAACAGTGGACAAATTTTATTTTTAAAATTCTACAACCAATATGCCTCCTCGATGGGTAAATGTACAGGTATTTTTCTTGTTTTTTCATAATTAGGCATTTTAGTGGATTATAATTTTAAAAAAACTTAAAATTAACCATTAAAAAAAAAAATTGTCGTGCGATGCGCTCGAGCCATTCAGCTCGCACTGGTCTATGGTGCTACCTGTAAATTTATAGGCCACACAGAAACTGGTGCTAATGGTATCCGCACCGGTTTCAGGGTGATACTGATAGGCGCACTATGTTATTTTAAAAAAAATTAAAAAGTGTGGTGCGGTCGTTTACCAGGCTGCACCGTTGAGACTATGGGATCGAAGCAACTCAGTGTGTTGACGAAATTATCTGCCCCGGGGCACGTAATTTTGTCACCACACCGCATACCGCAATTCAACATTGTCAACAGTTCAACCTAGTAAATCGGTGCTAAGGGTATCCACACCATTTCCGGGGTGATACCAAAGGGGCACCATGTTATTTTAATTTTTTTCAAAAAGAGCGGTGCAGTCAGTTACCTGGCTGCATCGTTGACCTAGTTGAATAGTGGTGATGCGGTGTGTTGACTGAAATAACTGCCCTAGGATGGCTATTTTTGTCAGCGCATGGCTTACTGTATTTGGCATGCATCAACGGTGCGGACTTTTAAATACCACACCGACGAAAATGTACAGTGATAGGAGGGTGGTGCATTGACTTAGCTATATGCCCCGGGCCATATAGTGTAGTCAGCACACCACCCTCTTGACACCACACGTAGTCAACGGTGCGCTAAAAACATTTTCTGGAGCACTGCCCTCGGTGTGCTGAATATCATTAGGTGCACCGTTCCCGGTGCACTCTATTGAAAGACACACCAAAACCAGTGCGTGACTAGGTTTTTGGCACACCGAATGTTGTTTTATTTATTTTTCAAAAAATATTTATATGCGTATATTTATAAATACATGTCTCATTTAATAAAAAATCATGTTTAATATGTAAATCATTTAGAGACGTGAAAAAAGAGAAGAGGGGAAACAACAAAAACAATAGGTGTAATAGTGTAACATGGTTCGCCTATGGGAGGCACGAGAGAGGGAGAGAGATGTGTACCCTTGCCCTATTACAGCAGCGACGCAGGGGCTCCTAAGGTAGGTAGGTCTCCTAAAGTTCTATGAGGAGGCTACTTCCATAAAGTCCCATAGTTTTTTTTTTTTGAGACATCTTATCCGAAGGTGGAATGCCTAGCAACAGGCTTTCCAGGTTGGTATCAACCAGTGGTAAAAACCCACTAAGGAGGATATACATTTTATTATAGGGCTATCAAGGAGAGGGGTGGATTTTCCCTCGTTCCCTAAGGTTCCAGCTGGCTGTGTAGCAGGGAGTCAATTAGTTTACTCCCAGAGATACATTAGAGCAAATTTAGTATCTCCTGTAGATCTTCAGGTCACTAAAGGGTAGTTACATATTGGTGCATTTGGTCGTGGGGAAGTCCAGTGTCTCTCACTTATCATTTTGACCATTTTTCACAACACCAGTGATGGGAAATGAACTAGTTTCTCGCTTTTATATTATGTTGTTTCTTTAGTACAATAGCCACGACTTGTCAGGTGGTCTGCCATTTGTTTGCGGCAGTTCTATACAACATTAGATAGATGTCGTGCTCATGCACAAGGGAAGGTAAACTTCCCTTTTTCTTCAGAGCTTTTTTGTTTATTTTTTGAGAGGTTTCCAGAGACTAGGCCTAGTTTTCTTTGGCAGCCTCGTAGGTAGATTACTGAGGCATGTATGCACATGTGGAGGCAGATGATGCCCAAGAGGGAGTAGACTTTATTTCCAACGAGGATATCAAATGATGCATTAGAGTTGCTAGCCAATGTTGATGAGCATCCCTCCATTATGGTCCCCTGTCCTTATGCGGGGTTGGATTGGTGAGGGTGTGCCAACATCCTCTTCAGAGCTGATGAGCCACCAGATGATAGAGGTAATATTACTGTTTTATTTAAATTTATTCTAACATGTTCTTTAACTTTTTTTTATTAAATTATGTAATGAAATTTTCTAATTATTGTCGTGTACTTGTATATATTTTGTAGACATTGGCTCTTTTGATGGTGAAGAGATGCCACCACCACCAAATGATCTAGGTGTGGATCTTGATGACGATGAGGGCATGCCAGATGCGGAGGATCATCAGGAGGCTGATGTAGAGAGACCTGCACCTGCTGGTGTGTCGATGCGCAATCGACTTAATGATGCTAGATATTGGATGGAGTTGGACGACCAACTCATTGCATTGATTGTTGAGGAGGGTATTAGGCCCGCTCATTACAAAGACACAGAGGTCGATGATAGGCTATTAAAGATGTGGAGAGGCATGCTGCGTGACATGTATAGCCTGATGCAGCATGTCATAGGAGTTACAATAGATTTTATGTGATTGACGAGGACTGTTCCATGTTACGATCAAGCCGCAATACGTGATGGACAGTCTGCGAGGTGCAGCGTACCATCATCTCATGATCGTTCACCTCGCGCCGCGGTAGATGAGCATGAGCCTCCACTAGCATCTAGCAGTAGTCATCATGGAGATGAGGCTAGACCATTGGCCACGTCCAGTCAGCAGTCTGCAGCACCCATCAGTACTCATGATCATGAGCAGGCACCATTGACTCATGAGTAGGCCTCCACTAGTACTGATATTGATGTTGTACTACCACCAGCTGATCCATGACATTTATATTACAGTTGTATATTTTTAACATTATTCAGTTATATATATATATATATATATATATATGGTCCATGTATTTTATGTTCATATTGCATTTGTACTTAATTTACATGTTGGTGATCATCATGATGTGTATGTTGTTAGGTCATGTTAGATATGTTCATTTACTGTGCAACTTGCAGATAGATCTGTATGTGATAGCATGAGCTATTTGACATGAGATGTATATTTGATGTTTGTGTTGTGATGATGTTAATATATAATGTTAATTGTGCTTTGTTAGATGATCATGATCACGATGATGCAATTAGCGATTTTGAATGTGTTTTTTAGTCAAATATGATGTTTGTACGATGGTTATCATGAACGTGATGTTTATTAATTAATTTAATACTAAATGATCATAATATTGTAAAATTGTAATATTTGTAATTCTAATTGTATTTAAAATCCTAAAATTGTAATTGTAATGGTATATATGTAAATTTATAAAATTGTAATTGTAATTGTAACTTCTTTATTTGTAAAATTGTAATTGTAACTGTAATTCTAATTGTAATTCTAATTGTATGTAAAATATTTGTAAAATTTTAATTGTATTAATGTGAAATGAATTTATTAAATTTTTTTAAATTTGTAAATTTGTAAATTTTAAATACTTGTAAAATAATAAATCTAGAATAATATGATTTATTGTAACATAATAAAGTTTAGAAAATAATGAAAATAAATTCTTGTACTTTAGAATTATCATTATTTTATTATGATCTTAGATACAAAAAAATAATTAATTATACAATGCGCCATTGTTTTTGAGATCAACATAATTGCAAATTATCAAGTGAATTATTTGTTTTAACATTAACACAATTCAAATTACCATTTAATTCAAAATACATATTATATTAATATTTCGAAAAACCCATCTTAAAAATTATAAATATTGATGAAATAACACATATACCATATCACTCGCGATTCTCATGATCACCCCCATTATCTTCTAGCTCGCATGCCATGATAACACTATTGTTCTCAAAAATATGTTTTGGTCTAGGGTCATGTGTCAATACGAACCACCAATCCCTATCCAACACATCTGGGTAAAAAAAACATCTGGTTGCAGTGTTTAGGGAAAACATAGGGCTCCTTAGCTTCATCCCACATCTTTCTAGAGTTGATACATATCATCCTACTATCACGATCTTCCTTTACATTATTCCAATCAAAGGTGTCCCACCACTTGCACCTAAAAATAACACGTTGGAAAGAATAAAAATTCACTTCAATGATCTCTTGTATCTTTCCGATGTAACCTAACGTCCCTCGTACTAGGTTTTGATCATGGTGGCTAGATCGACTAGATTGATCGAACTTGAATTCCACTCCACAATCTTGTGTGATGTTTCCAACATCGACATTTTATGTGTGAAAATGGTGTCCATGTTCCCACATAGATGGGAACAAATGCACTTATTATAAAAAAATTAAAAAAATCATAGTGTCATGTGTCTTATAAATGATAATCCAACAGTTAAAATATGAAATGTAGATGTCTTAATATAAGTTTCAAATTTACATATAAATTAAAAATATTATTACCGAGTTGTTGTACCCAATCCCTACTCTTAGCGCATCCCTTCAGCACGCACGTAACAGCCAGTAGCACCGTATTTCTCTTTGACTTGGTTAGCAACCCAACTTTTGGGGCATATTTTTAGCATATTTTCTTTTAAATGATCGGGATACGGCACACTTATACCATTCAACCATCTGAATTCTTTCCTGTCACTATCCCATTTCATCCTGTTTTGTTCGTACAATGCGACCCACGGTTGTGTCGCTTCAAAATTGTAAAGAATGAATTTATTGATTGCTTAAATTTGTGCATTCACTGATGAAATAAAACCAACATTATATAGTACTTAGAGATTAAAATATACATTATATCAAAGTTCAACATGAATATTAATTACTTTTTGTAAATTTGAAAAATTATAAGTCGGTTACTCTTTATCAAGCGCTCTTTTACACTCGTTCGGAGCAACTCTCGTTCTCTTTTGTCTTAATCCCTTTCATCGTCCCAAATCACTACACCTGGTCTGTTGTTGATCTGCTTGATGTACTCACTAGCATAATAGAAAGACTCATATGATATGTACCCCTTTGCCATAGACCCCTTGGGTTTTTCCCTTTGTCGAACAAAACCTTTCAATTTCTTCATGTACCTCTCTAAGAAGAACATCCAACGACAAGAAACAACCCCAAATAATTCAACCTCATCTACTAGGTGGATTAGAAGATGAACATGTAAGTCCATGAAACTTGTCGACAGTTCCTTCTCAAACATACAAACAATCTCAACTATCTCTTGATCCCACCGTGGAATGCTAGCCACATGAATCTCTTTTGATGTGATCCAACGTATAAATGAAGATAATTTGGATATGGCACATCCTATGTCTTGAGTGAATTCATGTTTCACACACCCATGCATGAACAAAGGATAATGACATTGCAAATTTATAAACACATGCAATAATATACAAAATTAATTATGTTTTATGATCCCCGCATGGGATAAAATTTATTAATATAACAAATAATAAAATCATGCTTTTGACATTATACATACTCTTAGAAGATTCAAATGTTCATGCGATTTCAACCCTGACAAATGGTCATACACGGTGAAGCAGCGCTGTAGTGAAGACCCGTATGAAGTTGGCACCCTCACATCCATTATAACTTCCTTTGCTAAAGATATATAATTTTTTTTTAAAAATCCATGGGACATCACCTTCTTTGAAAAACCATGAATTAGAGGGACTAGCACCTACCTCTGATCCCATACTTTCTAATCATCTTGGCCAATGTTTCTTTTTAGTTTTTGAAGTAATAAGATCTTTCCTAACAGCCAATGTGTCACTTTTTTTCGAGGATATGTGCCTCCATAAATAATATGAAACATTTTTAAATATATGCATGGGATATAATAAGTGGGCAATCTTAATATGCTCCCAATATGGGAGTTCATAAAATATAGATTTCCTTTTCATCCCAATGGGAAATTTCTCAACATAGCTGTCGAAGAAATCTGGATCATCAAACATAGGCTCCCCATTTGAATCGAACATTTCTATGAATTCCTTCTCCTTCTCTCTCTCATATGCTATAAGCCATTCAGTTGGTGTCATTATTGGAGGCCTTTGGGTTCTCTCTCGTTTACCATTGAAAGCGGATGTTACTCTTCTGTAAGGGTGTTCTTCTGGTAGGAATACCCTGGAGAAATCATACACTGGCTTTCATAGGTCCTTGGACCATCTAGCTTTCAGAGAAGGTCCACAAAATTTACATCCAAAATACCCTTTTGTTACAAGAACTGCGAGATTATATTTGTATACATTAATTAATATGCATGGCATGTTAGAGAATATCATGAAGATCAGAACAAATATTACGACGAATTAAATAACTAATATGTGAAAGAATATTGTTATATATATAAACAAATCAATAAATTAAACATATAATTTACCAGAGAAAACTCCTAAGCCTAGATAATCATGTGTCGTATAAGCACATATGCCATACAACGTAAAAATCCTCTCTGCTATGATGGGTCTTGATACATCGTATACATTTATCCCATCCCATAATTCATTTAATTCATCTACCAATGGTTGTAAGTATACATCCATATTCTTCACTTGTCTTCTACCAGAGACTATGAGAGCCAATAAGATGTTCATTCTTCACGGAAAACCATGGGGGGAATATTGTTATTGATCACTATTACAGGCCAAAAAAAATAGTTGGTGTTCTGGAGGGAATATGGGTTGACGCCATCCATGGCTATGCTGAGTCATAGACCTCGTACTTCATCCTTGAATTTTTGGAGCCATGTATCCTCTATATGCTTCATGGCTATTGAATTAGTTGGGATTCTCGTAACTTCCAAATCACTTCTGTGTGAGGCATGCCATCCCTGCAACATATCTAATTCTTTGCAACGAAAGAGCCTTTGAATCCTTGGGATTATAGGCATGTGCCTCAATATATTAAAAGGAGGACCAGTACATGATTTACCCTTCTTTTTTTATTTATCATACCTATCATGCCCACATTTCGGACACATCTCTTTGTATGAATATTATCCTCTATATAAAATACAATCATTTGGACATGCATGATATGATATGTACTTAACACCCATCATTTTCAACAATTTCTTTGCCTCTTCGCAGCTATCGAGCAAGACATTATCACTTAGAAGAACCTTATATTTGAATAACTTGTATTTGGTGATCATGTAAAAATATATTAATAAATGTACATTAATGTCGATATAATTATTAACGTTCATAAAATTTACCATTTGTAATTTTCATTGCAGTGTACTGATTATATTTCAAATTTATATAAGGGAGTACTTTATGGTAACTTACCTCAAAAGTTTCAAGAAACATGCATTCGACAAGCCAAAATTTGCTTTCAAGTTGTACAGTAACATCATTGTCCCCAACTGGGTAGACTTTGACTAACCGCCAGGTCCAAAGAGAGGGGTGGTGGAAGAAAATTTAAGGGTTTCGAAAAAGGTGTCAACAATATGAGCATCATCCTCTAGGTGATCATCATTTTTGAATGCATCTAACAACATTTTCTCCATGGCCGTTGTATCCCTTAAGTAATCATCCATACTAACCTCTATTTGATTTCCTCCATTGCCATCTTGTGAAGAACTACTATTGTTGTAGTCATTCCTAATTGGTGAATCTGGATGTAGCGGGAATTGAATCAGTGGGTGATTCAACCATTCTTGGTATCGTTCCTCTCCAATTTTTTCTATTAATTTAGTCTTCTCTTGATTTTACATTGTCGTGGGGTGTAATGAAAGAAGGTAGGTAGATCGTTCATCATCACTAGAATCCTAATAATTTAAAAAAAAAAAATTGTGAACATGATTAGTGCAAAATATATGATATCAATTATTAACCACATTGACAATATTGCATGATTATAAATTGGTTTAACGTTGAAATAATTACATATTAATCAATATATATACCAAAAAATTATAATTATAATTACCATCATTGTCCCGAGATTGTGGCTAGAAGATGCAATATTCTTACAATTGGTAGGGTGAAGCGGCTGTCCATTTTCATCTACCAAATGCGCCTTGTGGTATGCAGCTCCTGTGATCTGAAAAATGACCTAAGTTACTTAGCTCTATTTCAGAGATTGAATGTAGGTGAATTTACTGGATGTGTCACCCTTAAAGAAAGGATGAGATCCAGAGGCTACCTGGCCCGTTACAGACTCCGTCTATAGAACTTTATAGAGATTAACACTCAGGTTCTTAAAATGCGGAATTTACCAAGATCCTTCCTAGTCCTTGTACAAAATGTGATTGGAAGTATTACTGAACAATTATTATGGGCATTAACTGTTTAGACATGAAACAATCTATGTATGTTTAGATTTAATAAATTCACATCAATCACATAAGCAATACCATAAGACAAGAAGTTTGTGACAGAGTTCGTCCCTCCTGGACTACGTCTCCGGGTCCACCTCAGAATTGTGCATTCGTTGTATTTTTCAAGCCAAGAGAAATATGCTACGATGAATCATTAGTTTCACTACCGATGTTGCAGATATGGATCATCCCTTGAATAGGCTAACTGATACAACTCTTTTCTTTCAACAATTAAGAAAAGACATGGATGATTCGCACATTAAAACAAACTAAGGAACTGAAGCTTTATGGACCTTTGACTGGATGATGGGTAAAAGAGTTTTAGAAAGTCAAAGTTGATCTCGTCAATCATCAATGTACTTCGATATTGTCATTATGCAAGTAGGATGGCCTTTTCTCCTTTAATAAACCTATAATAAGAAACTCTCCACCAATTATATATTTTGTCTTCTTAAGAGTGCCTACTTCTTCTTGAAGTAGGGAAAACTCTCCTCAACACTCCTCTCTTGAGGTCTCTCCTCTCTTGAGAACTCCCTCTCAACCTCTCAACCTCTCCTTAAAGTGACATCTTCGAGTGTTTTTATAACAAAGACAAACTTTAAAGATTTAGGCTTCCTCCTTTGATTCATCTGAATCCTAAAGGTTCATGCCTTCCTTATTGTCACTTAGATTATAAGGGATTTGTTTTTAATAATTAGATAACATGCATATCCATTTGCATACCAATTTAGGCTTCATGATAAAAAATTTCATGATTTGATGGCTGGATCTCGAGTGCTTCGAAGCCACATCTAAAATAAGTTGAGCAATCATTTATGAAAAGGAGTCGAATCCCTATCATCACATTCCTAGGGATTAACATTTCCAACTTTAGCACTGACATTAAATTAGAAAACCCATATTAAAACTTTGGATAGGCTCTGACTTCTAGCGGTCAGGCTGACGGTGTGGAGAAAGGTTGACTGCACATGTGAATAGGCGGTGGTATAACTACAACTGGCCACCTGTGGTTTATTCGCTCGACAATTTTGCATTGTAACAGCTGTCCACATAACATTCTCGCCGCGGTTTACAATTTCTCACATGTTGTAACATTTCCCGACACGATCAAAACTTTAACACCTGTCACATAACATATCTCCGACACGGTTTTACATCAGCAGTCATACAACTTTCCACTGCGGTCTTCAAAACTCTAGTCACAAGATATTCCAACTTCCGACGTGGTCATCGTAACTCTATGGGAGTTTATTTACAATGTTTTAAAACATAACCCGAGCTCTATTGCACTATGGTTTTATTACCATATTACCTGAACGCTTTGCGCCTAAGGGTTTTACAACATTACATCGAACCTTGTACCAAGACTTTACATCATGGTTTTCATACCTGACAGTCAACTTTGGTTCAAAAGGTTTTTGACCAATCATCCTTTGAACCTTTAATAAGGTTTTTGGTAAGGTTTTAAACTAATCTTCCAAATTTTGACATAGTCCAAAACCCTTACATAAGGTTTTGATATATGTTAAAAACCCGACTTCCGAACCCTTTTTACAAAGGTTTATGGCAATGTTTAAAAACCCAAACCTTTGATAAAGTTTTACAACATAGTATTAACCCAACCTTAATACTAAGAATTTATATCATGGGTTTCGTGAATCTAAACAAAAAACAAGATTTTTTCATGAGTGCGCCCTGCGTAACATAGCGCACCAGTGTGCTCTGTTATACCAGCGTACTGCGAAAGTATAGTGATAAAAAATAAAAAAATAAAAAATGTTTTTATCAGTGCGCCATATGTAACGTATGGCACCGGTGCACTATTTCATTATGGCGCACCGCAAACGTGTTGTTTCGCAAAAAAAACCGTTTTAGAAACAAACCCTACATTCTTTTTTGTTTCTGCCCTTTCTTCTCCATCTTTATGTGATTTTAGAATTAGGGCTTTTCAATTTATATTTATAGGGTTTTTATTGATAAATATAAGCCTAATACATCCAACCCACAGGATGACCTGCATAGTCGGATCCCAATCCATGTCGGCCCTTGCATAAATTTAAAAAAAAAAGATCTTCTTTTTCGGTGCGCCCTGTGTACCTGAGCGCACCGGTGCGCTCTATTATCCCAGCGCACCATGCAAGTACTATGATAAAAAATTAGAAAAACAAAATATTTTTTCTCAATGCGTCATTTGTAAAATATGTAGCTGGTGCACTATTCCATTATGGCGCACCGTGAATGTTCTGTTTCGAAAAAAAAAAAAAAACTTTCAAAAAATACAAACCTTACATTCTTTTTCTTTTTACCCTTTCCTCTCCCTCTTTTCGTGATTTCAGAATTAGGGCTTTTCAATTTAGATTTATAGGGTTTTTATTTCTAATTATAGACCTAAGACATCAAACCGACGTGACGATTAGCATAGTCGGATCCCAATCCATGTCGTCCTTTGCATGAATTAAAAAAAAAGAACAATTTTTTTTTTTTTTTTAATTGATGCCCTCGGCATAACCTATCGCACCGGTGCTCTGTATTGTACAAGCACATCGCATAAGTAATGTGATAAAAAATTAATAAACAAATTTTTTTTATCGGTGTGCCATATGTAAAATATGGCACTGGTTTGTGCTACAAAAACTCACACTGTACGATTTTTATGATTTTATCATGGTTAACCGGTGTGATGATTGACATGTAACTCATAGGTGCTCCTTTTTGACATAGATCATTGTACGGTCTATTATACTATTTGTGCGGTGTGTTTGGAAGACACCCACGCACCGGCATCGGTGCATACACCATGAATGGCGCACCGGTTTCTTGAGATTTTTTTTTTACTTGAAAAGTTGACACTTTATTTATAAATATATTAATGAATGATATGGTATAGGTTTGAGATTGATAAATAAATGACTGATAAGAGATGAAGTAACAAAAATACTGATAACACATCAAGAAAAGAAAAAAGGACAAGTTCTTTGTAAATTCTTTACAAAAAATATTATTTTTGAACTATATGTAAGTTTAACTAATATATATCGTTTACTGTGTATCATGCAGAGCCACAAAATGATGAAGCTCGATAAGATTATTTCTGATCTAGCACTAGAAGAGCGTAAAAGCTTGATGGAAAAATTGCAAAAGGATGAATTAGGTGAATGAAAAAATACTATCGATCCAATATGAGTTTATTTTTTTAGTTTTCATTAATAATATAATTAAAATTATTAGATAACATGTGTCAAACAATCTATTCATTCACATCTGTTTAATGTTCTACATGTACCAACAACTCAGGAAAGGAATGTTGTTCTAAGAAAAGGAAAAAAATAGAACATGCAAATGAAAATGAATTGCCCCTTAGCTCATCTGGAGTGGTGATGGAGATTAATGAAAGGGGGGAAAGCTTTTACAAAATTTTGAGGGATCTAGTGGAACGAATGTATAGACGTTCTTTCCACTTACAATACAAAAACAAATCCAATGATTCTAGGAACTAAATTTTATCTAAACTACAGGAAGAGTTTCCAGAGAATTTCTCAATGAGACATGTCAGACTTTTAACAACAAAAACGTACAACAACAAAAAAGAAGGAATGAAAAAATATTATTCCTTTAGATGTTTGTCTAGAATTATTTATAAATATCACTTTTATTATAATTACTTTTCATATATCAATATAAAAATTAAATAGTTTATTGTCATGTTACATTTTCAGAAGGATTATGAAAATCTCAAAAGATGAACGAGCTGATATCAGAAATATGCCAGTAGGAATGTCCAAAAAGGTGTACAAGGAGATGGTCAAAGAAATGGACAAAATTGCATTGCAGGAGGAGCCATCTCAACAACAACGTGATTCAAATGTAATATGTAATCATTGAATTTTTCGATCATTAGGTACAATAAATAAAAAATTTAGCGTTAAATATTAATTTTCAAGTTTTTTCTTGTAGAAAAGAAAAGAAAATGGAACCCATTCAGCACATAAAACAGGGCGACAAGGAAGAAAAGGATTGATATCTAAGTTGTGAGTAATTGTTACTTAAAAGCTCTACCAAAAACCTCCGTAACCATAAATGGATGTTGTTGCAAATGTTTTTTTTGACAATTTTGGCTAATTTTATAACACTAAAAACCTCCTTTATAACCTCTGCTAGAGGGTATTTTCCTTGTAGTGCTCCTAGCTCCTGTTGCACAAACAACGATCTAACTACATGATGAGGAATAAACATTGGGACATGATTTTTTAGAATAGTAGGCCTAAAGTGTTTAAAAAACTTTCACACAATGTATGCTTTCCTATCCATATCAGGATAGTTCAACTCTAATCCTTGTACTTATGTGCTCATAAAGGATATTGGTTGTTCATTCCCATGGTCATATTTTTTAGTCAAAAAAACTGCTAATGGGGAACCCGAAGAAAAATTATAGAGCATGAAATATTTATTAAAATTAGGATTGTAAAGATAAAGAGCTTCTACTATATCCTTCTTGATCTATGCGAAAGTTTCTTTCTCTTCTTGGTTCCACCTACGACATCCTTTTTTATTATATTTTGCAATGGCTTTACGATTTGGTCATAATCTGAAATGAACTTATGAAGAAAATTAACCTTGCCCAAGAACGATTGCATATCCTTCTTGCTATTTGGATACGAGAATTGTGTAATACCTTTGACATGTTGTGGTTCAACTATTATACGACTCTTTTCTATGATATGCCTTAAGATATTCCCTTCGTTATTGGAAAATATTCTTCTCTTAGGGTTGAGTGATCTACCATATTTTCTACAACATTAAAAAATCAGCTTTAGATGATGTAAATGATCTAATATTTTCTTTGAGAATATTGTCACATCATCAAGGCAGACCACCATGCTATGAACAGTCAGTCCTGTAAAACCAATACCCATTGCTATTTGAAAAGTAGATCTAACGTTGATAAGACCAAAGGGAATCCATATAAATGAAAAATTCCCCCATTTTTTTTTGAAAGTGGTCTTCAATATATCTAGTTTAGCAGCCAATACCTGGTTGTAGCTAGAAAATCCATCAAGAAAGAAAACATTCCATATCCTAAAATTGTTTGAAGAATTTTCTCCATGGATGGGACTGGGTAATTTTCTTTATCGGAACCCCAATTCATATTTCAAAAATAAACACATAAATTGATCTCTTCGAACTTCTTCGTTACAAGAACCAAATTCAAGACGAACATGTAATGTCAGACTCTAAATATGATTTTTGCATCCAACAACTTCTTCAATTATTTTTATATGAGAGGCTCAAGCTTTGGATGAACCTTTATCAACTTCTACTAAAAATGTGTCACCTCATCATTTATCAGAATGAAATGTTGAATAATTGATCAGAAACTGAATTGGTGGAAAAATTTTGATAAAAATTCAAAGTGCTCAGAATCGCTCGAAACTTGAACGACTAGATAGGTCTCGTCTTCCTAATTTTGGCACTCTTAGTTTCATTGAAAACCAACTCTATATGAGAGAGTTAGAGTCTTTTTTCCACTTTTCCAAACAAGTGAATATAAAAAAAATTCAAATAGGGTCAAAGGGGTCAAATTTTTGGTCAAAATTTGGTTTTCCTCCGACCAATGGTGTGCTGACCCTTGTCAGCTTGTGGTTGGCCCAAATTTCTAGGATACATGGCAGTTTTTGGTTGATTTTGAATGAGAAAATGGGAAGAGGACACATGGTGTAGCCAGGGACCACCACGTGCCCCTCCCCAGGGCCTAAATATGGTTATGTATGGTCGAAATTAAATTTTATATGGTGGAAAAAAATTATGACGGAGGGTAGAGCCGAGGTCAGGCACAAACCCGCGACCTCACACACAACACGCAATAGCCTTACCACTATACCCATGCTTTGGATCTTAATTACTATGGGTACCGACATGTATTTGAAATTTCCAATGGTTTATGGTGGGGGTAAGTAGGGTCAACCTCTTACCACAATACCTCGTGCCCGTGACCAAAGGTGCAGGCCTATACATAATGGCAGAATTAGTGCTTAATGACCATCTAAACTTCACTTAAACCTTGATTAATCCACACTTATCTAGAAATTTAATGTGGTTTAATTTGGTGGAGTCTGCCAAATTCAGCGCGATCTTGAGTTTTGTCGAAGTTAGCTGGAGTTACTCCAGTTTTGGAAGGTTTTCTTAGGCCAAAATTGAGGAAACCATAATTGGAGAAAAATTCAACCAAATTGGGTTCACAAAGAGTATATCCTAGCATATTTAGATTCTCTGAGCATGTTGTAGTAGGTTTCAAGAGATATAGAGGATTGTAAACATCAAGTTTGTCATTTTGATCTCATACAGAGGCCTAAGAAAAGGTACTGAAAGAGGCATAACTTTTTCCCAAAGAGTTAGAATTTGATTCAGTCAGAAACAAAATAGGGGTATTGGGGGTGTGCTAGAGCCATTGGAGTAGGTTTGAGAGCCAACAGAGCTCAGTAATTGACTGTATTAATATTTTTGATCAATTAATAAAAGAGGGCCAAGCCATTGAAGTTGGTCCAAGGAGTTGTAGTCCAGGAGGGGTGAATCATCACTACTATGTAACGTGTTTGTTGTGTATAACATTATCTACAATTTACTTGTTGTTATATGTTCTTAAAACTAATTTAATTCATGAATTTATCATAAAAGACACACAAATTTGACACATAAACCCTCTCATAAACTGGCTATTTGAGACAATCCTTAAGCACACTTTTATTTTATATTCATGAGGAAGCTAGCACAACAAAACTAGTTTTTCCATATTTAGATCAAGTTGGTATCAGAGAAAAATTTAACTCATTTTATCCCAAGTTATCTCAGGGTTTTCCAAGGTTAGCTAGAAAATTAGCTATTGGTTTTGTATTTTTTGAAGGAAAATTTAACTGTGTGAAATTTTATGTCTGTAAGTTGAAGAGAGGAGAAGGTCAATATTGAGGACCCGGCTCTCAAATCATAGCAAATAAGATTTTTATGCATTGCAAGTGTGATGACAGCTTCATCAAGTTATGTTTCTAATCAGTATTCCTTAGCAAGACTCTTTGATGAAGAGTTATTACATAAGATCTTCATCATAAGAGATATGGTGCAAGAGATGTTTGAAGATAGGAAGGAGAGCAGTAGGCTTCAAGATCAATTGATGGCCATGAAGGAGGAGAAGCAAGAGCTTCTCAAAAATATGCATGAGACGGAGACTGAACTCCATATTCCAAATGAAATCCTATCCAAGTATGTTCATGAAAATGAGGTATGAAAATCAATTTTATCTTCAATTTCCCCTCAAGATGAATTTTTTGGTGTTTTTGAAAGACACGCTAGAGGAGTAGGGTCCAAATTGTTAAAAAAATGGGTTATGAAGGTAATGGGTTAGGAAAACATGCACAAGGAAATATAAACCCTATTGTTGTTGAGGAAAGGTCTAGGTATTTGGGTCTTGGTTATGGAAAACATCATGGAGAATGCTCCAAAGCCAAGGAGGCACTTGAAGGTGTTCCAAGAAACACTTTCATTCCATGTACATTACCTCGAGATTTTGAATTTTGTGTTCATGAGGAATGCAAAATTTTTACGTCCACTTTGCAAGAATATGCTCATAAGCATGCAACTAATGGAAATGGAAAAGAAGAGGATGTTGAAATCTATAAAGCCATTGAAGCCATTGTTGGTCTTCTAAAGAGAACCACTACCTCATCAAATTCACCTCCTCAAGAAGGCGAAAAAGGTGAATGTGCAAGGTATAAATCTTCCTTTAATCAATTTGCTTCTAATTATGATAAACATAGAAAATCCTCACATAAGATTTGGATAAAATTTACATGTTCCTTTTGTGGCTTGAATAACCATACCGTTTCGAGGTGTTTGAAGAAGATAGTCATACATAGGAAAATTTCTAAACAAAGGAGATAGAAAGACAAAGGTCCAATGGACAATGAAAACCATGTCAAAAATAAGATGCAATTATTTTGCACTCAATGCCATAAGCAGGGTCATCTTGTAGACAAGCCTTTGTACTTTGTATCCAACAAGTCATCCACGAGATTTGAAGAAGGTGGACAGAGAGATTAAGAAGAATGGAAAAGAGGATTCCATAATTGATGTGGGTCAGGATAATAATTAGGGAAATTTTGAGGTCTAAAATGTGCCTAAGGAAATTATAAAATAATAGTGGAAATAATAAAATAATATTTCATTACATCATCAAAATTTAGAGGGAAAAAAGAAAAAAACTACTTTTTCAACTCATATTTTCAACTTATCTCCCAAATTTTTTACTCAAATTACGAGTGGGAGTACTCGTTGGATGAAAAATTTAATTCCTCATCCAAGCAGTACCCATGTTGCACACTTTCGATGGGTCCTGCTACACAAAAAATGAGAAATACATGAAAAATGTGATTGTAATCACGTTTTTTTATGTATTTCTCATTT
This sequence comes from Pinus albicaulis, assembly GCA_034641835.2. Lineage (NCBI taxonomy): Eukaryota > Viridiplantae > Streptophyta > Pinopsida > Pinales > Pinaceae > Pinus > Pinus albicaulis. Next base: position 1,054,024,690 of record CM076580.1, read on the forward strand.
TTCATGTAGCAGGGTCCATCGAAAGTGTGAAACATGGGTACTCCTTGGATGAGGAATTAAATTTTTCATCCAACGAGTACTCTCACTCAAAATTTGAGTAAAAAAATTGGGAGACAAGTTGAAAAAACGATTTGAAAAAGTAGTTTTATTATTTTATTATTTTTTAATATTTTTACCCTTTTACTTAAAAAATGGTGAGTCATCCCCCATGGTTGACATCATCATCTTATATCCTATTGGTTCTTATAAAGTTTATTTTTGTTGTACATTTTTCTTAGGAGGCCCATTTTAGACCTCAAAATTCCTCTAATGACATGTGATGAAGTGCAGCTCAAAGAAGCGGCTTTGAAGTGGTTTGGAAAGAGCTGGTTAGATTTATTAACCAATTAAGGCCTTACATTTATTTTGATGATTGATGAAAATCTTGCCTTAATGATGCATTTCCTTGTTATCTGAATGTATTTATTTTCTCTTGAAAGTATGTTGCATATTGCAAGAAGCAAGATGTTGGAAAAGTAGAGTTATGTTGATTCATTTAGATACAAAAAAGATGGAAATTTGTAGTTTCAATTTGCATGTTAATGCATTTCTTTTTTTCTAGAATGCATGTTTCATGTTTACGCCAGGAAGGTTTTTGAAAGTGGAGTATGTTGAATCACTTTGTTGCAGCAAATTTTGTCATTTTGGCTCTTTAAGTACTTGTACATACCAATGGGATTCTTGTACTTGCGATTTTACTTGCGAGATATTTGAGCATTTTATACATGCATGAGAGTTTGTGTGTGTGTGAACAATGGAATTTTTGATAGTTTAATGGTGCTTGAACATGCATGAGTGATTGACTTTTGTTGGTTGACTTCTTTGTTAACATGTATGTTTGTCAACTTGAGAATGTTGATCATTTGCACATCCATGAGTGATCGACTTGTGTTGGTCAATTGATTGTTACATGTATGTCTTATCGACTTGGAAGATTTGATTTAATCTCCAAGGATGAAAGGGAGATGTTGACGAATAGTTTCATGAGATTTGAAATTCCTGTTGTTTTGGGAAAATAATTGTCAAATGTTGTACATGCTTTTGTTTGATTTAAGATTCAATGGTTTGAAGACACATGTTTTGTCAACTTGTATTTGGTTGATGGGTTTGTACACCAAGATGTAAGAGTACATGGTGATGTTCATAGGTTGTGACATTTTTTTCTTTGATGGAGCAAAAGAAAGAGATTGTCAAGTTGTGTTTCTTGCATGATGTTTTTTTCAAGTTAATGGTTTTTCTTGTGACAAGATGTATCAGGATTTTAGAAGGTCCACTCTTGAGTGAGAGGATCATGATTAGCCTTCATTCTCAAATCATGGCATGCGAAGCATGTAAATACTAGAGGATTATTGAATCAATAAGCGGAAAGTGGACAAGATGCCAAAAATATTGCAGCCAAAACAACATCCATTGCAAACCATTTGACGTGTCGATGCCAAAAATCAAAAGAGATGGCTAATGCATTCTTCCAGATGTGGAATTTGGAACTGTGGAGGTAAAAAGAATGGTCATTTATTTTCTTGTGATTACTGATATTGGAACTCATTGATGTAGTTCACTCAAATGAGCTTAACTTGGAAAAGTGGTTTCCAAGGAGAAGCTTTCATTGAATGCATGTGTGTGCAAAGGAGGAACACGATTCTCAATGGGAAGGCCATCAGTCAAATTTCTAGGTATCGAGGGATTTCTTTGGTACAACAAGGTGTATAATCAGTTAGCAAGTAGCCAACAAGTGTTTGATTGGTTCAATAGGGAAAGGAGGACATTGGTTGAAGTGCTAATCCATTTGTAAGGCAAGGCATGTCAAGGAACCAAAGTGGTTGTAATAGAGATCTTTCCAAGTAGAATCAAGCTGATAGAACTTGGAAAAGAGAATAGTATTAAAATCTCATCAGAAAACCATTTAGGATGGGGGGGTCCAAAAGCCTTTCAGTGGAAAGGAATGATTAGAAACAAAATCTAATTTTGTGGGTCCAAAAGCCTTTCAGTGGGAAGGACTAATTAGAAACTGATTTGGGGTCAAAAAATTGCTAAAAAATCAAAGTTCTCATAATTGCTCCAAACTCGGACGATCGGATAGGTCTAGTCTTCCTGATTTTAGCACACTATTTTTTATCTAAAATCGACTCTGTATGAGAAATTTAGAGCCTACTGTCTGATTTTCCAAATGAGCGAATTTCCAAAAATAAAATAAAACAGGGTCAAAGGGGTCAAATTTTTCGTCAAAAATTAGTTTTCCTCTGGCCAATGGTGTGTTGACACATGCCAGCTTGTGGTTGGTCTGAATTTATGGGCTACATGGTATTTTTTGGCTGGTTTTGAATGAGGTAATGGGAAGAGGACATGTGGTGTAGCTAGGGGCCACCACATGCCCCCTCCCAAAGGCCGAAATATGCGTATGTATGGTAGAAATTAAATTTCATATGGTGGAAAAGCATTTATGTTAGAGGGTCGGGCTTGACCCCACGACCTCACTTTCAATATGCAACAACCTTACCACTATAAATGCATTTTGGATCTTAATTACTATGGGTTCCGACATGTATTTGAATTTTCCAATGGTTTATGGCAGGGGTAAGTGGGGCCAACCCCTTACCATAGGACCTCGTTCCCATGACCAAAGGCAGAGGCCAATACATAATGACAGAATTAGCACCTAACCACCATATAAAATGTGCTTAATCCTTAATTAATCCACGCCTATCCAAAAATTTAATACATTTTAAGTTGGTAGAGTCCACCAAATTCAGTGCGATCTCCAATTTTGTCGAATTTAGTTGGAGTTACTCTAGTTTTGGAGGGGTTTCCTAGGGGAAAGTTGAGGAAACCATAACTGGAGAAAAAAACGACTAAATTGGGCTCTAAAAGAGTCTATCCTAGCATATTTGGATGCTTTGAGCATGTTGGAGTAGGTTTCAACAACTGTAGAGGATTGTAAACATCAGTTTTTCCATTTTGATCTCATACAAAGGCCCATGCCAAGGTACTGAAAGAGGCATAACGCTTTCCTAGAGAGTCAGAATTCGACTCAATCAGAACCAAAATAGGGGTATTGGGGGTGTCCCATAGCCATTGAAGCAGGTTTGAGAGCCATTAGAGCTTAGGAATTGAATGTATTGATATTTTTTATTAGTTAATCAAAGAGGGCCAGGCCATTGAAGCTGGTCCAAGGAGATGTAGCCCATGAGAGGTGAAATCCTTCATCACTATTGTGTGATGTGTTTGTTGTGCATTACATACTTCAAAATTTACTTATTGTTATGTATTCTTAAAACTAATTTACTTCATGAATCGCTCATAAAAGACATACAAATTTGACACATAAACCCTCTCATAAACTGGCTATTTGAGACAATCCTTAAGCACACTTTTATTTTATACTGATGAGGAATATAGCACAACAAAACTAGTTTATCCATATTTAGTTCAATACTATGGATATCATATGTCTTCAGGTCATCATATTTCCATGCAAAAATATCTCAATACTTCTTGAACAGCTCAATGAAACCTTGTATCTCCTCAGGGGAGAAACAAGTACCAAGATTGATGAACTTGGGGTCTTCCTCCATTCCAAGATTTATTTTCTCATGCATTGATGTGTAACTCTAATTCTTCTTGTTTGGGGGTCCCCGAAACCAGTTCTGCAAGTCAAATAAATTTTAAAGTGAAGCAACACCTTTGGGAATTGGGTTTCCCTTTTAAGCATCAACTTCTTCCTACAAGGATTTATCATATATGTCTTCGTCTATAGCCACTTGTTTCAAAACATCCACGTTGGAAAGGAATTCCAATATCTATTTGTCATCATTAAAAATATGTAAATTAGTTACATTATCTGAGAAAATAGGTCTATAAATTATTTCAATAGAAGAATTGTCCCTAAGTGGCTTAAACCTATCAGAAGTATTAGCTAATGTATCGGTTGTATTGTTATTAATTCTTGGAAGTAATTTGATACCAAAAGTTTTGAATGAAAAAATTAACGTCCATACCTCTTGTTGGTAATTCTTGAAATGTGGTGAGACATAATGTATAGTATTTCATACCTATATCATGACGATCTCAGAGTCACCAATTATCTTTAGACATTCTACCTTCAATTTAATGGATTTATTTAGTTCAAGAATCAATGCATCATACTCTACAATGGTGTTAGTACTTTGGAATTCCAATTGAAAAGAAATAAAAAAATTATTCCTTTTTGGTTCCATCGAGATACAACATGCACCAACTCCATCTTGTGTTTCGGATCCATCATAGTACAACATTCACATGTTAGTATGACTAGAATCTAAGCTAAAACTATTTACATATATAGTGAAAATTTTATTACCACCAGCTAGAGGGTAGGGAAGGAGTTACAACTGAGTATTTGACAATACAAGTGACGTCATGTCTTGGTAGCAACCAATTTCATACTCTAAAAATAATTTCCCCAATTCTTCCTAAGTGAAGTTGATCGGTTCATTAGGAGTTTCTAACTCAGTAATTGTATGCTTCATGTATGCCTCACTATTAACCCTAATTTTATTGTTCTTTCCTCTATAGGGGAGACATAAATGAGACCAACCTATGGAGAAATACCCTTGAATTTTACTAGATCGATCTATGCTCAATAAAATCCCACATGCTTCAGAAATATAAACAACCACAATATCAATGAACTGGTGTACTATCGAGTTAGAATAAAAAATGCTCAATACATTGTTCAACTCTCCCATAGCTAAAACTTGATATTTGTCAAGTTGAATGATTTTCACATGTCTTCTCCAATTCAACATTAATTTTCTTAAAACAGAAAAAGGCATGACATTTTTTAATGCTCCGAAGTCAACAATATATTTATGCACATTGTGATTGAAAATCTCAAAGGTTAAAAACAAAGGAGGCATTGAAGATATTGAAATAGCATTTGCATCATTAACAATGGATTCAAGAATTACCTAGGATTTGGATTGACCAAAGGAAGCAAAATTGAAAGAAGCAGTGGCTTTGCTAGCTAAAGACATGGATTTGAAAGTCTTGACACTCAATTTTCTCTTCCCAAAAAGCTTAGCCAACTCGTAGAGTGATATATTTGCTTTATTTTTCTTCATATCCTCAATTATGTTATAGCCAATATCAAAATATACACTCTCATCCTTGGATGGTTGAGCAAAGGTTTTTGGTTGAGAAGGCTTGGAAGCAACTTCATGGGTGTTAGAATTACTTTTAATATTCACTGATGTATTCTCTAAAGAATTATTAGTTGAATATTTAGAAGTTGAAGTCTAGAAGGACTTTCAGAGGTAATATTCTCCTCAATGGTGCCTTATTTTTATCCTCCAAGGTAGGTTTGACCACTAGTCCTTTACTCCTAAAATTATAGTACTTTGGAGGTTTACCAGGAGGAGTCTCTCCAAAAGAAGCTTCCCTAACTGATTGAACCTCACCATCTCTGACAACTTCAAATGTCAGCATGGATGGATCATAATTATCTTTGAGGGTGAGGAGTATTATTCTTCTTTTAATTGATCATCTTCACCTTCAATAATCTGGTCATTGAGCACTTTTTCCACCATTTCATTCATATTGTGCATCCACTGCAGGAATGTATTCTCTAAGTGAGTAGCTTGGGGGAATGTGCAGTAATTTTCCATACCCAATTCCTCAATATTAATATTTAAGTTTGATATTTTGGTAAACCTAGTCAGTTGATTACTGCTATTATTGAAAAAAGGGTTGAAATATTTACTACCATAATAGGTTTCACTTGTTTTTCTTTTCAAATTAGACACCTCATTATTTATTTGGTTAAGATATTTTTCCAAATCTTCAAAATCAAAGGCATTTTTTTCATTTCATTTTGATATATGAAGCTTGAGATTTCTTATCAGTAGCCTTTGATTCATCTTATATTTCATGTTATTTGATGGCTATCAAGTCCTTTTCGATAGCGATGGATTCCGAAAATTTCTCCACCAATGTAGCCTTCACTTCTCTCTTCACGAACATAGCAATATCACATGAAAATTTTGAGTTTTAATAGTTAATGGTGATAGAATCATGAAGAGGCACATCATTGGGGAACTTATTCAAAATAGTCGTGAAATTCTGACTAAATTCTTTAACTCTTTCCTTTTTCCCCATCTTCAAAGAGCTTAAATCCTTAACCAAAATAATGGACACCTTCACTTCCATGAACGTTTCTAGGAAATCTTTCATGAACTCATCCCATGTTCTAATACATGCAACATGAAGAGAATGATACCATGCAACAAATTTGTTCCCTAAGGCGTATGGAAACAATATAAAAACTGTTTCTTCATGTTGTACACTCTTCATCCTTAGCGACAGATAAAAATTATTAATGTGATCTTCAATGAAAATACCTTTCTCCAAGTCATACTACATTGAATATCCTGAGCAGGTTGTGCCATCCAAGACGGAGGTTGTGGTTGATTTTCGAACATGTTATTGTTATCTTCCTCATTTTTTGAATCAGAGCTTGATCTTTTACTATCATTCAGTAGATTCCTCTTATTCCTTAGATTATCTTCGCCCTTAGGTCTTTCAATGTGTTCAATTTTCTCTAGATCAGATCCTTGGTTTCCATCTTCTAAATTTTCTTCCTTGAGATTCTCCTCTTTAGAGTTCTTAGAACCAGCGGGCATTTTGAGGCCTTACATCAAACATCTTTCTATAGCATATGAAAAACCATCCAAAGTAACAGTTACACGTCATTTTTTCACCATGACACTTCATCATTAAAATGGATCTTTCACCTTCCATAAACATGTTTCAAAACACTCCCTTACAAGTCAATAACCTAAAACCCTTGAAGAAAATATTAATTTTAGGTAACAAGGCCTTATAACCTATTTGATATAACCTATGAAATTTTCCTAGTCAGTTTACATGCATTCACAATTTATATCATTGAAACCTATGCAAAAAATTGCTTTGTCTTCCACTATAGACCGCACAAATAACTCAATGAAAAGTAAAAATAAAAAGTGAATTTTAGAAGCCCTATTGGGCGAATATATCCCGAATGAAAGCTTCTAGGTCATATCTATTTCAGCCTTACCCCACACATCATGGATCTAATTCCCTTTCATCAAGGATTAGCCCTAATCCCACTATTAGTGGATCTCATCCTTCTCTTATGGATTTGAAACCTCCTATTCTTGGCCAATAAATTGACTACAGGATAGAGGGCTTGGGGAGTTCACAAAAGGTATACTCATTTTGTCGGATTTAAATTGGGAAGCTTATCATCCAAGGAGAGGATTGGAGGCATTTGGGAGGAACCTACTGACATCAAGGCAGAGGTTATAAGGCTCTTCTTTATCCTTGAAATAATACAAATGAATCATTTTTTCCAATGTATTTTCTTATTGAAATGATGAATGATTTATGTTCCTTTTTTTAATTCATTAAGATGATATCAATTTGTAATATCCTCGATTATTAAGTTAAGCTTATTTGAATTATTATTCCACATAACAATAGTGTTGACCAGTTCTTCAATTATACTAACTAGGTCTCCTTGACGAGTTGTATGTGTTTGGGTCACATGTTTATGGGGAAGGACAAATGCAGTAGGAATAAGGCTGAGACTTTTAGAAAATTAACGAGTGTAGGGATCTCAATTGGTCATAGGTGACTTCGTACACTGGTTTGGGACTATGAGGAGGGGATTCAACTATAGTTGTTGTTAGTGTCAGATTTTGTATTCTGCCATCAGTGATCAAAATCACTTTTTTCATATTCATTTTATGGGTCTCACTCGGAAATATTTTATCATTCCATTAGGTCATGCAAAAAATTGATTCATTGATGGTAACTCTAGTCATAAAACCTCACTCTCCCTCAAAATTTCACATTTGCTGACCCACCTTCATGTCTTGCTAAGCGTAAAAAAATCTCAAAGTCCATGGTCAGTCTGAAGATAGTGAGGTCCCTCCATTTTACTTGAGTCTCAAAGTCCACCAATTCATCCTTAATAACACTATGTTAGACTCTGGGGCCTCTCCCAACCTCATGCCCAAAGCCATCATGGAGAAGCTTTGCCTTGACATAACTCGCCCATATCATGATTTATATTCTTTTGATTTTGGTCGTGTCCATTGTTTGGGTCTAATCAATGATCTGATTGTCTCCCTAGAGTAGATCCCAGCCAAAAATTTCCTAATGGATGTGGTGGTTCCTGAAATTCCACCACGTTTTGGTATATTGTTATCAAGATCCTGGGGGGCTAAATTGAGAGGTACACTATAGTTGAATTTTTCCTACGCAACTATTCATGTCTTCGGTTAAATGAGAAAAGTATACCATGAGACTAAAATTAAATACATGATCACAAGCAAGGAAAGGCCTAATAATCATCCTATAAATATAGTAGGTACAGACTTAGAGTCCTTAATTTTGTACAGTGATTCTGGATTAAATAATGTAGATTGTCAATTAGTAGAAATAGAGGATATTCCTGAAGTTTTAGATTGCATTAGAACGGACTTAGAAAAAGTGAAAGAGAATATGCCTACTATATCCAAACAACCATCATATAAGGCATTTTAAAGTTCAGAACAACATAAAGAATCAGATCATAAAATTGTGTCAAATTAGAGTCAAGAGTTTTAGCACCTTGAGGAAGAATATGATCTTTGGAGCATGGACTTTGATGGTGCCATTGGAAAAGATGGGGCCAACATTTATTTATGGATCTATAGCCCATTTCAACAGGAAAATATAGTCCCTAGTAATGTTATATTGTGTTCCTGCAAATTATGATTTGATTGTACGAACAATGAGGCTAAATATGAGGCACTCATTACCAGTCTGAAAATTTTGAAAATTTTTGGAGCTAGAAGAATTTCAGTCTATGGTGATTCAAAGCTGGTAATTAAACAAGTCAAAGATGAGTATCAAGCTAATAGCCCAAGGATGAGGCAATATAGGAATGAAACACTTGACATTTTGAGAATGTTTTCAGAATATACACTTAAAGTTGTGCCAAGATTGCAAAATCTGATGGCTAATTCATTAGCCACTGCTACAAGTAATTTTAGATCTACAATGTTTTCAAATAAAAAAATTTAGATTCATGGGAAGCAGAGCCCTGCCATTCCTGATAACTTGCTATTTTGGCAAGCATTCTAGGACGATAGGCAAGTGAACAATTTCCTTCAAAGTGAAGGTGAGTTTAATAATTGTTTTATGGATGAAGTGTATGACAAGGATGACCAAGTCATCAAGGAAAATCAGATTGACATACTTCAGCTTAAGGAAAATAATATTCAAAAAGGTCTCATACCATTGGAAGAATTATTTGATCAAAATTTCATGGCAAGAAAACCTACTTTGGTGCCCACAGAAAAAGGCGTAGAAGATGTTAATATTGGAACTGCGGATCAGCCAATGTTCATCAAGATTTCAAAGTCTTTGTCTCCCGAGGTAAAGACTAGATATGTTGATTTGTTTATGAATTTTTTTGACGTGTTTTCTTGGAATTACTCAGATCTAAAGGTGTACAATAAATATATTATTCAACATACCATCCTGATAAAGCCAGATCAAAAGCATTTTAGGCATAAGCTCAAGAAATTGAACCCAAAGTTGTTTTCGTCCATTGAGAAGGAAGTAAACAAGCTCTATAAGGCAGTTATTATTGTTCCAATCAGATTTTGTGATTAGATTTCCAATTTGGTTCCAGTGCGAAAGAAGATATGCGAAATCCGACTATGTATAGACTTCAGAAATCTAAACAAAGTGTTGCTGAAAGACAATTACCTGCTGCCCAAAATGGACCACATACTTCAACGAGTTGTAGAAGCCACCAGGATGTCATTATTGGATGGTTACTTAGGGTACAATCAGATCCTTGTGCATGAGGATGATCAGGACATGACATAATTCACTACACCATGGGGTACATTTAAATATGCTAAGATGTTGTTTGGTTTGACGAATGTTGGGGCCACTTTCCAGCGTGCCATGGAAATAGAATTTGGTAAAGAGAAAGATGTATTCCTTGTTTTTTATTTAGATGATTTGACTATCTATTCAAATTTAAATGATGAGCATTTACACCATTTGAGAGTTGTGTTCCAACGATGTAGAAAATTTGGGATATCCCTTAACCCAAAGAAGGGCCTATTTGCTATGGATGAAGGAAAGTTTTTGGGTCACATCATCTCAAAGGATGGGATCTAGATAGATCCTTCTAGAGTTGAAGCAATATAGAAAATCGGTTTCCCTCATAACAAGAAGGAATTACAAGCATTCAATGGTTGGTTGAATTTCCTATGTAGGTTAATTCCCAACTTAGCAGAGCATCTTAGAGAGTTAAATAACATGCTAAAGAAGGAGAATGATGTAAAATGGTTTGAAAATTATTGTAGGTCATTAATCTCAGTGAAATTTTCTTTGACCACTACTCCAATTTTGACAAGTCTCGATTATTCACTAGATTTCATTATATTTTCTTTTGTTTCTGAGCATACTTTGGCAGCGATACTAATTAAGAAAAAAGATGGGACAGAGATACCAATAGCATTCTTCAGTCGCACAATAAGGGATGCAGCCCTCTGATACAACATAATCGAGAAACGGGCCTTGTCTTTGGTTAAATAACTCAAGGACTTCCGTGTTTATATTTTGCGCACACATATTTTGGCATATGTTCCAAAAATAGTTGTTAAATAAGTACTCAAGAAAATAGATCTAGAAGGAAGGAGACTTGTATATGGATAGCATCTCTCTTAGAGTATGGCCTTGTGATCAAGCTGACCAAGTTGATCAAAGGGAAATGCTTAGCCAAACTCATGGCTGAGTCAAATCTACATGCACTTGACAACAAATTCATATAAGCACTATCCAATGAAGAAGAAGATGTAAGCCTTATTCAAGTATCAAATCTATTTTCATCATTTCCATAATATGTTGATATCATTTATGTTTTACAACATTTGAAACCTACTCCAGGAATTTCAAAGAGTAAGAGAAGGTCCTTAAAACTTAAGGCTTCAAACTATTGCATACTAGACAATGCAATCTACTGGAAGGATCCAGGAAGTGTGTTACTCAATTTCTTGGTTGAAGATGAGTCCAAAGAAGTGATGAAGGACTTACACAAAGGATATTGTGGAGGTCACTTATATTGGAATACCACGACCAAAAAAGTACTGAGATCGAGTTACTATTCTCTGACATTGTTGCAAATTTGTACAAGATGGTCATGAGCTGCCATGAATGCCAACTTTTCCAAGGTAAACATAAGCTTATTCCTTTACCATTACAGCACATTTCAGTTGAAGATCCTTTCCAGCATTGGGGCTTAGATTTTATTAGTGAGATACATTCACCCTCATCCACTCAACACATATTGATACTTACTACCACATATTACTTTACAAAGTGGATCGAAGAGATCCCGACCAGGCAAGACATAGACTCTATTATAATTTAGTTTTTAGAAACTAACATCTTGTCCTAGTTTGGTTGTCCTAGAAAGATCATCACAGATAACATTGCAGCCTTCAAATCAAAGAATATGACAGAATTCTATGACAGGTATAACATTAATTTGGGTCATTCTACAACATATTATCCACAGGGAAATGGATTGACGGATTCCTCCAATAAGTCTTTTATCAACATAATAAAAAATATGTTGGAGGCGAATAAGAAGAATTGGCACAAGAAGCTAATTAATGCACTATGCGCAGATCGAGTAAGTAGTAAGAAATCCATTGGCATGTCTCCATTTCAGGTATTTTATGATGTGGACACGGTTTTCCCTTCTTCATTGGTTGTTCCAGTCATGAAACTTTTACAAGAAGAGGGAAGTGAATAGAATGACATACAATGCTGAATAAACTAAATGACTCACCTGCAGCAAATAAGAGAAGAAGTGTTTCAGAAAAATTCCAAGCTCCATGATAAGATCAAGAAAATCTATGACAAAAAAACAAAACAAGATGATTTCAAGATCAGTGATGTATTACTTCGTTGGGATTCTAGGAATGAAGACAAGGGTAAGCACGAGAAGTTCGATAATTTATGGAAAGGGCCTTTTAAGATTGCAACTTCTCGTGTACAAAACACATATCTCTTAGAAGAAATGGATGAGAAAAATTGATTAGGAGGGACATTTAATGGTAGGCTCCTGAAGCACTATCTTTTTTGATCTAAAATTGTGAAAATTTCATCCTCTCCATTGTTAGGGAAAATTTTAGGTTCGCAGGTGGGCTAATTTTCAATGCTTTTTCATAAAAAAAGATTCGCCAATTTCCATTTTTTTGAAAATTGATTCACCCAAACTTTATAGTATAAAATTATTTTACCCTAAAAAATGCCAAAAATGTATATATACTAATATAAATAATTAGAAACCTAAATATTTTTACAAAATACCATAAAAAAATTTACAATTTACATATTGGGGACTAGTAAGATTCACTGAGGTTTCTAAACTTTAAGATAGGCTTCCATCCTTAAAATTTTACCTGTGGACCATTGTATATATTAGTTTGATATTCCTGTAAGTATGAAGTGGAAAAGAACTAGAGTTTGGAGCCAAAGGTGAAGGCCATGGAGCCTCATTGAGTTTCTACCATTTTCAAGTTCAGTTTTCAGAAAAGTAAGTTAAGTTTTGAGTCACTGTTCGAGTCAATTTCAGCCAGTTTCAAAGTCATTTTGTGTCATTGAGTTGTCAATATTTAGTCATGAATTTTATTTTGAAATTTTTTGAGCGTATTGGCCCAATGGTTAGGCACATGTTCTATGGTGTTCTTGACACCTCCAAGGAGTTTCCATCCCCAATAAGGCCGATGTTAGTGTCAGAATTTTCATTATGCCATCAGTGATCAAAATCCCTCTTTTCATATTCATTTTAGGGGTCTCACTCAGAATTTTTTTATAATTCCAATAGGTCATGCAAAAAATTGATTCACTGATGGTAACCCTAGTCATAAAACCTCACTCTCCCTCAAAATTTCACATTTGCTGACCCACCTTCATGTCTTGTTAAGCGTAGAAAAATCTTAAAAGCTCATTTTAGTATGTTACTATGTGAGTCAAAGTCAATCATGGAGTCAAGTCATCCAAGGTCCCATAAGGTCAATTAGGCTTCGTTTTTCAAGGTTCATAAATATGCCATTTCATATCAATAAGGTTAGAAAAGGTGTGAGAGTGACTCAAACAATACTTTCTTAATCATCTGTAGAGGATTTATCTGCATGTAAATATCATTTTTAAAGTTGTAATTTTGGTTCTAGAGTATGATACTCATACCAAAATGTAATTTTATTCAAAACAGAGATGTAATTTATTTTTAATTTTTATGTAATTTTATGCTCATAATATGTAATAAGTTCTGTCCCAAGCTGCCAAATCAAACTTCACATGCCAAACTGAAAGTGAAAAGTGAAAAACTCCAGCAACATCATCGTGCAAAGAAGAAAAAATAAAAGGAAAAGGGTAATCAACAAATGTTTAAAAAAAGGTGAAATGACACATTAGAAAAGTGGGGTTTTCAATCCAAATTCAAATTCAGTTAAGTATTTATGACTCATTTACATCAGTTCAAATTTAATTGTCTCCTCCTAACACCATGCAAGCATTGTAACAGAGACAAATTTCGAGTATCTAGGCGAAATTGGGAAAAAACTAAGCAGAGGGCGCAAACGCTTAAGAGAGGGCACAAATCCTTGACAGAGGGTGAAAATGCTTAAGTGAGGGTGCAAATTCTTAAGAGAGGGTGAAAATGCTTAATATGGGGCACAATACTTTAGGGAGGGCGCAAATACTTTAGGCGTTGCGCAAATGACAAGGAAGCCCTGGAAACAGATTTAAGTGGAAAAACATCATCTCCAAAGCTTCATCAACCTACTCATTGACCTACAACAAACGAGTAAGAGCTAATGCCATTAAAAAACATCTTCATCAAGTTTATGCGTTGAGTGATGTCAAAGTTAGGTTAGAATTTAGTGTTTGAAATTGTTTTAAAACCCCAGTATCCCCATTTCATTTATGAAAATTCCCAAATTGCACTCCCTTACACCTTTATACCCTTCCCACAATTACAAATACTCATTCCCAAATCCTTGTTTTAAAAAATTCCCTTTCTCTAAACCTTTCTCCCAAAACCCTAAGCCATAGGTGTTACATTTACCTAGGCTCCCAATCCCCAAATCCCCATCCTAAATCTCATCATTTTACTACTCCCTATCCCCTCCCCCATTTCATACATCTCTAGCACCATCTCCTTCATTTTCCCTTTCCCATTCCTCATTCCTAAAAACATATTTCACACCATCCACTTCCCTAGGTTTTTGATAAAAACACCATGGTAGAAGAGGAAGAAAACACATCATTCAATGAGGGAGAGGAAACAAAGGTGAGGAGGCCACATACATGAGGAAGAGCACTCAGGCTTGAACCTAGTAGCACCAGGGAACTCTTGGCTTCTCCATTGACTATGACATGCTTTAAACATGTTGGTTGTTATGATTTCCGTGAGAAAATTCAGAGGGTCCAACACCATCCCATGTTGACCAAAATTTTCATATCTAGACTCCATGACAAGCAAGTTACTTTAGCTCGTGTCAATTTTACTCTATCAATTTCTATTATTTCAGCTACCACCAGGATCCAAAATGTTGGGGAGAAGTGGTTCAAGAAATGTAATTTGGAGAAAGAGGACTTTGAATTTTTGTTAAAACCAAGAAACCAAAATCAGACAAAGAGTTTCTTTCCTTTTTCTCACCTCCTGGACAGATATGCACCAATGATGAAGGTAATGATGAAATACTTTTCATGTGAAGGCATATTTTCAAGGCTTTATTCCTTTCACACCTGACTCTTAATGAATTTCACTAGGGTAAGGATGCTTAACATACCATACTATATTTTCCGGATCATAGAGAAGATGGCATACATTGCCCAGAAAAAAGGATTATGAACAACAAATGAAAAGTCATTTTCATCATTCCCTTATCAAAATCATAGTCCTCTATCATCTCAATCAACTAAACATTTCATAGAGTACCTTCTTAGCTAATTATATTTTGAAAGAGCCATCTACTTATCATGCCCAAAATGTCCCTTCATCATCCAAACCATCCACGTCCATCCCTCCATATTATCCCATAGCACATTCATTATCATCATATCAGTCCCCTTAACCTCCTTCATTGATCATCTCATCATGACATTGGGTCACCTAGCAGGATTGAGGACAATGAGCCTAAGTGGGCTAGTATGGTTGAGGTTGAGCCATTGCCAAAAACCTACCAGAGAGGCCATAGGCATGTGTTTTCTCCACACATAGTGGAAGGGTCCATGCCTTCTACAACAACAAAGAAGGTGGAAAAAGGTATAGAAAAGGTGATTGAGGCAGTCATTCATGATGAGGAGAAACTCATAAAGCAGAACTGGAATTTCAGCTTGTTGACCTAGATGAGGATGAAAATGAAAAAATCACTAATGCAGCCATCAAAGGAAAATATGTCAAGATTAAGGAGCTGCAAAATAATCTTGACAAGGCCATATATGTCATAAACTTCCTTGAGCAGGAGAATGAGCAATTGAAGACTAAACATGTCATTGATGAGATCAAGTATATCACTGCTGAAAGGGAGGTAGAAAAGGCCAAAGCCATGCTAGATGAAACAATTTAAAGGTATGGCTTTCTTGATGAAAAAGAGGAACAAGTACCAATAAAGAGACCTAGAACTATGGGGATGAAAAGAGCTCTAGCTCCAGAAAGACAAAGGGAGGTTGAGCTTGCTGATCAGCTAACCCTAAATGAGAAAATTGCTATAGTGATCAATGAAAACATGGATCCATGGCTTGAAAGAGACAATCAACACTTGGAGAAGCTTCTATAAAATTTTAACAAATACAATGACCTATTGAGGAGGAAAGTCAAACACCATGCTCTAAAGGAGAAAATTGCAATGGCCAAGCTCAAAAGAGCCAATGCAAAGATTGAATATTTGACCATGGAAGAGAAGAAAAAATTAGACATACTTGCAGAGGCTTCCCTCCAAGCCTAGCCACATCATCATCAGCCATTCTACCAATTTTGAGGCATTTTAAAACTTTTTTGTACAATCTGGGATTTTCTGAGTTTTTTTGAACAAGCATTTAGCAGAAATTTGGTCATTTGCACAGTGCCCTAGGCGCTATGCAAATGATTGAGGCACTTTTTGAGGGAAATAAGACTACCATTGGATTCCTAAAGACGAATGCATTCCATAAAACCATGTTTCCGGCCTTTATTTTCATATTTTATAGGTGAAAAGGTAAAATAACTACCTAAAAATTACATTTCTGCCCCTATTTTGACCTAGGCGCTGCGCAAATACCAGTATTTGGATAATGGAATTTTTAAGGGTCAAATAAAATTCATTTTGAAAAATGGAGACATATTCAGAAAGAGGACTAGAAGGTCTTTCCAACAAGCCATATTGGGCCTAATTTGGACTCCTGCAGGTCATTCAAAAGTGGCCTTGAACATGAAGGGCGCAAATGACATAGTGAGGGAGAAAATGACCATTTTTTTTATATTTTTCAAATTTATCTGTAATTTTGACTCTACTTCATAAAATAATGTTTCTAAATATGTAATTAATGATGGTAAATGTAATTATGCTATGGATAAGTTACCTAGGGGTAGATTCATTGGGAAAAATTTATCATTGAGTCAAAATGAATCAGTTTAAATGTAATTAGGAATGAGTCACTTGGACCATCCTACACTTCAGCTTTCAATTCAGTATTTTGTGGATCTCTTCCTCACCACATGGATTCAACTCCTTAGGATGAGTGAATGTTTTTTTGATGTCTATTTAGTCCCTTTCTTAACTCTTGGCAAGGGTTAGAATCAGTTTGTATGTTAGCTTATTGATCAAGGAACTATTGTACTTAGTTTTGGCCAATTAATAAAGAAGAGTTGCAGTTATTTTTTGGGATACATGTAGTATGACGTTTATCATTCTTTTTCCTTCAGTTTCATATGTTATAATGTGTTTTATTCGTGTTCATTACGTCTCTATTGTATTATTTCTTTCAAGTTGATAGGTAGAACACATGCTTTTTCATGCTCTGTTTAGGGAAAGATATCATAATTTGTCCATTTTCCTCTGTTTAGGAAGAATACATATCCCATGCTCTTCCTAGCTTCTCATCACAATCATCTTTAAATTGGTAAGCCTTATGCCTACCTTACCCCATTGAATCCATACAACCCTATCTCATTTGACCTGACCTAGCTCCCTTGACCTAATATATTCATCTAGTGAAACGCAACCCAGTCAAATCAAAACAAACCATGCACTCATATCTATCCTAAAAACCCTAATTACTCCAGCCCTCTTGGCTATGAATTTTTGTAGAGAGCCCTCTATGACATGGTAGGGCTAGCTACCAGGTTAAAATTTTGGTTTGTGGTTACCTCTGTTGGGATTCCTTCTTCAGCCTTGGGAAACTGGTGGTGTGCTGACAGATGTTTCCCAAGTAGGAGGGGTAGGTGAATGGGAACAAGGTTGGTTGCTAATTTTTTCCAAAGGCTAAGGGAAAAAACAAGGATTTTTACTGGCCATATAATAGGGGCTCTCCTTCTAGCGCAAAAAATATGTTGACGGGGAAAATTTACCGCCAATAGTTAGGGGATCTCCCCCTTGTAGAATCTCAACTTGACTTTACACTTTTTGGTATGGTAGTCCAATATAATATGTGGGGTCAGATGCCACCACGTTTTTTTGGGATTCTCTCTGGAAAAAATGAAAAGAAAATGTTAGAGAATGAATAAAACTTTCAACAAGAAGAAGTTAAGAAAATTAATGGAAATCTGACATGTGAGATGCTACGAACATACAAACATATAGATAATGTGACATGAATATTAAAGGAATAAATTTTATCTAAAGCTTGTTTATAAGACAAATATTTGTTTATCCACTGCAAATTAGTTCATAATCGATAGCAGACATGAAAGCGTAAAATCCCACAAATGATATGTTCTCAGATAAAAAAAACATTAAACACAATGAGATCAATGCATATACCATCATATCACTTCGAGAAGAATCTCACAATGCTTGACAACACATGGAAGGAATTGCATACTTAGGCTCAAAGAGCTTCAAACATCAAGTTGAAATATTCATAACATGATCACATGAAATTCCCATGAAATCCATTAGTGGAAGTGAAAATCCACTACTTGAATCCACAAAATATCTATAGGCTCTCAAAAAATATGCAAAAATTGACTCCAAAACTAAAGGTCCCTTATACCTAGAAATGAGGGTTTATTTATAAAAGATACGATGACATTTAACCTACCATGACCCTTCATCTACCCTCATGACTCTTCAAATTTTCTATGATATTTCACATTCCATGTGACTCTCTCTACTATAAATTCTATTTCATTATTAACATAATACAAATAACATAAATAGTAAGGAAATGAAAATGTTTTCAATCATGTAGCCTAGTAATTGAAATTTTTAGAACATTTAATTGTGGTATCGAACTAGATATGATTTCCAGAGTTTGTATTCCCATGAAAGTATAAGGATATTATGTTTTAGCTCATATCTATTCCTTGTAAGGAAGTATAATGCATCCAATATCAAGGCCAGATTCTTAGTCTGTATCTGGTTTGGAAATTCCATGAGCTTTGTGTACAACCTCATTGGGTCAACCACATATTGAGAAATCACCTTTGTTTTAGCCTCCAAACTTTATCTTGAAATATATTTTTTTATGGGATCCATAAATGATTGAGTCTCTTTCTTGAATTCTTCTTTGGATCTTGTTTCGACTAATGCACCAATGGAAGGTATATTGTGCATCAAAAAAGATATTCCATCCAACCATATAAGGTCTTATATAAGTCTATTACCATGTCCAAGTCCCTACTCAACTTCTCATGTGATTTAATCTTGATACATACAACAACCTTATCATTCTTAATTGATATCTATTTGTTCCTTGGGAGCTCTTTAGGCTCATTAGAAAACATGTTGGTCCATTCTTATATGTGACCAACTGTCCATTTTTATATGTGACAAACTGCTGAGGTGTCTAGTTTCATCATCATTCCTCTATCTTTTGACTCACTTTGAATTATGTGGCCGTAAATTCATAACTTGATGCAAGATCATCATCACATTATAAACCAAATCCATCGCTTCTTCTAGTATCTTAACTTCTCCTAGTATGGATGCCTACAATTCCTTATTTTAGGAGTGATAAGTCAACAAGGCTTGGTTCTCATTTGGAAAATGAATAAAATTTTTCTTAGAAGCGACCAAATTTTCCTTCAAATATGCATTTTATTTGGTTAATAAATCTGTATTCAATTCCATATAAGCGAAAAAAGTGGTTCCAATTAAATATATCATCCCACAGTTCATCTTGGCATTTATGACTATCTCCCTTTCTATAAAAACTGATATTGGATTTACATGGTTCTTGGCTAAGAACCTGTGACTTTCTTGCATGATCTTGCATTGGAATTGGTTAAAGGTAATCCTAGATATATCAAATACCTCTTACTCTTCTTATTTTGCAATTCCTAATTCGTGTAATGGGAGATGTCCACTAGTGATAAGAGCAGGAGGAGGGACATCCAAAGTGCATAACTCCAATTTCATTTCTGAGCTCTTTGATTGATTAACTTCTACTGATTTATCTTATTATTCTTTTGCAAGTATATATTGTTCAATTTGTTTGTCTAAGGCCTCTTGATACCTATTGGATTATTCATCTTCCTTTCTCTTCCTTCCATCTTCTTCTCGCCTTCTTTGTTGTTCTTTTGGTTTCCTTTTCATCTATTCATCATCTCTCCTTTTCTTCACTGCTTCATCTTTTTTCTTCTGAGTTTCCTCTACATTCTTTATTTTTTGGGCTTATTTTCTTTTCTTCTCTTCCTATTTCCTTCTGTGGTTTTCTTCTTATTCTTGATTCTTCTTTAGATTTTCCTCTACTTGTTTCCATTGAGCTTCTTCTTTTTGTTTCTACTGAGCCTCTTATTCTTCTTGTTTTCTTTTGGGATCCTTTTTTATCTTCTGTATTCCTCTTCCAATTTTATTTTTTAGTTTCCTACTCTTGTTTAATCTTGAGAAAGGCTATTCTAGCTTCTAAGCTCATGATTTCTTTGATATTGTGATCAAATTGTTCTTCTTCTTCAACTTGCATGAGTATTTCTAGTTCCTTGGAAGAAATATAACCATTTTTTTTCTTTTCCTCCTCTTCATCAATGAACATAGCATAAGGCCAACCAAATCCAATTTATTTGCAGTGCACAAAGGCAATTACCCTTGGGTCATATTTTTGGAAACTAAACTTGATAAAATGAAATAGTTTTAGGTATTCAACTCTCTCTTCTACATCCTTAAATATTTTTATAGTGTACGCTCTAATTTCCAATGGGAATATAAACCATCGTCCCTTCTTGGCTTTCACCAAATTCTTATACAATCTAGTGGTTAGTTGGTAAGCAACCTCCTATAATACCACTTTATCTGTAACCAATGTGGGGAGAGTATGAGGGGACCTTTAGGCACCAGAAACCTTCATATAAGTAGCCTCTCCAATTGAAAACCAATCTACAATATCATGAAGATAATTCTTATCTCTTTCTAACATGCACAAAGACTCTTTGCCAAAGAGTACACTATATAGAGGGGAAATTAAACAGTTTTCAATCTTCTCGTACATGCCCCTGTAGTGTGTGCTCCATAAGCTCTTGTAATAGATACGTATAGATAATTCTTCCTCATGCGTACATTTCAATCCCAGGCCTTCAAAGTCACATTTTGCACACACTACATCAAAAAGGTAAGACGCCATATAAAACTATAATTTATCTCCTTTCACCAAATTCTTTGTTGCACGAGAATTTTATTTGAGATTTGATGCAAGTACGCTTTCCTAGTTGAATATTTTTCATTTTGTGGAAATTGAATACATCAATAGAACCCAAGTTTCCTGGAAGGTTGTCATATCTGGTTTGGAATAGAGCATGTTCACCATAATGAGCATGATTTAATATAATTTATTGAGGGATTTCATCTTGTATACTACATCCACCCTGTGCTTGAATTTAGTTGGCTCTTGCCACCATGATTTCAGCACATCATTGTATTATCCATCAAAATCAGACAACCATCTGGTTCTAAAAGCCTCCTAATACTTGGGAAACTTATAATAGTTTTCAATATCTATCGCGATAAAATATATTACAATTTCTTCATCATGACACTTGACTGTGAACTGAACTACATTAGTGTGTTGAAGGATCCATTATATGGTCTCTGCACATGAAAAAACTGGTGAGTGTGCTACAACCTTATGTAGCTATGATTTCTTCACATTAATGTATACATAAAAATCCTCCTCATCCTGTGGAATATCTCTTATTGAGAAAATTGTGTAGATGTATCCATATGTAATTTTTGTTTCCTTGTTAATAGAAAAATGAATATCACCATAGATAGGCAACTTTGGGGAGTTATCCACAACCCCTTCTATACTACTTTCAATCCTTCCATATCTCCTTCCAGATCCTCTTATGACGGGCATAACCATCCCTTCAAAAGATGATGAGATGTTGAGGAAATTTAATTCAATGGTACCTGACATATCAAAGATATTCATTAATAAAAAATGTTAGCTTAATCAAATAACAATCATTAATTTCACAAGAGAATATGAATTTTTAGGTCAGGTCTCAAGAAGGAAATCATTCTGCATGTCACACATTTAAAGAATATAGTAGGTCACATTTCATTATCACAGTCACTGAATATTTTCTTTGTGATTTGTGACCTAATAGGATGGGTAAAATGGCCTAGTCGTAATTTTGGTTTACATGACAAGTTGCATCCTTTATTATTATTGCAAGTTGCAAAATTAGATGGTAGAATCAACAAGGTTTTAGGTGCGATATGTTACCTAAGCTAACTCATAAATTACAACTCCAGCATGGGTTGCAATTCTAAACCATAATTTCACTGAGGCAAACATAAACAAATGGTGATAAAGGCATAGGGGAAACAAGCCAAGTCGCAAATATAGAGTTTATATTTAAAGCAAAAGCGACTTGTGAACTTAAATTTTGACATTCCTAGGGATCAATGATGTCAAACACGTCACCCAACATGATCTGTTGATCAAGTTTTGAATCTAAGTGTATTGCAAAAAAAATTGTAGGCGAGTTGCAAGGTTTTATGTGGTGATTCCATGGGTATATCGAGTGATGTACACCGTAAAACAAGTAAGGTGGATTAACACAGTTCAAAGCGAGAACAAATGATGGACCAACTAATCCACAAAAGGATTTAGACTTTAAAATTTGAAATTGATTTCATATTAATTCGAGCCATAGCTTGTACATCATTGTCGTTAATGAATATACACAATTAAGTTGGGGTTTCAATTATTGGCTCGATTTGGGTGGATAGACAAGGAAAATATAAATAAATTAGTCACACAGGGTAAAGTTCATGGTGGTGAAATGAAATATTAGGGGATAAGTGCAATGAATCTCTAGTTAAGTACTAAGTGTAGGTTAGGGAATAAGCGTGGGGTTTCAAATAGGTGTAAGTTGAAAATCAAGCATAGAGGGTGATTAGAGAAATGATTGAGTTAAATAATTAAGTATGGTTGATAAGCTGATTCAATTCAACATTTTTTAATTAAGCAAGAAATAAAAATTAGAGAGCACTCACATTACTTACCTAGAGGTCACACTCATAGATGATAGTTGAAAGAAGGTGTGATTGTTCAATCGCTAGTGGTAGGATTAAATGGAATGGGAGAGCGAGTCATTATATAATTTGACAACGCATGTGGTAGGCTGCATCATGAGAGTGCGTGATGTGTTTTTTGCATGCACTAGGTTCAGTGGGGTCACATATTGGAGATACACACTTTTCTTATCGCATGTATTGGAGTTAAATTTATTGTAGGTCGCATCTCTATGGAGAAGTATTGAATCACTATGAACTAAGAATGTGACTTGCACCTAAAGGGTATATGGAACTCAAGATAGGTCGCAAATCATGATTTTAGAGGCTAGTAAGACTACCACTGCAATTTTTTTATTGTGACCTGTGACTAGGTTAGAAAAACACAAGTTTTGAAACTTAAGGCTAGGCTTACTAGCAATCATTGAGAACCCTAGTTAGGTTGAGGGAAGAGTTAAAACATAGGAAACCATAGGAAAAGTGTGATAGGAATTTGAGTAAGGGAGGTCTCCAAATTTGAAGAGGGTCAAAAATTTAGGGTTGTTGTAGTGGCTACAACACTATTATAAGATCCTAAGAGGTCTCTAAATACCATTTCTTCAAGTAATATCCACATTTATAGTTATAGGTTTGTAAAATTAAATTCATGGTGGAAGACCAAAAATCCTGAGTGAAAATATTAAGTATGAGAATGATTTTTCATCCCATCATCTTCGACCCACAACCCCCTACCTTGCCTTGCAAATCCTAAGAAAATAGGTGGTTGAGGCAAAATAATAATACTTACCTTGTTAAATTCCAATAAGGACCTTAAGGGGGTGTCTTTCCTTGGAGAAAAATTAGTAAAACAAGCAAAAATCAGAAAAAATTTATGAGGAAAAAATTTGTAGGTTTAAATGTGTCACATGAAGTTTATCTTCATGCGATATAGGATATATCACATTGAAATCATTTTTGTTTGATATAAAGAAGGCCACAATTATTTGGAATACATGTGCCACAAGTTTTGGAAGGCACGTTGCATAATTTTAGGGTATCACATAAAAAAAAAAAAGCCATCATGGCGTGATGGTTTTGCACCATAAAATTTTGTGGTGTGATACACCACACCCTCAAAAAAATTTTAGGCTGAAATAAACTCCATGAAAGAAACATCATAGGTAAAAAGAAATATATTTGATGAAAAATGGCATGACAAGGTGAAAATCCAAGTGTTGCATAGAGAAAAATGTTTGTGTGTGACTTATTGTGCGACATTTTTTGGGTTTGATAGATCAAAAGCCTAAAAAGTTTTCAAGGAAGTGAAAATGGGGAGGAGAAAGGGAAGGTAGTGAATAAATAGAAGGAAGGAACAAGGTGAAAATGGGGAGAGAAAATGGAGGAAAGGAGAAATTTTCATGTTAGAATAAAACTTTTAAAGATGGGGGAGCACAACTTTAGGTGATATGCTTACCTAAATGAGAGTGTGTCACGAGAATTTTTTTTTTTCCATGTGACATATTGAATGCTAAAAAGCCTTGCAATGAGAAGTGTTTTGTAGGTGTGACACATTCTCTCAATGAAGTCTTTCAAAGTTGCAATAAACCAATCAAAAGGGTGTTGCAAGGTGAAATTTTTTCATCATGATACATATGACATGAACTAAAATTTTAGGGCATCCTAAGAACTTTGTGGGAGATGCACAATGATGAATGGAAGAAGATTTTTTGAGCTGAAACAAGCTAATAAAGAGGAAATTTCCTTGGTAAACTTGTACCCAGGAATTATCTATATGATTCCACATCATCTGGCATGTGGTGTGCAATGTATAGATTATAACATTCTAGGAGAAAGAATGGCTATACTAAAATTTAAATGGACTTATTTTTTTCCTTGGAGCTTGTAATTGAGTAAGAATATAGTTGTTGGAAAGCTCACAATGCATAGTGATCTATATTATTTAACTATGAAATTTATCATCCATTTATATGCTTTAAGAATGGAAAATTTGGAGGAATCAACTTACAAGAGAAATTTTACTACAGGGACACAGTTTGGATAATTGGGGTTTAAAAGCTTCCCGGGCCACTTTAAAGCCTTAAATGATGCTTTCTGGGGTGAGGGATTTTCCTTAATGAAGTGTAGGAAACCATTCATGTGTTATTATGTACTCAAGGCCTTTCCAAAGGTGCAATAAAAATTTCAAGTGGAGTTCATATGAAAAAATTATGCCTCCGAGAAGTTGATCTAACATGATTGACCACCATAATTTGAGAGAATGTAACATCAACCCTTGTTACTCATGGAAAATGGGATAACCATGTGAATACTATGAATATTACTCTAGAAGGGTCAAATTTTTAACTCTAATTGAGAGTTGAAGGAGTCAAACTTAACCCTTAATTGTCTATTGGTTTATGTTATAAACATACCACAAGGAGGAAAAGGGGTTCTATTCCTTTTCAATTGTATCTTGGTCCATAATAGAGAAGAATAATATGGTAGTGGGAGTGAGAGAAATAATAGAGGTTTTTTTAGTGTTTGTAGCATCCTATCATGCCACAAGTCTTAGGAAACTCCACAGAAAGTGCTTGCTCCTTTATACTTGTATTATTTCCATTCTAGACAAAACATAGTGGAGCAACCTCACCTTTTAACTAGGTTTTCTCCCATAAGGGTTTTTCACAACATATCTTGTGTTAACTTTTGTTGGTGTGTGATTTAATTTTATTATTATTTGTTTTATTTATTTTATCTATTACATGAATTATAAAAAAATAATAATTAATAAATATGTAATCTAATGAAATTAAACCTCATAGTATATATATATATATATATTTTTCAGATATGTTGTGAAGAAATGTCTAGTGTAATATCCATGCTAGTTTACAGATAAATTAGAATTCCATAGAGAGCCCATAAAAGTGACCTTTGATTTTTTTTTAAGAGGAAAAACTTAACTATCCCACCTCCTTAATGCTACTTATGGGAGTTGTGTATGTTACAATATTTGGCTCGAATTTTTGAATCATGGTAGGATGCTCCATTCGAAAGTGTATTTAGGTTAAAAAATAGTTGGATATTTAAAAAGGAATCACTTAAAATATATCCACTATCCATAGCCAACTAATTTGAAAATAAGTAATAAAAAAAATAAAATATAATGACAACAACACCACATTACCTCATGTGGCATTCAATGTTTTCTTCCTTGATACATTTGGTAGATCATTGCTTATTATGTGTTTATTATTATATTTCAATTCAATGATTACATTCCATGTAGGTGTTGTTATAAAATTGTGAAGTGGAGAACCCATCATCACATGTGGGTGGTTGTTCATCCATCCATATTTCAAAACATCTACGACTATGAATTATTAATTTTCATGATAATGGGAAAAGGTTATGGAGGACACAACGATGTGAAAATGTCATCTATCACAATAACTGGAAATAATTTTTCTAATTGTTAATCTATTTAACAATTTATCGGTTGTTTGCTATAGAAAATATCAAATAATTCATACTATTATACTAAAAAATAAAACTAGGAAAGAAATAGTGTTGGAAACTAAGAAAATCTAGCAAACACACACATAAAATTTACACAGTTATTTTTTGGAAAAATGTGCCCAGAAAAAAAGCCCAACTTGGGAAAATCAAATCAACAACTGAAGTTTTTTATTATTATGAAATAGTGTAATTTTGAGTACAATCTATGGATTCTCAGCTGGCAATCCAAATAGCAAGTATTTGGCATAAATTAATTAAAGATAAAATTCTCTCACCCCACAAGCAATTCTGGCACTCACTACTCTGGAAAAACTGGTTGTCCAAACCCCTACATAGGCCCTCTGTGTAGTAACAACAATTCCTCTCACATGTTACGCATTTCTTATGTTTGCTTCTATAGGTGACTCTCTAGCCCTCTAGAACACTTTCCCAACCTATGGAAGCTAAATTGACATCATCTCCAGCTAAATTTACCTTATCTAATTCATCTACTGTGTAGTCCTTTCACTTCTTCTACATGGATTACTTCTATCACTTGTTGCTACCTCTCGAGATCTAGAAAACGTCCTTTAGATCACTCTCCCTACCCCTCACTGTCTTTTCTTGGATATTTGGCTTTCAAACAACTGTTGTTGCTCTCTGGAAATCAAACTTCCAAGGAAATCAAAATCCTCAATTTTATTCTCCAAATGCCCATCAAATTCTTCTTATATTCCTGTGTTGGAGCACCAACAACCAAGATTAGAACTTAATCAAGGTCCCAAATTAATTCCCAATCAATCCATGTGAGATTCTAGAGAATTATCACCTTGAATTAATTAATTATGATTAATTAAAAAAAATTCCTAATTTTAGACTTAGGAGACATTAAAAAATATGTTAATAATATAATTAAGTCATCTCTAGGTGGAATTTCCAGAAATGATTTTTGGGTTTTGGAGATCTAATGAATTCTAGCCTCTTCGCATAGTTTCGTGAATAGAAAACATTTGATGCTACGAAAAATAACACTCCCTCTTAGCAACCATTGTGTTTTAGTGTTGCACACCTGGTCACAACACTTTTCCTCTGTATTATCCTCTGTCACACTGATGATGTGTGGCCACTACTCAACAACCACTGTGCAAATTTGTTGCTACATTTGTGTTGACATTGACTCTAACATATTGCTTTGAACTCTGCATCTGCACTATAACTCCCTCTCTTTTGTTGTTTTTTTCAACTGCAACTCAAAAGTATCCTAACTGTCAACATTGCATTGTGCTCCTCAACACCTGATTGCCACTAGTCTGTGACCGTCTCTCTATAATTATCACTGCATCAACTGCCATCGATCCATCCTAATAATTAATAATGCAGGGCTTCATAGCCAGATAATGATCCATGAGTGGACTTCTCAATAGACCCTTCCCAATATTTGTAGCTCTCTAGGGATACAACACCAAATCACCCAACCTCACTCCTGGAGGTATATCTGTGAACATAGAAAATTCCTCTATCCTAGAGGAAATTTTGTCTACTTATGTGGAGGATTTTTCCTGGTCCTACTACTGCTACTTTTCCTTCTTCTTGAGAGGACATTGTGTACTATAGTGACCAAGATCATCACATTTGAAGCACTTAACCTTTTCCAAGTCCTTCTTCTTCTTCTTTTACTCCCCCTTCCTCTGACTGGGACCCTTAGATGTTAGGGCCACATTCTCCTCCTCACCCTTCTGCCCCTTGTTATTGTTGTCGTTAATTATACTCTTTAATAAAGCCCGCCTCAATTGCTTCTGTTGAAAATCGAACCACATCCTTTCCCATATTGGCAAAGTGTCTCTTCCCAAAATTATTTGGAAAAACATTTTCCAGTCCTCTGAGACACTTTTATTGCCAATCATACAAGCTATGTGGGTTGGGGCTCCTCCCTAATGGCTACTATTTGATCTCGAACCTCCTGAATCCTTGTGAGGAAGGGATATATTCCTTCACACTTCCGCATATTAATACTTCTGAGCTTCTCATAGAGAGACATATTTAGCTACTCAAAAGAACCTTGATATAGCGTGGAGAGAGAATCCCACATCTCTTTGGAAGTACCTTTTCCAGATATGTGTGAGACTATGTGATCTCAGACTCCATCCAATATCAACTGCTTCGCCATTTCCATTTCTTTTTTGTACTCTTGTGCTGATCAAGATCTTGGGAAACTCCCACCACATTATTTATGTAGGATTTTAGGCCATATTCATCTAGAAGGCATGAAATCCCAAACTTCTAGATGACATAGTTAGAGGCTCCATCCAACCAATCCTAATATCTAAGCCTAGTTATGGCCATCTCGGATCAATTCAAAAACTCCCTCTTTCCCTCTGCTTGTTTGATGCTATTCTACTCGCACTCCCTTCTCGAATGCACATTTTTGTTAGTTGTTATTGCCAATCTTCCTCATAAAATCAAACTTTTGAAACTCGAAGTTCCCTGACAAATTTTCCCTCACTTGTGTGTGATTTTCTCTTCCACCCTATGTCGGTTCTAACAGTGCAAAAACCTCTGAGTCCAACCATAAATATTCTCAACAAAAATATGAGCTGTTGTTTCATCCTCTGATTGTTGGAATCACTGTCCCAAGAAACTTGGCTTTTCTACCAACCTAAAACTAAAAAAACAAACGCTTGCTCTAGTAATTCGACATGCCTATCTGGATATTACACAACATCTAATAATTTTTACCTTTTTCTCCCTCTGAAGAGTGAAATTATCTTCTCCACCTAAGAGCTTCCTGGATGATCACTCATCCTCTGATACCATGTGAAAAATTCATTTATCATAGCAACTGGAAATTATTTTTCTAATTTTTAATTTTAAAAAAAAATTATATGTTGTATGCTAAGAAAAATATCAAATTATTCTCAATCTTATTTTCACAAATAAAGCCACGAAAGAAATTTTCACTAGAAACTGGAAAAATATAGCACACAGACACACATAAAATTTACACAGTTATTTTTGGAAAAATGTCCCTAGACAAACCCAACTTGGGAAACCATTGTAGCAATTAAGGGTTTTTATTATTATGAGGCAATGAAATTATGAGTACAATCTATGGATGCTCAAATGGAAATCCAAATAGAAAGTATCTGATAGAAATTAATTAAAGAAAAAATCACTCAGCCCACAAGTAATCTCGACATTGAATACTCCAGAAAAACTAGTGATCCAAACCCTTGCGCAGGCCCTCTCACAGTCCCAACGTTGCCTCTCACACATGTGGCTCAGTTTTGGCCTCTAAGAAAGTTGTCTTGACTATCTATGTTGTTGGAAGTGACTCTATGACCCTCTAGAAGGCATTCATGACCTCTGGAAGTTGAATCAACTTCCTCCCCAGCTAAATCGAGCTAATCTTCTTAAGCTACTGCGTAGTCCTTGCGCTACTTCTGCATGGATCACTTCTATCACTTTTTGTTGCCTCTTTAGATCTAGAAAAATCCATCCAGATCACTATCTTTGTGACTCACTATCTCTACTTCTATGTCTCAATTTCTGAAAACCGATGTTGCTCTCGAGAAATCGAACTTCCAAGGAAACCGAACTCCTTAGGTGTATTATCCAAGTTCCCATCGGCTCCCTCTTATAATCCTTTGTTGGAGCACCAAAGAACAATATTAGAACTTTTTTTTAAGGGTGGGTCAGGCACACTGGGTGACTGCTACATCCATGGGAAAATATAGGTAGATCAACCTGAAGGGATCTACCCATAATCCAAACAAGAAACATTTAACCCCAAGGGTGTTGAGGAGATTTTTCCCCGTGACCTCCCAACTGGCGACGTACTTACCAAAAATAACTCGACCAATTGAGCTAAACCTTGAGACCTGACCAAGATTAGAAATTATTCAAGGGCCCATATTAATTCCCAGTCGATACATGTGATATTCTATAGAATTATCACCTTGACTTAATTAATTTTGATTAATTAAGCAATTTTCCTAAGTTTAGACTTAGGAAACATTAAAAAATAGGTCAATAATCTAATTAAGTCATCTCTAGGAGGAATTTCCAAAAAAAAATTCTAATTTTTGCAGTTCTCATGTATTCTAGGCTCTCCACAAAGTTTCGTTACTAGAACACATCCAATGCTACAAAAACTAACAAAGGATAGTTGTTTTCTTCTATATCTCTTGGTCCTTCCTTACTCATTTACACAATTTATAAACAAAATGTTCATGCTCATGGTTATGATATTTAAACACTTTTGTTGAGGTTTCTTTAAGGAAGAGTATGTGGAACTTTTATGCAACTATAAATGGAGAACTCACAATATTTTGTGATACTAAACGATTCGTTTTTCTTGCTCCCACAAATTTTGATGTGGAGTTGGCGGGTAGGGTTACCATTACCCTTCTTTGGTATCTCATTTCTTGATAATGTAGGATTTTTCATAATGATTTCTTTCTTAACTAAACCTGTGGTCTTCTCCATGAATTCAATTATCTAGATTAATGGATGTGTATTCTTATTTTTAGGATTCAACCATCCTTTAGCAAGAAACTCAATGAAGCATATTTTGAATCTTTGAAATGCACAGACCGTGTGTAAACACTTTGAGTAGAGATGGCCCTATAATTGGTAGCCTTCATGAGCATTATGGAGAAATCGTGGAAAAATTCCAAAAATTTAGCCAACTTAGAGAAATTTATCACTAATCCTAGATTTACAAGCCTTACATAATGATTAT
The DNA here is from genome assembly GCA_034641835.2 of Pinus albicaulis. Taxonomy (NCBI): domain Eukaryota; kingdom Viridiplantae; phylum Streptophyta; class Pinopsida; order Pinales; family Pinaceae; genus Pinus; species Pinus albicaulis. The sequence continues at coordinate 1,054,055,701 of CM076580.1, forward strand.
TTGATGCTCTTAATATAGGAGTCATGTCGAGAATGGAAGCTTCCTAATATGTTAGCAAAACACACAATTTCAAGTTATATCACATCAATTGTTTCATTTGACACATTTTGTACATATATTGGTTAGAATAGTGAAATTGGACCTACTTTGTCACAACATTTGAAATGTTAAAATCTCAGTTACCTGAAGAAATATGCAGCATTGTTTGTTGTGATCAAGAATTTTAGGGGATGCATTGAAGACTTTATTTATTTACATTCTAAAGATAAAATTACCGTTATACCTTTTTTTCATTGTTGTTGATGATTTATCCCATTTTAAACTTAGAAATATGTATATTACTAAACGAAAAACAAGTTTATCCCATGAGGCATAGAGAAAACAGTGACAAAGTGTAGTATTAAGGAACTCCTTTTATCAAGGTTATTGGTTTTAAACTTGTTTGGTGGAAACGAATCCCAAACTATCCAACCTAAGAAAAAAGGAAAAAGAAGTTGTAATTGATGTGTGCTACACTAGTATATACATATGATTAGAAAAATTTCATTATCAATTCCATTTTTTACATCATTTGTTTTGTAGACTCAAATATGTATATAACTTGAAACAATATGACAATTATCTACAATCAACATCTATTTGTTTTCTAAATGAGAAATTTATATTTTAATTTTTTAGTTCATAATTTATAAAGAATGGTTGCAATAGTTGTTTTGTTTCCTTTGTTGGCCTTTAGGGACTAGACTATAATCCTAAACCATCGAGAGTTGGATTAGAGGCATAGTCAAGAGCACCAAAATAAATGTATGCAAGCTTAACCAATCCCAACCATGAGCCACTTGATATGTTTGAAAACAAGTTCCTAAAAACATATGCATATATTTGGAATTCAATTAAATTTGAAAATTTAAAGGGAATAAGATGCAAGAGATTCTGAATGCTTGTACTTAAATCAACATTACAATTTTAAAAATAGATAGAGCCTACTAGTGGTTGTTTGAAATATATAATTATATTATAAAATCAAACAAGTTTCTTCTTTCTCATCATCATCTCAATATCAAGGGAACTTTCAACATTAGTTTCAGATTGGTTTACAGTTGATGTAACAACACCAAAATTAAAATATACAATTAATTATATCAATCATGTGATTAACAATCAACACACAAATGATTAAACTAATTAGCATAGAATTTTCAAAAAACATGAGCAAAAACGACTTATTTGTAGCGACTATATGCCTTACTTGTGATTTCAAAGTTGAATGTTCTTTGAATCCTGCTAACCGCAAGAAAGTTTTTGGGGATGACTCTCCACTCAACCATAGGCTTAGCAACACATAATATTTCTACAACTAACCACCCTCATGCCCTCAATCAACTACTACTGCTAGGGAATCCTTTGTCTCAAAACACTCTTCTTCCAAAAGAATGAATAATTTCATCCCCCTTTTTATCCATTAAATAGAACAAGAATTCCAAAAATGTAAAGAGATTGGAAAGGGATCTGCATGCACACAATCTATATGCCAGTATGCCAACTTTTATTTCTTTGTTTTAAGTTTTACTTAATTCAATTTTTTTCTTAATTTAAATCTTTCTCATTTTATTCCTTTTACTTTTTTTTGTTAACTTTAATTATTCTTATTTTTATATATATTTATTTATAACTTCATTTTATTATTTACTATTATTATATTATATTTATAATTTATAATTTATTTACTATTATTTTCTTTTATTTATTATTTATCAAGGAGTGACTTAATAGAGCACCCAATTACTATCAATCCAAGCCCCCATGAACTGTTTTATTATTATTATTGTTATTATTATTATTATTACGGGACATTACATAATCCCTCTCTTTAAGGAAATTCGTCCCGAGGTTAAGTTGAGTCATTTATATTTTTATTTTATTTTTATTTAATTATTTATTACTTTACATTTGCCCTACACCCACTGCTGAACTACTATACCAACATACATTGAAAGTTTACATACCACCCAAGAAATCACAAGGAATCAAAATCTGTTTTCCCAACTTTTGGAACTACTCACAAAGCCTCATGAGTCTATACCATAGCCCAAGGTTGGCCTTATGACTCATTCCAAGTCTTAGACCTCATCTTCCCTAAGGAATGCATCTGATCGCATTACTCAATTACTCTTGGCATCTTGCAATTCTATTCCACCCCACATTCACTAAGGTGCATAACAATAGCCATTGAAGTCCTCATGCCCCTCAAGACTTCGGCATTCCAATCTAATATCAGACACTTAGCCTCATGAAGATGGTTCTACCCTTCAAGAGCTATTCATCAATATATATACAAGAAAAAGGAGCCTCTGGCATATGTAGTGTTGATTGAGTGTGTCCCCAACCCATATGGTGTTACATATTATCCCTCGTAGGTATTGGCTCCTATAAGATCATCAAATAAACTGGCCCCATAGGCCCATTTGTGGATTTGTTGTTAATCACCACATCTCAAAATGTATCGAATGAATTAGTTATAACATCATAATTTCATATAAAATATCCCATGTGCCAACCCTTGCATGCCATTATGAAAACATAACATCATTGTTTATTGCAACATTCTGAATAGTAGAATTTGCATGCTTATGCATGTCACAAAATCTTCATGCAATAACCACATGCTTCACATCCTGAAATACTGTCATAAGTTATTACATCAACTTATCTATATGAAACATATATTATGACAATACATAATAAATGGAACCACATGGCAATATAACATCATAAATATGAGAATCATCTCAATACATATCAAATATAGAGTGATAATATATTATGAGCATTCTTATCATAATTCATTGAAAAAAAAGCATCTTCTTGTATAAATAATGAATAGAAACTATGAAATAATATTATTTAACATCCATCTGGGATCTAGGTTATTTCATTAATACTATTAGCATCACGTTTTCATCAAGATACTAATTACATTTCAATAATAATTTCTTGTTCTCTCTTCTAGGCAGTTGTCTTGTACACACTAGGTTTAGTCAAATAATTACATTGTTAAACTTCAAATGAGCCTCTGTTGGGTCCTTTATTTCGGGGGACTGAATTTTTGACACATTTTTACCAAGTCTTACCAAAGGGGAGTTGTGGATGAAACCACTGAGGGAAAGAGAGAAATTCCACCAGGAACTATCAAAAATTGAAGTTGGAAAGTGGAAAATTTGGGGACATGCAAGCATAGTCGAGCTGCAAAGGTCATTTGACAAGAGATGGATCAGTTGCAGCTAAGCCAAAAAATAATCCAAGGAGGAAAGTGTGTTGCATTCGAGCAAGAGATTGGCAATTCATGCGAACGAACTTTATAAAATCTAGAGCAAAATACAACAAGGGAAGAGGAAGAGCTCGTATGTCAAGATGTTTCCATTGAGTCTATTGAAATTGGCCTTATTTTGTGTTTACCTTATTCTGAACTACTCTAAAACTGTTACCAATGAAATAGGTAACCGCACTGTTACCTACTTTTTTTTGGTAGCATAAAAAGCACCCGATTTTGAAAAGAGGTGATGCAGAATCACCATTTTTTTTAGCACATTTTTGACACTAATATTTTTATTTATGAAGTATGAATATTTGTTTTAAATGTTAGTGATTTTCATGCTAATTTTGAAACGTATTGATGCAGCATCAACTTTTTTTTTTTAGAGCGGTGATTTTCATGCTAATTTTGAAACGTATTGATGCAGCATCAACCTTTTTTTTTTAGAGTGGTGATTTTCATGTTGGTAATAAAACAAAAAACTTAGATAAAAAATATATATATAAAAACAATAAAAAAAACCAATAAAAATGAAAAAAAAACAAAATTAACTCGTAAAAATAAAAAATTTAAACAAAAATAAATAAACAAAAAAAACAAAAAAAAAACAAGAATATTCGAAAATTATATCAAAAAAATGACAAAATTTGAAAAAAAAACACATAATTTAAAGAAAAAAACAAAAATTAACCAAATAAAATAAAATAAAATAAAACATCAAAAACATTTTTTTCCAAGTTATTAAAAAAAACCATATAATTAAAAATAAAAATAAAAAATAAAATAGAAAATTTAAAAATAATTTAAATTACAAAATTAAAATTTAGATAAAAAAAATAAAATACAAAAAAGAAAAAATTAAATTTAAAAAATTAAATTTAAAAATTTAAATTAAAAAAATAATAATAATAAGAAAAAAATACAAATTTTAAAATTAACAAAAAAAAACAAATTAAAAAAAAAAATAAAATGAAAAAGAAATTAAAATTAAAAAAACTATCATTAAAAAACAAAAAAAATGAAAAAAACCACGTGCAAATAATTAAAAAACAAATATCCATAAATTTACTATTTATTTTTTAAATGAAACAATTTATAATTTTTAAAAATGAAAAACTAAATAAACTAAAAGATTAAAAAACAAATAAATTAAATTAAATTTTAATAAATTAAATTAATAAATTTTAAATTTAAAAAAACAATTAATCTAAAATATTAAATTTTAAAACAAAATAAATAAATAAATAAAACAAAAAAAATTAAAACAAATTAAATTTAAAATAAAAAATTTGAATTAAAAAAAAATGATTTTAAATTTTTTGAACTTAAAATATATATATATATATATATATATATATATATATATATATATATATATATATATATATATATATTTTTATCGTGGTGGCGTCGCCAATCGGCCTCCTGCCCAAGTGGCGGCGGAGGCCGGTCGCTTGGTAGGCAGGGAGGCTGCATGCATCCCCCCATCCGCCCAGCGGTCGGCCTCTGCCGCCACCGGGGCGGGAGGCCGATTTTGGGAATCGGCCCGCCGCTGCAGGAGGACGATTCTCGGAATCGACCTCCCACCGCGAGAGGGTGATTCCTGGAATCGACCTCCCGTGGCGGGAGGGCGATTCCCGGAATCGGCCTGTCGCGGCGGGAGGGCGATTCTCGGAATCAGCCTCAGGGCAATTCCCGGAATCGGCCTCAGGGCGATTCCTGGAATCGGCCTCAGGGCGATTCTCGGAATCGGCCTCCTAGCGCGGGAGGGCGATTCCCGGAATCAACCTCCTGGCGCGGGAGGGCGATTCCCGAAATCAGCCTCCCATCGCAGGAGGCTGATTTCGGGAATCGTCCTGAGTCTGATTCCTGGAATCGGCCTCTCGGCGCGAGAGGGCGATTCCTGGAATTAGCCTCCCATCATAGGAGGCCAATTCCGAGAATCGCCCTGAGTCCGATTCCCGGAATCGGCCTCCCGCGGCAGGAGGTCGATTCCGAGGGCGATTCCTGGAATTAGCCTCCCATCATAGGAGGCCAATTCCGAGAATCGCCCTGAGTCCGATTTCCGGAATCGGCCTCCCATGTCGCGGGAGGGCGATTCCCGAAATCGGCCTCCTGCCGCGGGAGGCCGATTCCGGGAATCGGCCTCTCGTGCCGTGGGAGGGCGATTCCCAAAATCGGCCTCCCACCGTGGGAGGGACTCCTCCCAGAATCGCTCCGCGCATGGAGGTCGATTCCGAGAATCGCCCTCCCGCGCCGGGAGGCCGATTCCTGGAATCAGAATCAGGGCGATTCCCGAAATCGGCCTCCCGCGGTGGGAGGGCAATTCTCGGAATTGGCCTCAGGGAGATTCCAGGAATCGCCCTCTCGCGGCACGGGAGGGCAATTCTCGGAATCGGCCTCCTGTGCCACGGGAGGGCGATTCCCGGAATCGGCCTCCCGCCGCGGGAGGCCGATTGGCAGTGCCACCACGATCAAAATTTTTTTATTTTTATTTTTTAATTTTTAATATTTTTTTTTTTATAATTTGATTTTTTTAAATTCAAAAAATTTAAAATTTTTTTTTTTTAAATTTAATTTTTAAATTTGAAATTTAATTTGTTTTGTTTTTTTTTTTTAATTTTATTCATTTTTTTTGTTTATATTTTTTTTTTCTAAATTTTGTTAATAATTTTTATTAAATTTTGTATTTTTTTTTTAATTTAATTGATTTTTTTTTTATATTTTTTTTTATTATTAATTTTATGTTTAGTTTTTTCTTTAATATTTTAAAATTCAGTAAATTTTGTTTTTTTTATTTTATTTTATTTGAATTTAATACTTTTTTAAAAATTTTATTTTTTTATTATTATTTTTTTAATTACATAAAATTTTTATATTTTTTTTATTTCAATTAAAATTGTGTATTTAAATTTAGAATTTTTTTTAGTTAAACTTAATATTTTCAAATTAATTTGTTTTTTATTTTATTTTTTATTTAATATATATTTTTTAATTTATTTTTTTCATTTTTTCAATTTTAATTGATTTTTAAAGTTTTTTAACTTTTTATTTTAACAATGTTTTGTTTTTCCTTTATATTTAAAATTTATTTGTTTATTCATTTATTTATTAAAATTTAATATCAACATTTTTTTATATTTAATAAAATCTAATATATATATTTGAAATTTAAGTATATATATATATATATATATATATATATATATATATATATATATATATATATATATAATTTAAATTTAATTTATTTTTTAGATTCTATTTGTTTTTTTAATATATATTTTTTTTAATATATATATTTTTTTTATTTTTTAATTTAATAAACATATTCTTTTTCTTTTTTAAATTTAATATATATATATATATATATATATATATATATATATATATATATATATATATATATATATATATATATATTTATTTATAATTTCTTTCTTTTTTTTAACTTTCTTCTTTTTTTTTTTCTTTTTTTTTTAATATTTTTATTTTGTTTTATTTTTTATTTTTTTTATTTCTATATATTTTGAAATTTTAATCTTTTATTTATTTTTATTTATTTTCTTAATTTTAGGTTTTTTTTAATGTTTGAATTAAAAATTTTATTTTGTTTTTATTTTTAGTTTTTTATTCCTATATATTTTTAAATTTTAAGCTTTAAAATGTTTTTATTTTTTAAATTTATTTATTTTCTTAAATTTTAGGTTTTTTTTAATGTTTGAATTTTAAAAATTAAAAAATGTTATTTCTATTTTTAAAAATGTCAAAAATATGACACAATTTTTTTTTTGTTATTCTAGCATCAACTGGTTTTGTTTTGAAGGTGATTTTTCAATCCTTTTTTCAAGAAACAGTTTTGCTTTTAGCATAATTTTATAAAATGTTGAAATTTGACCTTAAAAAAAAACCAAGTGCGTTCTGGAATACACTTTTTTTTGTTTTTGGGGTGTTTTTTCATGTTTTTTGAGTCTTTTTGGGCTACAATTCCCATTTTGAGGTCAGGTTACCTATTTCATCGGTAACAGTGCTCTCTGTATGTTGAGTCTTTTTCTCCTATTTGAAGGGCCATAGCGCCAAAATGTAATGATTTTTTAATTCTAATGAGAAGATTTGTGGAACTGTTATATTGTTGTAAATGTGTTTGTTTGCATGGGAATCTTTAAAATTTTTGTATGCATGAATGTGAATGCTTTCTATTCCTTGTTTTATTTGCAAGTTACGCTTTGTGGTGGTTATACGTCAGATGCTATGATTTCTAAAGTAGATGTGACTGATGATATTTATGCAACTCTCCTTTATGTGTGACCCTAATCCCTATCCTAGTAAGGCCGTGAAACACCTAGGGTGAGATGCCTTAATTCTCTTAAGTAAGGTGAAAATACCATAATTACACTAGACTATACTGGATCCTCTTTTTTCCCCTATGTCTGAACCCAAGGTCTATAAATTTTACAATTTTTCTGCCAAAAAATGATTTCGTTGTCGGGACCTGAAATTTATCAAAGGGATCTGGAACATGGTGTCAAGTATTTTTAAGAAATATCTTCAGGATTGGTAGCATGAGCAAGTAGATAGGTATATTTCTCAAGAAGTGCAAATCCATCACAAAAGTGTGAAATGAGTGAAGGAATAATTTTTGTATGGATAGACTACGAGTGATCAATATGAGATATTCTAGTGTAAGTTCCCAGGATATATTTACAATTAGTTGCAAAGGTTGTAGAAAAAATAAAATACTGACAATTAGAGTAGATATTCCCATACCTGGACTCAAGATGACCTAGATGATTCACACTGGCTTGGTATGGACCTAACTCGGGCTGTCAAATTCTGGGTATGAGATACTTTAGAAAGGTACATTATTGAGTTTGTTGCAGAAGGCTCTTATGAAACCAGCTCTAAAAATAAAGTAAAAGAGAGATCAACGCCTTAGAAATAAGCCACTTTGAGGGCGAAACCTCCAATACATTACTTAAATGAACAATTCTTGGATGATACAAATGACCAAAACCTCGTTCTATATATAGGAGTCCATGGGGCCATAATATAATGCTAGCTGACCTAACAGTAATAATGTAATGGCATAATAATAACAATATTGGTGTTACAGGGGTACAACAATAACAATAAGGGGGCTACACTAATAACAATAAGGGACTAAACTAGTAATATAGGGACCTAACATGCCCCTCTATTTCAAAAAAGTGTTGTCCTCAAAGCTTAAGTAGCTCTGGGTGTTTCTGTATAAAATTCTCATCCTCTCATGTAGAATCTTCAGTAGGTAAGTTCCTCCACTTGATGAGATACTCTAAAATTCATCGATTTCGTAGCTGTCGAGTTCTTATTTTCGTGACCATTTTAGGTTCCAATATGATTTTTCCTTCCTCATCAAGTTCTGGCAATATCGTTTGAACTAGAATATTTTCACCTATAACCTTCTTTAAGCATGAAACATGGAAAATTGGATGCACTCGCGAAGAAGAAGGAAGCTCCAATTTGTATGCCATAGTACCAGTCTTTTGAAACATATTGTAAGGACCATAGTATTTTGGCGATAGTTAATTATCCTTCTTAGCTTGCCTGAGGGACATTTGTTTGTATGGTTGTAGCCGTAAAAATACCCAGTCTCCTACATCAAAACTTCTCTCGCAGCGGTGTTTATCTGCCTGTTATTTCATTCGATTTTGTACCAAATTTAGGTTATCCTTTAAGAATTGGACAAATTATTGTCGATGCTTGATGTGATATTCCACTGCTTGAACCTTAGAATTTTATCTTAAATATGATGTGCTGGACGGTGGATGATATCCATAAAGTGCCATAAATGGGGTCATTTTTGCTGCAATATGGAAGGAAGTGTTATACACCATTCAGTGAGAGGTAACCACTTGACCCATTGTGTTTGTTTATCAGATACAAAACAGTGAAGATATCCTTCCAAACATTTATTCACTATCTCATTTTGACCATCAGATTGAGGATGATAAGATGAGATATGAGCTAATTGAGTACCCAAACAAGAAAATAACTCCGTCCAAAAATTTCCAGTAAAAATGGGATCTCATTTGCTCACAATAATCTTTGGGTTTCCATGCAGCTTTTGAATTGTGTCCATAAATGTAGTAGAAATTGTACTTGCTTTAAATGGATGAGATAATGCACAAAAGTGTGCATACTTCATAATTCTATCAACTACCACCATGATGGCTCTCTTTCCTTCGAACTTAGGTAAACCTGTGATAAAATCCATTGAAATCTCCTCCCAACGTTGACTTGGAATGGATAAAAGTTGTAGAAGACCTGAGGTCTTAATTGTCTTAGCTTTATTTTGCTAACAAACCAAATATTCCACCACAAATTTTTGAATATCATATTTAAGGCCATCCCAAAAAAAATATATCTTCACCCTGTGGTAAGTTTTTAAAAATCCTGAGTGTCCTCCTAAAGGAGAAGTGTGTAATTCCAAAAGAATCTTTTGTTTTAGTTGGGAATTCTTACAAAGATATAAGTGATCTTTGTCCCATAAAGAATCAATTTTCCAACTAAATGTATCAGATGTACTAGGATCTTGCAGCTAATTTTGAATGATTGTCCATACTTATTTTTCCTTCTTACATTCATCCCTTGCTTCGATTATCCAATCTAGTTGGATAATAGAAATGACACAAAGAAATGCTTCCACCTCTTCATTCTTTCTTGAGAATGCATCTGCAACAACATTTAGCTTCCCTTTTTTATAGATTATTTAAAAGTCATAACCTAACATCTTTGTGACCCATTTTTGTTGCTCTTCTGAAGATATTATTTGTTCCAAAAAGTGTTTAAGACTATCATGATCTGTTTTTACCTAGAAGTGTCTTCCAATCAGGTAAGGTTTCCATTTCTTTAGTGCATGTAGTATTGCTAACATTTCCTTCTCATAAATAGATTTTCGTAAATACTTCCCTTTGATTGGATGAATTTCAAAAGAAATGGGTCTTCCTTCTTGCATTAAAAAAACACCAATTCAATTTCCTGAGGCATCACATTCCACAATAAAAGTTTTTGTGAAGTCTGGCGTAGCTAAGACCAGTGCTAGGCACATCGCCTCTTTAAGATGTTCAAAGGCCTTAGTTGCTTCAAGAGTCCATGAAAATGCATCTTTCTTCAATAATGGTGTTAGAGGTTCTTCTATTCTCCCACAATTCTTAATGAACTTGCGATAATACCCCGTTAACCCCATAAATCCTCGCAACTACTTTATGGTTGTGGGGAATTTCCATTCCTTAATGGCTTTAATTTTATTAGGGTCTACCTTAACACCCTCGTGAGATACAATATGACCCAGATATTCCACCTCTTTTACTCTAAAGAAACATTTGGATGTTTTTGCATATAATTGTTTCTCTTGCGATAGCTTGAGCACCATGTCAACATGTTGAACATGATCCTTCCAAGACCTGATGTAGATTAGTATATCATCAAAAAATACTAGCACAAATTTTATAAGGGTTTGAAAATGAATTCATCAACCCTTGAAATGTAGAAGGTGCATTGGTAAGGCCAAAAGGCATGACCAAAAATTCATAATGACCCTTGTGAGTTTGAAATGTGGTTTTCGAAATATCTTCAATCTTCATTCTAATTTGATGATATTGGGAACGAAGATCCAACTTGGTAAAATAAATTGGTCCATGTAATTCATCCAATAATTCATCAATCACAGGAATGGGAAATTTATCTTTAATGGTGAGCTTATTGAGTTCCCTATAATCCAGACACATGTGCCATGATCCATCCTTCTCGTGCACCAATACTACTGGAGCAGAGAAGAAATTTTGACTAGGTTGAATTATACTAGCCTCTAACATTTCTGCAATCATACATTCAATTTCACTCTTTTGGACATAAGGATATGTATAAGGCCTGATATTTGGAGGAACACTTCCTGGAATCAAATGAATAGCATTATCATGATCATAAATAGGTGGGAGTCCTTTGGGAGTTTCAAACACCTTGGAATGATTGTCCAAGACTTTTTGGACATCTACAGAAATAGATGATTTTGATGTTGGAACTTCTAGTGAGCATAATTCTGAAATTACGCCTCATTATTCTTTCTTCAGAATCTTTGTCATGACATAAGAGCTTATTATATTTCCCGGCTTCCCTGCAATACTTCGTAATTCAACTTCCTTTCCTTCTGAAAAAAAATTCAAGAAAAGTTCTTGAAAATTAAAGGCTACTATCCCCAAAGATTGTAACCATTGTAATTCTAGTACAACATCAGCACCTCCCATTGGAATGGAGAGAATTGGACTATTCAATACATATTCCCCCATGGTTAGCTTGATATTATGGCATTTTCTAGAGAAATTTATAGTTCCTCCATTTGCAACCATCACTTGACACTCTGGCGCTGGGTATAGGAAACAATTCAATTCCTTGGCTACCTTACAATGAATAAAATTATGGATACTACCCGAATCAATCAACACTATTCCCTTTTTCTTCTTGACATGTCCTTATATCTTGAGAGATTAAGGAGTGGTAATTCCTACCAATTCATTACACGATATGGTCAGACTCATTTCTTCCTCTTCTAGGGTTGGTTCCTGGTGTATCTCTTCTTCTTTTAAAGATTCTTTTTCATTTTCTTCTTCCTCTTCACAATCTATGTAAAATAATTTCTTCTTAGGACACTTATGATCTTTAGTGTATTTTCTATCACAACTGTAGCAAATCCATTTTTCTCTTTTTTCTTCCAATTTTTGTGGTGTCAACCTTGTAGGTTGTGTAAGTCTAGGAGTAACAACACTTCCATCTTTATAGTTGTGAGTGGTAGGCTTCCTTGTCGCCATAATTTTACATTAAATTTTTCTTGCCAACCTGAATGCCTTCTCCAATGAATCAAGTTCCCAAACGTGAACTTCATGTTGGTTTTTATCCTTTAAAGTCTTTATGAAGACATCAATCCTGTGTTCCTCTGGAATATCAGTTACCCTTATATTCAATTTTTGGAAGTCCTCAATGTGCTCCACCACTGAATCCTTTTGTTTGAGATTTATCAGTTGGTTAAAGAAGGTGTTTCTCTTTGTATCCTCATAATGTGCTATCATTTCCTCCGTATAAATTGACGAAGTGACAATTTTTTTATGGGAGCAAAGCCATCGATACCATACAAATGTATTGTGTTCTAAATGTAAAGTTGCAATGCGTACCTTTTGTGTGTTTTTCACATTATTGAGATCACAATATTTCTCCATCTATAGTATCCATGTTACGAGATCATTTCCATCAAAATTCCTCATATCAATATTTGGAATATGGTGGTTCTTCAATCCAACATTATAGTTTATGAAATCACGATTAACATTTATTTTGTTCTCATCATGAGTTTCCTCTACTAACGTTTCGCCATTAGGAATCATTTCTTGTATCAACTTTGACGAACCGTCCTTCAAACCTTCCATGTATTCCTTAAAACCTTCCATTTTTTCTTCCTTACCATCCATTTTTTCTTCCATACCATTCTTCAAACCATCCATCAGCTTCGACGCTTTTCTTCAAAACATCCATTTCATTTTTGTTTTCTCTTTGTGAGAGCGAAATTTGGTGCACTTGCTCTTGTAATTGTGATATGTCATGTTGCATTTCTTCATCTTCATGAGCCATAGTAGAGCCTTCTGAAGGCTTAATGGGTGTTGAATTCAATATTTATATATTGATATCTATTCTACAATATGCCCTTGGAATCCATTCAAATTGATTCTTCAAACAAGACTTATGCAATTTGGAAAAACAATACACACTTTTTTCTTTCTTTCGAGGAGCTCGATATTGAAATTGAATTATCTCTGCGATTTTGGATCTTCAATATCTTAAATTTGGACCTGTAGTAGCACTCATAATCATCTTTCGAATGCCACAAGTCTAACTTGATTTTTATTCTTCAAGGGAACATTATGCCCAATCTCCCACAATGACCTACTTATCGACTGGTTCAGTAGAGAAAACTTGTACGACGTGTCATGTGTCACTATTTCCTCCTTAGGATCTAAAATTGGTACAATGTAAACTACATTCTGTGTAACTAAGGCCATTTTTTACATAATTCCAATATGACGCTCATAGAGAGAGTTATGACGATTTTCCCACAATCACCTCTTTGAGATGAAATTCGAGAGCCTAAAAAATTCCTAACTTCCATAGACCCTATCTTTGACAATATTGCGAATCAAGCTTTGAAATTATTCCACGACATTCCTCAATATTTCAGCTTCACTCTGTAAAATTTTTAGCTTCCGAACCCTCGTACAAAAATATTTATAGCGAAATTGCAGTAATGACCTGTTTAGGTTAAATTGAGGAGCCTACAAAAATCTCTATCTTGCATAGAACATATCTCCGAAAATGTTGTGAACCAAGTTCTGAAATTTTTCCACGATGTTCCTCATGATTTTGGATTCGCTTAGTAAAAGTTTCAGATTTTGAACCTTCATAGAAAATAATTTATACCCAAAATTCCATAATGAGTTGTTTGGAGCATCAAAACCCTATAATCCAAAGCTCTGATACCAAATGTTATGAAACCAGCTCCAAAAATAGAATAAAAGAGAGATCAACGCCTTATAAATAAGCCACTTAGAGGGGGAAACCTCCAATACATTAAATAAATGAAAAATTATTGGATGATACAAATTACCAAAACCTACTTCTATATATAGGAGTCCATAGGGCCACAATATAATCCTAGCCGACCTAACAATAATAATTCAAGGGCACAATAATAACAATATTGGGGTTACAGGGGTACAAAAATAACAATAAGGGGGCTACACTTATAACAATAAGGGACTAAACTAGTAATATAGGGACTTAACAAAGGCCATCAGTCCTTTTCCAAGGTCGAGGTCGTGTTGAAGACGAGGTTGTAGGGAAGACTAATAAAAGATATTCTCTTGTGGGTTAAAGCTTCAATCATGGAAGAGAACCTAATTTTAATCCATGGCCAATCCATGGTCACTTAAATCCTTGGTATTGGGTGAGGGGTATAGGGGGAAAAAGTTACCTGAGTGTGAGAAACAAATATTTTAAAGAGATGGACACACAAATGACTCTAGGAAGGCTATAAATCTGAGGGTGCAAAGGAGGACACATATAATTTAGGAATGGTGCGAGAAGGCTTTGTAGTAGATCCATAGAAGAAAAAGGGAGTTGCACCAAGTAGGATCAATGTTAAGTAGCTCATAAGCGTGAGAAGGAAGAGTAAGTCGATTAGAGTTTCAAAATTATGGGGATAGAGATAAGGTGAGGCTTGGCCTAGTAGGAGTGGTTGGGATCGATACAAAAACACATGGCGAAAGAAGTGGTAGATACTTCCTCCCACCAAGAGATATGGGGAAGTTAGATGGATCGAGCCCTACAAGCCAAAGGGAGGGCCCATAGGATGACATGTACCTTTCTATGACAAGGTTAATTTCCGAAATGATGTGCCTCTCGATAATAGTAACTCATTGCCCATCAAGCACTTCCCCCAACCTTCCCCTAGTACTTTATCAAAACCCTATTCAATTTCTCTCTAAGTTAGATAAAATTATAAAGGTTCACGGGGTGCATAATACCTACAAGATTGGTATCATTGGTGGTAGAAATAGTAGTTATAATTCATGTATCCAAGGGTGATAACAACATGGTTCACAATGATTCATACTTTTCTTGTTGGGTCAACCATGTATGGCTAGAAATATCATGGGATCTTTTACCTGATATCTTGGCTTATCTAGAAAAGGTACTGAGGATGTTAAACAACATTTGTACTTGTGTGAAGCTATCTAGAGAGCTATTCAAACTCCAATTTAATATCATGCCTCTCTCCGAGTAAGAGCATTGAGATGGTTAATCAAGTGGTCTGCCCTACAGCAGAATCCGACAATAGATGAAGTTCAATGGGAATTAGTTCAAGAATTAAAATGTCTACAAACTAATCAATAGGGTTTATATGAACTATGGTAATCAATCAACAAGAGTGATAAATCGTGTGGGAAATTATGCCAAGTTTTAAGGATGCCATTGGAAAGCCTAAGTTACCCCATTGAACCAAATCACTAGTGGGATTGGTTCATGAAAGCATTGCTTCCACTCACCTGTACGTTGTTGACTTAGAAAAATATTGACATCGTACAATATGTGCTTGAAAAAACAACCAGGATTGAGGCTATGGTAGGATATCCAAATGAACCTTCAGGAGGATTGATTTACAATGATCCTTCTCTCATTGGATTGCAGCAAAAAATCACTGATTTAGCAGAGAAGTTGAGGGACATGCACCCATCATGACCTACGCAGCCTCATATGTGGTGTACCAACTACCACATAGAGGGGAATCATGCCACGGAGTATCGAGGATTGAGGGGGTCGAGTGCTCCCTCCGAACTGGCAAGGCCCTCTATGTCTTTACCTATCATAGGAGTTATGCATATTGGTACACAAGATTTATATCTAGACCACACATAGTTTCACTCCTTTCGAAACCAGAAGGGTGAATATATGAGCGAATACTATGAAATATATCAAACATATGGAAATATTCCATGCCTTTGTCAGATGTTGGAGCAGTTGTGGAAGAATATTAAATATTGTTTCAAGGATGAGGAGCTCCTAGAAGGGCTCATCTCTATCAATTTGCCCAAAATTCATTCTAGACGAGTGAGGAGGAACAAGAAAATGATAGGGAGGGAATTTCGTGTCGATGCCCAAATCGTGAGTTTCTAGATCAATAACACTATACTATATTTGGGTATAGACATAAAAATTTTACCAAGGAAGACCTCAGAAGCCCTGGGAAGACAAAAATTTTAATTCTCCATGATCTAGTTGCGCATGGAGAATCAATAGTGTATCCTCCCAGTTGGATGTCTGGAAGATGTGGAATTATGCATATCAGGGGTAAATACGTATCTATACTTTGAAGTCATAGACATCATGGGATAAAAATAGTACTATTTGACATTGTTGGGTTGGAATGGGCCTTTGAAAACCATGTAGTGACTGACCTAAATAGGGAAACAACAAATTTTGAGGTGGATGGAGTTAGGGTTATTCATCCCTTGGATCCCTATCAAGGCCATAGGTTCATAGAGCCATTGGATGACAGTGAAGAAACTGAATTACTGGATCAATTATACCAACTCATAGAAAGAATGAGGAAATACTACATGAATCTTACAATGGATGGGTTGATTATCTAGAGAAGTGTTCAGAGCTCTGAATTCATATCAGAAGTTGTGTGGTATGATTCGCAACAAGGAAGCCATGAGATCAACTTGAGGTGATTTCCAACTATTCACCATATCCACTAGGTTGGTACAGAGTAATGAAATTTCCCTATTTTTATTGGTATGGGGTCTATTACTGATTTTATCGATGAAGTTAACTTGAACATATTGGAAGCACACAAGGTACCCTTACTGGATGTCGCCCTTCAAGCGACACTAGCAAGAAGGAAGGGTTCCCATTACAACCATCTCAGGTGGTGGGTGATGGTAAAATACTCATTGGTATGCAAATTCGAGTATTCAGAAGATTTTTTACCTGATCTCATTAAATATGAAGGGTACACTAATCCTCACCAACATATACAAAGTTGTAAGGAAAAGTGGACCAAATAAGGACTTCCTAAGAGTCTATGGTTATATAGCTTCATCCACACTCTAGGAAAATCCCCCCAGGTATGGTACATTAAGGAAGAAATAAGGAGGTAGACCAGTGAGTGGGACTGCATGACAATACAATTCATCAATGATTTCTCCTTTTCTGATGATGATGAGAGAATAGTAGTTTCCTTGAAAGAAGTCAGGACGGTCCTATTCCTAGTAGGACAGATTACAAAGGACTATTTGTGACCAGGATGCCTTCAATCATATATATGAGTCTAGATTTCATGAGGCTGTGACTTGCATGAAGATAAATATTCAACTTGATGGAGACAACTTATAAGGGCTATGGCATTTGACCTTCAAGGAATCTAAAGCGGAACAAAACATTGAGGATGGACCTGTAACAATTGGTCCACAACTACAACCTTTAAAGTTGAGGAAGCACAACATTGATACTAAAGAGAAACCAAACTTGGCTTCCATCAAGGAATATTGGGACAAACAGACCACCAAGGAGATCTTTGATCTCGTGAAAGAGTATGAGGATATTTTCTATTTGTCCATTGCAAAGCTCAATGGAATGAAAGGGGAGTTGGGAGAAATGAAGATCATGCTAAAGCCAAATGTTAGACTAATGAAACATCACCCATATCAACTAAACCCAAGGGTTAAGGAGAAGGTTAAGAGAAAAATTGGTTATATTTTGGCAGCGGGACTCATCTTCCCAGTTGATGAAGCTAAGTGGATTAGTTTGGTTGTCATCCAAAAAAATAAATATTTTGAATAAATTGTAGTCAATGTAGATTACAGTAGTTTGAATAATTCCTACATCTATGACCCCTTCCGTACTCCATTCATTGATGAAGTTCTTGATAATGTTGTAGGTAATGAATCCTACTCCTTCACAGATGGGTTCTTTTGTTATCACCAAGTTTCCATTGTTGAGGAAGATAATAAGAAAACCACCTTCATGAATAAATGGGGTTCTTATGCCTACCATGTCATGTTATTTGGGTTGAAAAATGCATCATCAATATTTTCAACGATCATAATTGCTACCTTCCAAAACTATATTCACAAATTCTTGGAGGTGTATATGGATTATTGGAAATTGCAGAGCTTATTGAAGAGAAACTCCAAATTTCTCAGAGTGATGTTTGATCATTGCAGGAAACTGCATATTTATTTAAAAATGAAGAAATGCATTTTTGTTGTCCCCTTGAGAACGATTTTGGGGCAGATAGTTTTAAAAGGAGTAGTGTGTGTCGACCCTGCCAAGGTTGCGGTAATTTTGAATATGCCTCCATCAACCAGAGTCAAGAAGCTAAGATTGACTCTCGTCGATATAGGATGCTACTACAGATTCATCCATAACTATGCACTAATTACGACACCATTGGAAAATTTGTTGAAGAAGTATGAGTTCTTTTCCTAAACCGATGAATGTGATTTTTCCTTCAATATGATAAAAGAAAAGTTGGCAAGTGCACTAATATTGATTTACCTGGATTGGAAAAAAAAATTCATGTCCATATTAATGCATCAAGGATCGCTCTGGGATTTGTTTTGGCTCAGCCTAGAGACAGTAAACTATATCACCCAATTTATTTCGCCAACTGAAATCTTTGCAATGTGGAAAGGAACTACACCACTATCGAATGGGAATCTCTTGCGATGATGTACCCACTGTATAAATTCAAGAACTATCTTCTACGTGGTTCATTCAAGTACTTTACTAACCACTCTGCACTGAAGTACCTGGTGAATAAGCAGGTGCTCAAAGGGAGTATTTTTATATGGCTCTTATTTTTTTAGGAGTTTATATTCGAAGTCATCATGAAGTTAAGAAATATGAATTTGTTACTTGATCATCTCTCTCGTCTTGAGTCAGGCAAAGTTGGGGTTCCATAGATGACTAATTGTTAGATGTCTATTTTTTTCGAGTTGAGGCCATCCCCGACTATTTGAAAGACATCACACTATTTCTAACCACTGTAAAATGTCTATAAGATTACATAGCAACCCAAAAAATATGGTGGTGCAAGCTACAAATTACCAGTTGATTTTAGACCAATTGTAAAAAATAGGTTTCGAAAAAATATTGTGACAATGTGTCCTCAACCATGAAAAGAAATATGTGCTATGGGAATTCCATTAGGCAGTTGTGGGAGGACATATAGGGGAACAAGAACTGCAAGAAAAGTATTGCAATTTGGACTCTTGTGTCCCACACTTTTCAGTGATGTGAAGGAATATGTAAAGAAATATGATGTCTTCCAATGGGTGGGACAACCATCACACCAAGATGAAATTCCTCTATAGCCTATATGGGAATTCCAAGCATTCAAAAAGTTGGTAGTGGAATTTTTGGTACCTATTAATCTGTCGATGCATCAATCACATTCCAGGTACATTATTACTGCTACTAATCATCTCACCTGACGGGCCAAATTCACACCATTTAAAGATTGCGCTATAAACATTGTTTCCTAGTTGATCTTTGAGAATATCATCACTCGATTTGGGTTCCCCCAAAGCCTCACAAGTGACAAAGGGATCTGAGATAGTAACCAAATTTTTGTGGAATTCCATGATCCTAAACCATAAAACTAACCCCTATCATCCATAGGAAAATGAAACTCCCAAAGCCTTCAACAAAATCCTAGAGAAGATACTCACCAAGATTTTTTTTTTCCAACTGATATGACTAGGATGAGCGGGTACTAGATACCTTGTGGGCCTACCATACCATTATCAAAAAATTACATACATACACATTGTTCCAATTTTTTTATGGACGAGAATTCATATTACCTACCGAGTTCATAATTCCCAGCCTCTTTATTTCACAGGCAACTTAGATGTCAGAGGATGATTCAATTGAAAAAAGGATGGAAGGACTATGGGAGTTGGATGAGGTCATCTTTTTGGCTGAGTTTCACCTGATTGTTGAGAAGGAGAGGCAGAAAGCATGGCATGACCGACACATCAAAATGAATTCTTTCGTAGTTGGAAAAAAAGTTCTCCTATATGACAGTAAGTTTCTAAAACAATCTGGGAAGATCTAAATGCACTCGTTGGGACCATTCATTGTTGTAGAAGTGTGAGAGTCAGGATCTATTAAAATCATGTAACCGGACATAATTCTATTTTCTCGGAGGGTTAATGGCACATGCCTGAAGCCCTTCCATGGCCCAACCTCTTCTTAATCAAATTGATTTTATCTTTGAAATGGGATCATAGTTAGATTTGGGATAGATTAAGTTAGTTAAATTTGAAGTCGATTTAAATATGTCAGTTATGTCATTTATGTTAGTTGTGAATAAATTTACTTGCATTGGGTTTTTTAGTTAGTTGAGTGCACCCCTCCGCAACTGCTTGTGATCAGGAAACTCACATGGAAGTCATATTTTCTGTCATAATTAGTAATAATTCCCTGCATATTTTCAAATTTGGTTTAAATCTCTCCCGTAATATCCCTGACACATTCTTGTTATCAAAATTTTTGATTTTCCATCATATCATAATAATTGACCATCGTGATCATCTGCCTTTTGAGTTTCTGCATCATCCAGATCAGGTGTAGGTCACAGCCATTGTTAATGCCACAATTTGAATCAAGTATAACAAGTGGTCGTATTAATTAGTTAAATGGTCTAATCACAAGTGGTGTGTCAAGTCTTTCTAAATATTTTTCATATTAACTTTAATCTTTCCATTGTAAAATTTTAGGTGGTCAAACTGCTTGATCTAGCATTAATGTAAAATTTCCATGGTTCTCAATCCAAATTCAAGCCCTGTGTGTATTTTTTGTAAATTCAGAGTGCTATATTCATGAATAAAGTATCCAAAAATGTTATTCCTCCCCCCTCGTCTAACCCTAGAGTGAAAGAAATTGAAAGTCCCCTTGGTAAATATGAGAAGGCCATGCTTGTCGAAAACAATTTATCAGACTCCTTCCATTTCCCCACACTCAAGCATGAAATATTCACAATGACTACAACCAGATAGAATGGTATCCACTCTTCCAGAATAAAACAGGAGTTCATAGGATTACAACAGTCCATAATGCTGAATTTGAGGAAATTACAGGTATTCGGGACTTCAGGTGTGATAATGAAATGTGCCAAGTTCCTTATCAGTCAACTGCATGGGGGTTCCATCTTGCTCAACAAGGAGTACCCAATACATACTAGTGACATACAACATTTGACGGGGCTATTTGTTGTCGGAGAAATACTCTCTTCTGCATTTCGGACTACCTCTAAGCATGGGAAGAAAACAGGTGACAATAAATATTATACTAAGAATGTTACTCAATGCAACAGAAAAGGAGTCCATTAGCATGATTAATGTTCCCTCCATCAAGTTCTCTTACCGCATAATTGTAGATAAAATCATTTTGCATTACACAAAGGTCAAATGCACTCGGAATACCATCTCAGTGGAAGAAGTATGAAATGAGGGTGAACAATTGAACCGGTGAGCTATTTGTTGAATGAAAATTTTGAAGCTTGCGAGGATGTGTAAAAGCGGGGGACATAATTCATCTATGGATATCTCGTCATCTCTCTAGCAATGATAAAGTGGTTCTATATCTATGGAAAATAGCTAGCCCATGTCACTAAATATCATCCCCTGGAACTCAGGTATTCCCCATGGTAGAAATTAGGAGACTCAAACAACAAAAAGCAACGAAGATTATCGTTATCACAAAGTTTGTCCCTAGAATTCCAATGTTAATTTTATATGACTATTCACATGGAATATGGTTTGTTATTTTCCATCAACTCGCCTGGATTCACCCCAAGGTTGTCAACTCAGACACATTTCATATGCACGGTCTTCCTTTCATTATATCGAAATAGGCATTCTGTAATGAATAAAATACTATAAATAATGATTAATTAGCTAATTAGTAATTATGTTGAAAGGCCATGTCTGATGAGACATGACCTTTCCTGAAGAGGCACCTGTCTAAGTATATAAGAAGACCTCATTTGTAACATTCAATCATCTCATTCATCATACTTCTAATATAATATTTGTATCCTCATGGATATCTTTGTATTCCAAGTATTCTAGAGTATTTAACTTGAGAAGGAACTTTGTTCGCTTCATTTGGTATCAGAGCAGTTCGATCTTCTGGACACTCATTGTTGCACAGAGCCACACGCTCTCCGATCCAAGTCTTTGACCATAAAATTCGTCAACATTGTTGTCGTTGAAGCATTTCGCTACAATTTTAGAGTTTCTTCGTTTTCTTATTTCGTCAGAGGCGCTTGGCCATTTTTGAAAAAAAAAGAGAAATTTAGTGAAAAAAAAAAAAAAAAAAGAAGAAATATATTTAAAAAAAAAAAAAAAAAAAGGAAAAAAGAAAAAGTACATATAATTACATACCAGACAAGTTTAAAGAATAAAAAATTTATAAAAGAAAAAGAAAAAAGACAAAGTTATTTAAAAATTATATATATTTATATATATATATAAAATAAATATAAAAGAGCAAAAAAAATAGAAGGAAAAAAATCTATCAAAAATTAAGAAAGAAAAAAAAATAGTTAAATAAAAAAAGAGAATGGTGTATTAAAAAAAAAAGAGAAGTCGTTTTATATCCGCCATTATATATCCACCATATATAGAAGTCGTTATATATCCACCATATATAATAAAAAAATGATATAAAAAAATAAAAAATAAAACAATCACCACAGCCCTTGACCCCCGACCCCCATCGACCATACACTGTCGTCGTTGACCGCTAAGCCACCACAAAGCCACCAGATATATGCCATCTCTCTCCCATCGTGAACCTTCTTCCATCCACTATCCCACCGTCCCTTTTCTGCTACCTTGCCATCGGCACCAACGTAGGCCACATATCTCTCTGCCATCCTCAAACCATGTTACTCGATCCACAATCTCAATCCATCGCAACTTCCGCCTACATGTTTTGTTTCACAACTATCGTCGTCAACTGTCATCTCCTTTCATATTGTTTCCCCATTGACGTCAAATTTTTCTTGTGTGAATCTAGCCATTTATAGTGGGAAAGGTCGTGTTTGTACATTAGGAAGGGTCGTGACTGTACATAAAGTTTTATGGTTTTTGTTTATTTATGATAAATTGTATTAACTATATAAGGTTGGAAGAAAACAACTAGAAGTTACCATCCAGATTCAAAGGCAAGCTACCATCCAATTTCAAAGGCAAGCTATCACGTCGATTGGAGAATGTTGTTACCCCTTCATTAATCAATACAATATCCACCTTTTTAGTTGTGGTTAGCTCCAAAATTTTTTAGTGAGTCCACAAATTATAAGTGGAATAATAGAAGTATTAAAGTTTTAAAATTCAAATTAAAAGTAAAAAGTAAGGAATATTAAAAGAATTTATAAAAAAGAAAGTAATATATATTAAAAGGATATTGAAGTTTGATTAAGTAATTTTGTTAATATATATATATATATATATATATATATATATATATATATATATATATATATTATAAAAGGTGATTTGAGAAAGGAATTTCATACAACATTTAAAAGCAAAAATTTACATTCCATAAAGTGTAATTGACTAAGTGTCAAATGGAATTTAATTCAAAATTCAAGAAAGGAAGATTTTTAGAAACCTTACCTATCGACGTTAAAGTGCTATTTAAAATTAAAGGAACTCTTGCTGGAAAAGATGTCACTATTGCTATATCACCCACCGAAGAGAAAAATTATATAAACCCTAAAATTTCCAACCAGATGGTAATTCCTGAGTCAAATATAATCGAAAAATTAGACCTTTTTAACGAAAAAAAATACGACATAAAAATTCTACAACTAAATATTGGGGATTATACTTTTATCTCACAATTAACTGTGAAAACCTTACTTTTGGATAATAGTGATATTGTGTTGGGTTCACCATGGATGGAAACCCTAGGTTCAGTTATCCTAAATACGAAAAAGAAATTTTTGACATTCACCTACGAAAAGAAGAAAATAATGCTACAGGACATTAACTTGAAGCCAAATTCTGTTATGTTGAAGACGTACAAGACATTTCAAAAGTGATTTTCCAAGAAGGTAAAAAGGTGATACAAAATATGCAAAAGGAAATTGATAAAATCACAACTAACAAGAATGAAGAAGTTGCTCACCTCAAGGACCACAATGATAAATTACTAACGCAAATTAAGAAGCTGAAGAAAGACAAGAAGTCATTGGAAAACAAGGTGCAACAACTTGCTGAAAATGAAGCGTCAAAATCATCAAATGTAGAAGTTCAAGTTGATGAAAAAACATTAAATAACGATCCAGCCAGTAACACAAATCTAGAAAATGACACACATAGGATAAAGGAAACTCAAATCACTAGGATTCCCTATCAACATCCAAATCATGGAAGTAGACAACTTGACCAAACTATGTATTCAGAACAGAAACAACAAGTTGATGTTTCAAAGAATACTAATGTCAGTGCAATCCGCTCAAGTGATAATTCATCACAAGTTCCAAGTCGCCACAATATTCCACAACAGATTGATTTAGGATGGTCTGATCCATTCTCAGTGCAAAAATTTTGTTTGTCACTTAGAGGATCATATCAACTTTTATCGACAAGGATGATTGCGCCGACATGGAAAGACATGCGTAGTAGAAAAAGAAATCAAGGTATTTCATCAACAAGATTTGAGGACAAATCTTTTTGAGGAGGAAGGAAATGTAATGAATAAAATACTATAAATGATTATTAATTAGTTAATTAGTAATTAGGTTGAAAGGCCATGTCTGATGAGACATGACCTTTCGTGAAGAGGCACTTGTCTAGGTATATAAGCAAGCCTTATTTGAAACATTCAATAATCTCATTCATCATACTTTCTAATATAATATTTGTATCCTCATGGATATCTTTGTATTCCAAGTCTTCTAGAGTATTTAACTTGAGAAGGAAGTTTGTTCGCTTCACATTCCACATTGAATTATTTTCCTGTCCTGGAATCGTCGGTGTTGTTTGGACAATAAGAATACATATTATTTTGAAGGGATACTTCCACAACCACAACCTATCTAGAGCCCCTCTGCCTCCTAGAAGCGAGTAGTAGAATATACGCTCAATGTTTTCTTGAAGAGGTTCAAGACAACTGTGATATTAGTCTGAAACATTCTCGGAGCTCTCGATTTTTAGTAAATTCCCTACCCATGTTTTCTGAATTTTCAAATGTTAGTATGATCATTAATATGCTTCTTAGCCCTCTGGTTTACTACCTTCCGCTAGTGAGCCCTCATTCTATTATTGAACCCACAGTCTAGGACACTCTTCTAATTTCTACCTGAACTCCCTTAGTTTCTCGAAAACCCATTACAATTACCTCTTCCCAAGTCATCGATCTTACCGACGAAGAACAACACTCTCTCGTCAGCACAAAAATCATTGAATAAATCCCACAATCCACCTCCACTACATTCCCAGTATCTCACAACCCATCACCCCACATGACCTCACCCTCCACAACCATTTCATACCTTCCTCCAACTAGAAACATCCTTAGTGCCGAGAATGAGATGGAGGTTTATTCTATAATTCAATCCATTGAACATCACTAAAAAATACGCGCTTTTTGTTTAATATACAACCATGGATTAGGTTAATGTACCTCCTTGTTACTAGCATCAAGACCTCAAATGGAAACTAGCCAACATATTCACTCAATTCCACAGGGTCGAGAAGTTATAAACATCTTACCTCATCCCTCTTGCCCCATTGATATTTCACCACCACATTTTATTCTAGACCATGCCAACACCCACACTGTAGAGGCCCTATAGTGGGAAACATCACCTCAAGGACATTATGAGAAATCAATTTCTAGTGGAAAACCACTGCAAAGTTGTTACCCTCCACCTGCTACCATGACATTCGATGACCTTTATAATTAGCCATACTCTCAATTATTTATTTTCATTCAAATAGCTTCTCATCGAGAAGAGGCACCACACAATACCTTGAAAATCGAACATGAGAAACGGCAACAAAACATTCTCTCCATTGTAGTTGAGTGTGATCATATTCTCTAAGAAAAAAAAGTGATACGACAGCAGGCTGATGATATCAGCACAACATTCAAAGCTATTTTGTCTACCATCGCTGAGATAGTACCAAACACACCAAAGGAATTCTTAGCTTGCACTCTTTCAGACTGTTGTGATGACATCCACACTACATGCACTAACCTTATTTTAGAAAACAAGGAGCTTAAAAATACTATCGAAGTAAGCCAAAGCGCGATCCTTGATCCATCCACCCAGAATGCCAACGATATTGAGCAAAGGATTAATGATGTGGCTTATTTGATGGCCTTCCTTCATCGGGCTACTGGAGAGGTGAAGGAAATATTAACTAAATTTCACGACTAGTCGAGGTTCCTTGCAAATAAAAATAAACCAGTCTATACTTGTGACAATAGGCCCACCAGTTGTCCAATCAAGCCTTAACCAGACCTGACCTTGAGTAGTAAAAGGATATTGTTTTACATATTGACATTCTCGAAAAATAAATCCAACATGTTTTTGAGGAATTGCACTCTACGAAGCTCTACTCCACAACCTCAAATGACCAACACAAGTCCACTTCTAGAAACTACAACAACTCAGCATAGAAGAAAATACTCAGTGTAATGCTCTCCTCAATACAAAACCTGGCCAACTGATAGTTGAACTTACCGTGTAATTTATTTAACAAGTTATCATTCTTATGGAAGCCTCGTGATTGACCCCTACTGAATATACCCAATTCAATATTGTAGTCGTCCAATCTATCCCAAAGTCAAGAACGTGTACCACACGAAGGAATAGCTCAAGAAGATAGAACACACGTAGGAGCTTCGTAGTAGAAATAAGAAATAACAACATCAACTAAGGATTAAGTCTGGGATGATTCAACTGATTGTGATTAGGCCTTGTTGGGTCCTTTGTTTTGATAGAATAGGTATTTGACGCATTTTAATAAATTCTGACAAAATGGAAGTTATGAAGGAAGAAACCGAGGGAAAGAGAGAAAATACGTTGATATCTTTCAGACATTTAAGTTGGAAAGTAGAAAATATGGCGACATGTAAGAGCAACTGAGCCACAAATACTATCAATGAGAGATGGAGTAGTCACATTCGAGCCACAAAATCATCCAAGGAGGAAATTATGTGGCATTCTGGGAAGAGACTAGCAGTTTAGGGGACCAAATTTGGTAAAAGATGAAGGAAAAGACAAAAAGGGAAGAAGAATATCTCATATAATAAGATGTTGTCATTGAGTCTATTGAAATTGACCTTAATATGTGTTTATATTTTATAGTTATACTCCTTTAATAAAATATTTTGGATGAATATTTCTTAGTAGGCATCACCCTCATTTAGACTTCAAAGTGATTTTGATCATGTTCTTATTTAAAATTCTTATGTAACTCCATATCATTTTCCACTAGTTTATTCATGACTCATGTGACACCTAATTTTCATTCCCTAAAATGAAAATCTCCCATTATGCTCTAGGATAGGTTAGTTCCTCTTATTGATTACTAACACTCATTTGTGAAAGTTCTACCCACTCAATTTTTAAGTGTTTACCTACTACTCTATTTTATTTATCTCCTCATTCTACTTTGGTCATAGTTCTAAGTGTTAAAATTTGTTATCTATAGTATAAAATTTACGAGTTCCTCCTTTTCCTTTCTTCCATAGGGTAACTTTATCAAATCTTAGAAACTTCCTTCATTTCTTAAATTTGTTGTCTATTCACAAGTCAAATTAAATATTTAGTTTCTCCTTACATTTCGTTTTCCATCATCTCATTCTAATAATAGGTTTACTATCCTTCCAAGGTAGTTTCATATTATCTTAGAGCAAGGTCAAATAATATGTTATTCGCATTCACCATAAATCCAAAATTACAATCATTTCATCCTCGTTAACCCAGCAATTCACATAATTATTACTTGGTTTTTATTAACTTTTCTTCCGATGCAATCAAATATGCTCACAATCCTTGCGTCAGTTTTTCTAAGGTAAGTTCATGAGAGTTTTCTTCTACATTTAGTGTGTTTGGAAGTATATTACCTTTTATTCCAAAAGCATTTACATCATCTTCCCCCTTGGATATTTTTGGGTTGTGGACTGAGGTATTTAGTTTTAAGTTTGTGGTCCGTTTTTCCTACCGTTCATTTCTTCTAGGAACTTCATTGGACTAACTCCATGTTATTCACATATCAATATTTTTCCCACGAAAAAATCGAATTAAAAGAAAAAGAATCAATTATTAAATACTTCAATTCATAACAATATATCATTAAAAACTAAGTCATGAATTATTGTTAACTATTTCAAGTCATAACCTATACGCATGATTTTTCTTGAAGTTCCTTATTAAGCAATATTTGTGGTGTGGTGTACTAAATCATCTAAAGATAAAAAATTATATTGTATATGTATGTTATTGGATAAAGTGTCACAAAACATAGACTACGTTGAATAAATTTATATGAGTAGGAAATAATATTAATTTTTATTTACGTAACAGTATATTTATATCTATAATTTCTAATAATATAATTTAGAATACATCATTAATAATAATTATCTAAGAGCAATAATTTTTAATAAACATATTAATGAATTTATCTTTATAAATTTTCAATTTCACTCTTTACTAAACTTCCATCATAAAATAAAATCTCTCTCTCTCTCTCTCTCTCTCTCTCTCTATATATATATATATATATATATATTCTCTCTCTCTCTCTCTATATATATATATATATTCAGTTTAATTTCCTTCACCATTGATACATACAACTATTTACATTTAAAAATAAAAAGTGTATTTATACTTTATTAAACAATAATTAAATACCACCACCTCCTAGGTATATGAAACTATGTTGCATATTTTCATAATCGCAATGTAGTGTATCTTTCATAATTTGTGTTTTCTTTAAGCTAAAATATTTCTATTTTATGGTAATCTTCCCTTTATCCATTTAGCCTTAGAACCTTTCAATATGGGGATAGTTGTACTGTCCCAGCTGGTAACATATCTATGGTTTTAAACTATGTGGTCACCCATGGTGGCCCGTATAGTTGCTTAAGAATCGATTCAAACAAAAATATATAATGTTTTCCTTATGTGACTTTTTTACAAATTTGAATAGATAAAAAAATAAAAATAAAAATAAAAATATCGGGTAACTTGGGAACATATTTGTTCAAGCTGGCTTTGGAATATGCCCTAAAAATACTTTTATTTGGTTAAGGGTTTGTCTTCCTTGGACATAAAGAAACAATTTTATGACCTAAGTCCCATAAGCATCTGGTAGGATTGAAACACTACCCCCTTACGAACCACCAGCGGGTAATTCCGAGAGGCATGGTTTTTCTTGAATAAAAGTGATGAGTTAGCTTGCATTATAGGATAGTAGCAAGTGATGGTTGTCCCCACTATTGGTTTAACAACCGAGTTATCATAGGCTTTCCCAATGTTTTGAAAAAAACATCTTTTCAAGATCATAGGTCAAATTTATTATGCACCCATTCACTTATTGTATTAAGATAAATTATGCACATATTGACATATCTGTTTGGCTCTCCTACGGCAACATGCAGAATGTATATTTTGAGTCGAATTTCGTAAGAGAAATATCTATACAAAAGCTTAAGATCTTTGCAAAATGTGGCCAAGTCTCTTTCATTTTTTCTATTTTTTTAACCTCTTTCTTGCTTGTATCTCGTTACTCTGGATTTTGGTTAAACTTATTATTGTATTTATAGGTATTTTTATTTCATCATATGGGGTGTGGATCAGGACACATTTGGTGTGCGTTTGGTGGATAGTTACAACAAATAGCAAGAGGGGTATGGATTGGTCTTCTCTTATTCCCCTCTTCTCGATAAACCATTAAAACTCAGGTGTGACTCATTAATTTTTGGTTTGACTCTTGAAAAAAGACAAATACATGAAAAATAATAATTAAAGAGGAATCAGAGAAAGAAATACAAATTAAAAATAGAATTCCTTACTCCAATTTTCCTTCATGGAAACCTTTATCGTACAATCGATCTAATGGAAGTGAAAAATAAATGAAAATACAATTCAAGAATTACGTAGGAACAATTACTGCTTCTGTTACTGCAATCAAAATATGTTAATGGTTCTTCTCCTTCTCCTAAGTCTTGTGAGGTAAAATCCCCTTTTTTTATATTAGATCAGACCACCAAAAGGAATCCTTGAGGGAATTGAAGAGAATTGACCCTGTGACCTCCCATTAACGAGGTGATTTCATCAATGAGAATTCGAAAAATTAAGCTAACCTTCTAGAATAGTACCCAAACAAAATTTATAGAAATTTCAAAATGTAGAGTGGGTCTTCACTTGCTCCACAATATTACTTTCTTCCATGTCTATTGGGAACTAAATTTTGAGGGTTATTCCCTATCAAAAGAAAGTCTTCCTCTTGTGGGAAATATTCTCATAGAAGATTACTACCTTGATGGAGTATTAATCTCCTTTAGAAATATTGTTATTTATGACTGTTAGTGTTGCAAAAGTTTTTTATTTTTATTTTAGTAGGAGAATCATGCTCTGATACCATTTTTAACAACCTAAAAATTAAAGTATACAACTAGTTATATCAATCATGGAATTAATAATCAACACACAAACTATTCAACTAATTAGCATAGAAGTTTCGAAAAACATGAGCATAGACAACTTACCTATAATACTTACTTATGATTTTGGAGTTTTGAATCCTGCTAAGCGCAAAAAAAGTATTGGGGATGAATCTCTACACAATTGTATGCTCAGTTGCACATAATCTTTCTATAGCTAGCCACCCTCGAGCCCTCAATTAACTACTACTCCTAGAGAATCCTTTGTCTTTCAACACTCTTCTTCCAAAAGAATGAATAATATCGTCCCCCTCTTGTTAATTAAATAGAACAAAAGATTCCAAAAAAATGGAAAGGAATTGGAAATGGATCCACATGCACACAATCCATATGTCAACATGCCAACTTTTATTTATTTGTTTTACGTTTTACTTCATTCAATATTTTTTTTTAACTCTTTCTTATTTTGTTCATATTTACTTTTTTTTTTGTTAAATTTACTTATTCTTACTATTTTTATATACATTTATTTTAAATTTCAATTTATTATTTACTATTATTATATGTTTTTCATTATTTATTTACTCTTACTATCTTTTCTTTATTATTTATTATTATTTTACTATTATTATATTTTCTTTATAATTTATTATTTATTCATATTTTTATTATTATTTATTGTTCAATTTATTTATATACGAATATTATTTTATTTATTTATATATTTATTATTATTATTATAGGACATTCTAGTTGATTTAGTCTAGGTTTTAACAATTTTTCATATTGACTAGACTAGAACTACTTGCAACGCCTTGAAACCTTCCCAATTACTATGGTTTGATTAAATCTCTATATCAAACATATTTGTTCATGACAACGTTTAAAAGAACACCCTGCATTATATTCCTAGTGGGAAATTGAGAGATAGATGTTGAACATGATTATGAATGTTGGGAACTATTTCTCTTTCTAAAGAATTTGTGCCATTGCTTTTCTTCGAGTTAGTTGCCATGCTATTACAATAGGTAATAAATGAATTGACCCTCTTTGTTTTCCCTCCCCTTTGCCTCACTTTCCAATAATGTTACTTTAGGTAAGAAATGAGTTATGCATGCTTCAAAGTGAAAGAAGATAATGAAGATAACATAAGGAATTCTAAGGAATCAAGTTGCAAATATATCGAAAGAGTAATGCAATGCTGCATATGATGATAAATGATAGTCGTACAAACTAGACAATAATAAAATTATTAAAAATAAAAAATTATTTAAATTAATGTATTTAAATCTTTGATAAAATCAATTTAATAAAAAATATAGTTTACAAATACACTATCAATCTTATAACATATTTTAATTACAATATTGTTTTGAATATGGACTAGGTAAAGAAACATTCATATCTAAAAAAAATATTGCATTTCTTATAACTATAAAAAACTTATAAAAAAACTAATATTACATTATTCATACTATAATATTTTAATTGTTTTAATCAATAAAATTAAAAATAAAAAGTAAAAAAAATAAAAATTAATTAATTAATTAAACATTTAAGGCATAAATCCTAAATTTCCCAATAAGATAAAATAAAGCTATTTCAAAATCTAATAAAATTAATGCAAACTCATCACTATAATACCTGACTTTTGTAAGAAGTCATAAAATCTACTAAAAATATAAGTTCAGGAATATTATGCTTTGCCCCATTATTATATATAGAGAGAGATATATATATTCACAAGCTAATGGGATAAGATCTTGCAAAATATAATATATTATTTTTAAGTGTGGTTTTTATTATTCGCAAATCCATGAGCGGTGCTTTCTTGCTCACTACACCTTCTTTTCACTAATAATGATTGATTTTGATATGTCAAATTTTACATACATGACATGCATGCTTAAATAAAAATTTAATTAATTACGTCGTAAGGTGTTTTTCTTTGAAAACAACTCTCCCAGTTGTCACGGTGTATCTGTCTGTACCATCAGATCAAAATTTAGACAATTGAAATGTTTTAGGCCATTCATTTACAACCTTCTTTGTTTAAGCCAACTACCTAACTAACTCTCTAACCTCTAAGAATCTCTTTTCCAAACCTATGCTCTCACTTGATATGTATAATCATATATTTTTTTCTCATTCATTGTTCATTCCAAGCAATGATCATTCCAAAAGCCCATCAAAATCTTCAGATAAATTTTTATTTCTCGTTCTTTGAGGGTTGTATATTAATCTGTTTTTTAATTTGGTTTTATCTTGAATTTAGTATGATATGAAAACCATGTGCTCAAGATTCAAATTATTTTTAGTTTGAAGGTTGTAGATGAATCTGTTTTTTAATTTGGTTTTATCTTGAACTTAGTATGATATGAAATCTATGTGCTCAAGATTCAAATTTCCCAACTGAGGTTTGTAGGCAATTGAAGCTCAAATCACCCAACAAAATCTTTGGTATGCTAATGTGATATTTGTGATTCCTCCATTGATCAGAGGAATTTATGATGTTAATTAAATTTGACATAATTTAGGCTATGATAGTTGCAATTAAATCGATCAAGAATGTTGAAAATATTAAAGTCACCTGTGTACCCCGTGCAGGTAGAAAAAGAATACAAACAGGGGCAGAAGGTTAAGTATACACTTCTGTGCATTTAACAAAGCATGGAGAAAACTATAAGGAAGATTTTTGTTTATGGGGTGCAGCCACCATTGCAGAGATGAAATTAAATTGTTATGGGCTGTAGCCGAATTCGTAGAGGAGAATTGAAGAATTCGTGGTCCAAGCCATGGAAGAATAGAGTTTCTTAAAGAAAAATCCTTTCGGGCGTAAAAGCCCTTAACAACCGAACAAAGAAGTTTTTGATTCAAGTGCCAAGTTTTAAGTTTTATGAGTGGGCCAAGTCTTTTTTTTTGGTCCCCACTTCATCGCCCATTGCCAAATTTTATGACAGTGTCTTGTTGATATGAAGTTCAGGAGTGATGCGATGTTGCGATACTGCACATCGCATATCGCAATGGACAAGATTTTATTACCACTACAAATGTCACTGCCGATGTTGCGATGCAATGTGGTCCCCACATCCATTGCACATCGCAATCACTCATCTCCGTCCACCAAAACCACAGGTTCATTGTTATCACCGCGATGCGATGTGGTCCCTACCATCATTGCAATCGCTCATGGCAAGTCTTCTACGCAACCGTTTCGCTCGTTGCATCACCGATTTTCTGATGCAATGTGGTCCCCACATCCATCGCACATCGCTCATCGCTAAGTCCAAAGGTCCATCCGCCAAACCATTCAACCGCCGATCATCGATGTGGTCCCACCGCCAACTCAGTCGCTCATCAGCCAATCACAGCATTTCGCATTCATTTTCTGCATGACGTCACCACCAAGTTTTGTTACGCAAAAAGTTTTCAATCGGGTTTATATTTTTTTTGAAGTCTGGGTTAATAGGTTTAATTAAACGTTGTTTAAAGTTTTATGATCCGGCATTATATTGAAGTTTTTTTTTATATTTGTTTTATGTCACGCCACATAAAATTCAAAAATCCCATAGGATTTTGTAATGAATGTATTTTGTGTGTAAAAAAATGCCCGCAGGCAGAGAAAAAGAAAACACAGTGAGGTAACAGAGCACTGTTTTTTGCATGAATTTTAAGAGACAGAGACGTTTTAGTGAGCACTGCATCTGTAGCAGTCTTTGACAGTTTTTATAAATCCCTCCAGAGAGGAATAACACTATCATTTTGTAATAGCTTGTGTTTTATTAATGAAATAGTTTTCAAATTGTGCCATCTTTGTCCAGTGAGAAAAAATTGTTCGCATTTATTTGTGTTAAACTAGGAGAATTTTTATTCTCCCTGTGTGTTCAGAATATTCAGAAATTCCAACATGGTATCGAATCCAATCTAGGCTCTTTGAAGGTGTCAAAGAAGCTGAAGGAAAAAGGAAGATTTGTTGCAGCAATTCTCCAGTAGCATGAAGGCTCAGCAGAAGATTAAGTCCAGGTATTTCTAAAAAAAAAAAACGGAGTTATTGTTTTGTTTAAAAGAGTAGTCCTCAGAGATAGAGTTTTGTCTTCTAAAGAAGGAAAGAAAGTTTTTTTGAAAAACATAGTCAAGTTTATTTCAGAGTTCAGTTAGTAAGTAATGGCTGGACCAAGCACTAGTATGAGTATTGGAAATACTCAGCTTCCACAATTTAATGGGAAGAACTATGATTATTGGGCTATTACCATGAGAGCCTTGTTTTCCTCCCAGGACTTATGGGAGTTTGTAGAAGATGGTTTTGAAGAACCAGTTGATGAAAAAGAGTTTAATGCCTTAACATAGGCAGAGAAGGATTTGCTGAAGAACAATAGAAAGAATGACTCTAAAGCCCTTTTCTATCTCTATCAAGCAGTTAATGAGAGTGTGTTTCCAAGGATAGCAACAACTAAGAGATCCAAAGATGCATGGGATACTCTTAAGATATCCTATCAAGGTATGGAGAAAGTGAAGACAACAAAACTACAATTGTTGAGGAGAGATTTTGAAACTCTTTGTATGAAAGAGTTTGATAACATAGATTCATTCTTCACACATGTGATTGGGATGCTTAATCAGATAAGGTCTCATGGAGAGACACTTGAAGAAAGAAGGATCATGGAGAAACTATTGAGGAGCCTACCCTCAAGGTTTGATGTTATTGTAACCACTATTGAAGAGACAAGTTCATAGTAGATGAAATTCATGCATCGTTGATGACTCATGAATAGAGATTGGGAAGATCAGTAAACCCATCTCTAGAGCATGCCTTCAAGACCCATATGCCTTTTGGAAGAGGAAGAGGTCAAGGTAGAGGAAGAGGAAGAGGCAGAAGCCAAAATAGAGGAGGAAGAAGCAGCCCTTCACATTCACATGGAAGGAGAAACAGTCAGAATCAAAGCCACGGCAAAAGTAGCAACCAACAAGGTGGACACCAACATGCTCATGGAAAAAGGTATGACAAATCCAATTTCCAATGTCATTATTGAAAAAAATATGGGCATTATGCCAATGAGTGTAGGAAAAATCAAAATAACATGAATAATAGGCAGAATGCTAATGTAGCAAGAGAAGAAAAGAACCCAAATAATGTATTGTTAACATTTAATGTAGAACAAGATATACAAGATGCTGTATGGTTCTTAGATTTAGGCTGCAGTAATCACATGACTAGAAACATAGCAATGTTTGCCAATCTTGATGAAGAAGTTAAATCTGTAGTAACAACAGAAACTGATATTAAGATTTCTATCAAGGGAAAAGGCAGAGTTAGTATCCATGCAAGAAATGGAGAGAAAAAATATGTGCCAGACATGTACTATGTTCCTGGCTTGAAATGTAATCCTTTGAGCGTTGGGCAGCTCATAAACAAAGGCTACAATGTAGTTTTTAAAAATGATGTGTGCACAATAATGGATATACCTCCAAGCAAGAATATTATTGCTGAAATACAAATGACCAGCAATAGAATGTTTCCACTCAAGCTCAATATAGACTTGAAGGGAAAATAGAAGAATTTAGCAGCTGTAACTCAAGAGGTATTTCAGAAGGAAGTGAAAGATGAGAATTGGGTATGGCACTTGAGATTTGGACATCTCAATTTCGGAGGTCTAAATTTGATGCACAGAAAAGGAATGGTAAGAGGACTACCATTGATAGAGAAACCAGACAGCCTATGTGAAGGTTGCATCTTGGGAAAACAACACAGAGAAAACTTTCCATCAGGAAAGAGCATAAGGGAAAAATCACCCTTAGAAATTATCCATTCATATTTATGTGGGTCAATGCAAACAACATCAGTTTCAGGAAGCAATTACATGCTGACCTTCATTGATGATTTCACAAGGAAAGTATGGGTTTATTTCTTGAAATATAAAAGTGAAGTCTTTGAAAAATTTTGCCACTTTAAAACTCTAGTAGAGAAACAGAGTGGGCAGTATATCAAAGTTCTAAGAATTGATAGAGGAGGTGAGTACATCTCAAAATAATTTCTACGTTTTTGTAGAGAAAACGACATACACAAACATTTTACAACTCGGTACACACCACAGAAAAATGGTTTTGTTGAAAAGAAGAATCGAACCATAATGGAAATGGTGAGAAATATGCTAAAGGAAAAACATTTGCCAAATGAGTATTGGGTAGAAGAAAAAAATTGTGTTGTGTATATTTTAAATAGATGTCCAACAAAATTTTTAATGAACAGAGTTCCAGAAGAAGTGTGGAGTGGTAGAAAACAAGGAGTCACCCACATGAGAGTTTTTGGGTGTGTGGCTTATGCAGACATTCCAGATATGTTGAGGAAGAAGTTGGATAGTAAGGAGGAGAAGTGCATCTTCCTTGGATATTGTGAAGATTCCAAGGGATATATATAGTATAACCCATCCAAAAATAAATTTTTTATAAGCAGAGATGTGCAATTCATTGAAGAGGAAGCATGGAATGGAAGCATTGAGAAAACAATCAATGTAAAAAGTTGTTTGTCTCATGATGAAGATGAGGAAAATGTAGCTGAAAATAATACCTCATCGGAAGCACCACATCTACCAACATAAGTACAAAAAGGGACACCTCAAGTAGGAGTAAGAAAACTCTTGAGAAGAAATGAAAGTGCTTCTCCAAGCACACCAAATGGAGCAGATTTGAGTGCTACTTCAAGCACAAGTACATCAAATGAAAGAGGAACAAGATTCAGAAATTTAAATGAAATTTATGAGAAAGAGACAACAAATGAAGGTATGAATTCTTTATTTTCTTTGTATAAAATATATAAAATGGATAGAAGCCATGGATGAAGAAATTAATGCAATAGAGGAGAACAAAACATGGGAATTGGTAGATCTCCCAGAAGGGAAAGAAGTCATTGGAGTTAAATGGGTCTACAAGACCAAAAGCAATGTTGAAGGTAAGATTGAAAGGCATGAGGCTAGACTTGTTGTCAAAGGTTATAAGTAGCAACATGGAAGAGATTATGAGGAAAATTTTGCACCAGTTGCAAGAATGGAAACAGTGAGAGCAGTGTTGTCCATAACAGCACAAAACAAATAGAATGTTTACCAAATGGATGTAAAATAAAATTTTTTAAATGGAGTGTTAATGGAAGAGGTTTATGTTGAGCAACCTCTAGGCTATGAGAAAAAGGGCCAAAAGCACAAATTTTGCAGATTGAAGAAAGCTCTTTATGGGTTGAAGCAAGCACCAAGAGCATGGAACAGTAGGATAGATTCCTATCTACTAGAGAATGGGTTTGAGAAATGTGAAGGAGAACCCACATTATACATCACAGTAAAATATGGTAAGATTCTTATTGTGGTTTTATATGTTGATGATGTGATATTCACAGGTAATGACAATTACCTTCTTGAAAATTTTAAAATAGTCATGAAAGATGAATTTGAGATGACTGATATGGGATTGTTGAGATACTTCTTAGGAATAGAAGTAGAACAAAATGAAAATGGGATTTTTATCTCACAAGCAAATTATGTTAATGAAGTTTTAGAAAGATTTAATATGCAAGAATGCAAGGCAGAAATTACTCCCACAGTAATGGGATTGAAATTGAGTAAATATGATAGCAACAAGGATTTTGATCTTAGTTTGTATAATAGCATAGTTGGCAGCCTCATGTATTTGACTGCAATTAGGCCAAATATTATGCATGCTGTTAGTTTGATTTCCAGATTTATGGAGAGGCCAAAGGATGCACATTGGCAAGCAGCAAAGAAAATTCTGAGGTATGTAAAAGGAACTAAGAGGTATGGTATTTTGTATGCTACTTCAAAAAATTCAGAATTAATTGGTTATACTGACAATGATTGGGATGGAAGTATTGATGACTAGAAAAGTACTTTTGGTTATGTTTTTCATATGGGTTCAGGAGCCATTTCATGGGCTTCTAAGAAATAACCCATTGTATCATTATCTACAGTAGAGGCAGAGTATGTGGCAGCTACAGTAAGAACGTGTCAAGCAGTGTGGATGAGAAGAATGTTGAGAAGTTTATGTCAAGAACAAGTAAAAGGGACAATGATTTATTGTGACAATAGCTCAGCTATTGCATTATCAAAGAATTATGTGTTTCATAAAAGAACAAAGCACATAGATGCAAAGTTTCACTACATCAAAGAATTGGTGAACAATGGAGAAATTGTTTTACAACATTGTAGAACAGAGGAGAAGTTTGTAGAAATTCTGACAAAGCCATTGGGACAAAAAAGTTTTGAATATTTAAGAAAATTCCTGGGTATGACTAATAACCCAACAGCTAACTTTAAGGGGGAGTGTTGAAAATATTAAAGTCACCTGCATACCCTGTTCAGGTAGAAAAAGAGTACAAACAAGGGAAGAAGGTTAAGTGTACACTTCTGTGCATTTAACATAGCATGGAGAAAACTGTAAGGAAGATTTCTGTTTATGGGGCACAACCACCATTGCAGAGTTGAAATTAAATTGTTATGGGCTGCAACCGACTTTATAGAGGAGAATTGAAGAATTCGTGGTCCAAGCCACAGAAGAACAGAGTTTCTTAAAGAAAAGTCCTTTCGGGCATAAAATCCCTCAACAACCAAACAAAGAAGCTTTTGATTCAAGTGCCAAGTTTTAAATTTTATGAGTGGGTCAAGTATTTTTTGTGGTCCCCACTTCATCGCCCATCGCCAAATTTTACGACAGTTTCTTGTTGATATGAAGTTCTGGAGCGATGCAATGTTGCGATCCCGCACATTGCATATCCCAACGGACGAGAGTTTATTACCACCGCAAATGCCACCACCGATGTTGCAATGCGATGTGGTCCCCACATTCATCGCACATCGAAATCGCTTATCGCTATCCACCCAAACCACAGGTTTATTGTTATCACCGCGATGCGATGTGGTCCCTAACACCATCGCAATCGCTCATCGCAAGTCTTCTGCGCAACCGTTCCGCTCATTCCATCGCCGATGCGCCGATGAGATGTGGTCCCCACATCCATCACACATCACTCATCGCCAAGTCCAAAGGTTTGTCCACCAAACCATTCAATCGTCGATCGCCGATGTGGCCCCACCACCAACTCAATCGCTCGTCAACCAATCACAGCGTTTCGCGTTCATTTTCTACATGACGTCACTACCAAGTTTTGCTACGCGAAATTTTTTCAATCAGGTTTATATTTTGTTTGAAATCCGGGTTAATAGGTTTAATTAAACGTTGCTTAAAGTTTTATGATCTGGCATTATATTAAAGTTTTTTTTTTAATGTTTTGTTTTATGTCGCGCTGGATAAAAGGAAAAAATCTCGTAGGCTTTTGTAATGAATGTATTTGTTGTGTAAAAAAAGGCTTGCAGGAAGAGAAAAAGAAAACAAAGTGAGGTATCAGAGCACTATTTTTTATATGATTTTTAAGAGATAGAGACGTTTTAGTGAGCACTGCATCTGTAGTAGTCTTTGATAGTTTTTGTAAATCCCTCCAGAGAGGAAGAACACTATCATTTTGTAATAGCTTGTGTTTTATTAATGAAATAGTTTTCAAATTGTGCCATCTCTGTCGAGTGAGCAAAAATTGTTCGCATTTCTCTGTGTTAAATGAGGAGAATTTTATTCTCCCTGTGTGTTCAGAATATTCCTGAAATTCCAACAAAGAAGTGCCATCAAAAGCTACCGTTAACTTTGTGTTTCTTGTTTGAGGGATGTAGAAGAATCTATTTTCTAATTTCGTTTCATCTCAAA
The DNA here is from genome assembly GCA_034641835.2 of Pinus albicaulis. Taxonomy (NCBI): domain Eukaryota; kingdom Viridiplantae; phylum Streptophyta; class Pinopsida; order Pinales; family Pinaceae; genus Pinus; species Pinus albicaulis. The sequence goes on from CM076580.1 coordinate 1,054,096,067, forward strand.
TTTAGTATGATATGAGATTTATATGCTCAAGATTCGATCATGCCGAAATTTTCCAATCAAAAGATAGAGTTTCTTTTTTGAGGGTTGTAAATGAATCTGTTTTCTAATTTTGTTTCATCCCAAATTTAGTATGATATGAGATTTATGTGCTCAGGATTTGACCATGCCCAAATTTCCCAATCAGAACATAGAGGTTACACATCTATATGAGGCTTGCAAGAAGTTCCCATCAAAATATCGGGTATGTGTTGTCTTCGTAAATTTTATTTTTCACCTATGGATATGCTAGAAGTAATTATTTTTCTGTGTTCTCAATCCATAGAACTAATTATTTATCTGTCTTCTCAATTCTGAATTGAGAACTAATTATTTGTCCGTCTTCTCTTTTTCATTCAAATTGATGCAATAGTTAGATTCTTCCATTGATCAGAGAGACTTCCATTGGGAGAAGCAAAAATAATAATTACCAGTGCAAGGGTTTATCAAATATGATTGAAAAAAAAATCCAAATTAGTCGTTTTTGTTTAATGAGTAGGTAGGTGTCTCTTTCTATTTCTAAAATAAATAACTCTGTGTAATATAAATATGAATATATCAATCCGAAATTGGCAGATTATATTACAATAATTGATACCATCATAGTTTTCCTCCTCCTTACACAAAAAAATACATATCGCAAGCAATAAGTTCATATCAAATTTAGATTTAGAACCTGCATAAATTCCAATGCAAGATGCGTAGATTAGGCATCTACATCAGGCTTGAAATTAATTAGAGTTGAAGTGTCCATCAAAATATGCTATAGGTTTAGTATTTACAAATTTTCTTCTTCACTCATGGCTCTACTGGATTTATTTGTTTCCTTGTCTTCCTATTTGCATTGGGTATGATTCTTCCATCATGAAATAGATTTTTGATGTTAATTATTTTTTGGCAGGTTAAAAGGAGTGATTACTAGTGTGAATATCTAATATGGTGGAATGAAAAGAGAAATTTCTACTTATTTCAATTCTTCTCCATCTTCTGCAGGAACGAACAAGTAGGTTTCTCTTTAGTGTTTTCTAAAATAATGTACGCCTCTCTGTTTTTTCTAAAATAATGAAATAATTAATCTATGATGAGATAGAAATAAATATACAATCCATAATTGGGATAGATTATCTTGATAGTATGTAACAACCTTAGTAGTTTCCTCCATTTTCACACTTCGTCGGATATGAAAAACAAAAATAACTTTTAATGTATTATTTTTAATGATTGTGTAAAAAGTTTTATTATATGAAATTATTGAAATGAAAGGTATACCTATTTTTATTTCATTCATTTATGATATTATTTTTTATTATTACGTTGCCCGATAACGGTGCACATTGATACCAGATGTTTTGGTTCACTTAAAAAACTAGAAAGTAAGGCCTGATATGCCATTCAGACTAAGATATAAAAGGTGTTTTCAATTTATTCTAAGCATATGTTTATATATATTTGTATTATATTTTACAATTTTTTCATAATTTTGTATCCTTATTATTGTTGACAACTTTCTTGATAACTATGCACATTGATACTAGATGTTTTGTTTCACTTCAAAAACGAGAAAGTAAGACCTGATCTGCCATTCAAACAGATATAGAAGGTGTTTTGAATTTATTCCAAGCATATGTTTATATATATTTTGAATTTATTCCAAGCATATGTTTATATATATTTGTATTATAGTTTACAAATTTTTCATAATTTGGTGTCCTTATTATTGTTGACTACCTTTCAGGACCAACTCTGGCAGGTGGGATTTATTAAAATAAAGTAGTAGGATGTGGTTTTTTTGGACATAAGGAACTTATATAAACTATCTTTTTGTCTTCAGTTGAGTCATCCCTTCTGTGGACAATAATTACACGTCATTCCTACAACCATTCCAAAGGACGAAGAAGACAATTTGTTTTGTTTTTGAATTACTTGCAATGTAGGTTTCTTTAACTCTTCTCTAGAGTGAAATATGTAAGTTTACACGTCCTTCCTACAACCATTCCAAAGGACAAAGACGAAGAAGACAAGTTGTTTTTTTTTTTAATTACTTGTAATGTCGGTTTTTTTAACTAAGCTATGGAGTGAAATGTGTAAGTTGAGAGTATCCAAGCCTCTTATCTCAGCCAAGCATCCTAGTATCAAAGCCAAGCTAGTTTTCCTTTTTCCAAAAGAAAATTAAGATTATTATTAATGAAATTTAAATGTAGTTACAAGATTATTATTTTAATTTATATGGTGAAATAGATCTTAATTCATAGCTAATATTTATATCTTATATATTTTTATGTGATAGAGATGTAGATATATCTTAAAAGTGATTATAATATTTTTTCTCTTAAATTTGATAAGAAAATATTATAAAATTAAATTCAAATATTTTATATATAAAATATTTTGAGTGTGAAATGAGAGATGATTTGTGGGCATGTTGTAAGAATGAACCATGGTTTCAACCTATGGTATTATAACAAACCCTATTTACAAGTTAATAATATTTATGGCAAAATGGACGGATACCTATCTCATTAAACATATGGCTATATTGTAAGTTTATGTGCTTATTAATTAAATTTAAATATTGTTACATAATCATGATTTTATTTTTTATGGTAAAATGGATCTTAACTTATTGTTGCTTATATATTTTAATGTAATATGTATATTATGATTTTTTTTAATTCCAACATTTATTATTAATTTTATTCATAAAAACAAAATTACAATGTAGAAAATTTGAATTTATTATTTTTATTACTTTTAACTTTTTATGGACACTACAACATCTCCATTTGGCTTTAGATTATTTTTAATTGACATTTAAATGTCTACTTTATTATAAATTTTACATACTAATATAAATTCAACATAGTAAGTTGACACTTAAAAATGTTTACAAACAATCTTACATTACATATACACATTACCCACATACTGGGTTGTAGGCTCAATAAGTGTAAATATTTAAATTAAATATATATATATATATAATAATTTAAAAATTTATAATTAAAAAAATGTATTCAGTAGTTAATGTCTACCTCATCCTATCAATAAGTGAATTTGTAAATTCTTTAACAATTAACAAATGTCCATTTTAAAATAAAACTAAAATTATTTTAATAATGGTGGCTATAAGAATAATTTACTATTAGTAGATATAATATTTTTAAAGATTTTGGTTAATTATAATTTCATTGTGCCATTTAAAATTAAATTAAAATTTGATATGAAAGATTGCAAAGATAGTTTGTATAAATTAATGGCAATAAATATTATTGCCCCATAAGGTGTTCCCTTTAGGAAGAACTCCCCCTGCCACTTTGTACTCTTGTGTGCCGTCACATCTAATGTTAGACAATTGAAATTTTTTCCACCATTAGATGCCACTTTGTACTCTTTTGCACCGTCACATCCAATGTTAGATGATTGAAAGTATTTCCACCATTATATATCACTGTTTTAAGTGTCAAATGAATCTTCATTTGTGCAATTGTTCAACTTGTTGATATTTATAACAGGTCATTAAGTTCCTTTCCTTGCCTTCTAAAAAAGTGGTTTTCTTTTGTAATTTTCATTTATATATTTTCATTTGTATTTTTAAGAGTCAGGAAGGTTTCAAGCATACTCGAGGCTTTGATTTCAATTTGCAACAATCCACTTGTGAGATATGAGCATTGAGGTACCTCTTGATTTCGTATGAGGTGATTAACTAGCTTATTTTTAATTTATTCTTTTGTGTATTCCTTTTCTTGTTCACAATTAGCTCATGAATTAATTTTATGCTCCAATTTATTGTATATGGTTCATGAACCTTTTTATTGTGAACGTTGATAGACTTATTGGGGAAGTAAAAGATATGTTCAATTCAATGTCAATGGAGGATGGAGAACTAATTAGACCCCGAATGACCTATATCAATGTATTTATATGGTCGATAACATTGAGTTGTTGTGGATCGATAGGAATTTCCAAAATAAGTAAAATTAGCATTGGATCATGTTTATAGATTTGTCTCCATATCCTTATTATAAGCACTTTTATCTATCCTTTATACATCGAATACGCAATATTGTGACAACTTTCAGAATGAAAAAGGCATTAGACGTGGTAGAGAAAGTGTTGTGACCGATCTCAAATCAACCACCTTGGGTCTTCGAACTCTCTGGATACATAGTGTCTTCATGTATCTTAGGGTTTTATTAATTAATTACTCTTTCAAGTTTTCATTATAATTTCCATTTATGTGGAGATTTTGCCTAATGTTACTTTATACTTTGACACGAGATGTTTTGGATCACTTCAAAAATGATAAGGGGCATGTTATGACTTTCTCTTCCATTCAAACATAGTGAGAGATAAGAGGTGTCCTCAATTTATTTTGAGTGTCTCTCATTTCCTTGCATGGAAAAAGAGTTATGGAGGGGGCTCAAATATTATCTACAATTTACTTAAAAGATCCCCTACAAAATATTTTTACCTTTGGTCTTTCACAAGAGGTGAGGTTGTAATAGGAATACCACTTAACATGATATTGCATTATTTGTTACGATTTGTATTTTATAGTTTAAAATTGGTCGATCACAGATAGAGTATCTTCTAGAATATGTTTGGCACACAAATCTCCCAATACTCGAAACAAGAATGTATATTGACATATTTGGATAGGACAACATGTTTGAGTAGTCCCATTGATTTTATTTCCACATCTTAAATACTAGGTATTTTTTTTTAATGTGTAGTTGATTGCACAATAATACTCAGATAGATCAATATATGTTGAGAGAAATTCCAAATCTCATTATAAAGTCTGAGCTGAAGCTCGATGAATCTAAATATATGTTAATACATGAACATTAACAACTACATTGGGTCATATGACATTGTTTGTCTCCCTCAAAATCTTTCTTTTTATAATTTAGTATCCATGTGAATTTTTCAATTAATGCCTGCCGCAATTTTTAGTTTAGCATGCCATATTGGATCAGAGAGAATTTCTTAGAACTTACAAAACTAGTATTCAACATCTTTCACTCTCTACAAAAAATTATCCTAAACATTTTTCATTCTAACTTAGGTTTTCCAAAATATCTCACATCATCGTGATCCTAAACATTTTTTATTCCGACACAGTTTTTCCAAAATATCTCACATCATCGTGGTCCTTGAAGATATCTACAACACCTTCGCAACTCTTCATCACAACATTTAAGAGGTGGTAATTTTAGTTTACTTGAAGAGACATTTTTGACAGTGTAGCAGAAAGGTCTTTTGGTTCCTTTGCATATAGGAATCGAAATGACTAAAAATTGTGTGTATAATGATCATATGAGGCTTGTCTTTAATAGAGTGTCTTCTAGATCATATGAAAGGAATGTGCAAGGCAGTTTAAGATAACATAAACAAAATTACATGAGAGGCACAAAATATTTAAGGATGAGACACAGTCATCTATGTGCGACAATTTGTATGAACAATTATAATAAATCATACAAATACAAATATTTATTTATGAGAACCTTAACTTGGGGTAATATTTCACTAAGTGATGATTAGTTAATTTTGTTTTACTTTTTCTTATGCCTATCCAATGGGAGGATTATGTCGATTCATATATGGTAGAATCCAGGTGGATTTCTAGTGGTTATCTTCTCACGTTGGAGGAGTACCTAGAGAATGGGATACTCTAAATTCAACCACCCTATGAAATCAGAACTTTGAAGAAAGTTAGAATCCAAGTGGATTTCTAGTGGTTATCTTCTCACGTTAGAGGAGTACCTAGAGAATGGGTTACTATGAAGTCTCCACCCTCTGAAATTAGAACTTTGAAGAAAGCTATTTTTTTGGCTATGATGATATCAATTACCTTCTTTATCATATGTGGTTGTCTGGGATACATAACCTTGGGATAAAATTCACTTGGAAATGTATTGGAAGGATTTGGATTCTATGAGCCTTACCGTCTCATTGATTTTTCCAATCCATGCATTGTGGCTTACTTGGTTGGAGCATGTGTTCTATACTCTGTCCAAATTTATCAATTCCAAATATAAATTCCAAGGTAATGAAAAACAATAATTTTAAAATCTTGGAAAAATTATCTCTCTATCTAAACATTCGTACCCTTTCTCTTTTTTCTGAGGAATTAAAGAAATCGAGGGAAATCAACCATTTATCCTTTCTCTTTTTTTGGAGGATTTAAAGGAAATATCCAAGTATATCCACCTGAAGGGATCATGTCCCACTGACTTATTAACATATCCTAACCCAAAGAGTGTCAAGGAGAATTTACCCTATGACCTCCCATTATAGAGGTGCTTTTAGCGAGGGGAACGTGACCAATTGAACTAATTCTTGGGGATGTTTTCAAGGAAAATATTAGCAGATCCACCCGAAGGGATCACATCTTATCAACCAAACTAATTAGAGCCTAACCCAAAGGACATAGAGGATAATTGACCTCATTACCTCCCAATGAAAAGTTTCTTTAGCAACATGACCTGAATCGGTTGACTTAACCCTCAAGGCTTCCCAATTATCCTCTCTTTGTGTTTCTTGATTGAAGAAAAACTAATGTCTAGATTTACCTATATCGACAGAACAACTTATCCTCTAACATGTTTTTTTCAACCAATTTTGTCATAACATTTTGTTTACCAATTCTTTATGCCTTACAACGTCTCCTTTGCAACATCTGGTGCAATTTCTAGTTAGTTCTCTTTCGTAGTTAGGATACGTCTACATAAAAAATTAATTAATTAGTTCCCTTCCCTCGTTAGGATACATAATTTGTGTAATATAATCAAATAAATTTTCTTCTGAAGTTAGATAATTCGTAGGTACATATCGTAATAAAATTATTATTATTCTTATCCAATATTAAGGTCACAGCCAAGCCAGACACCAAATTGGTGTATGGGACCTTCTTGTTTGTGGAACAAGGGATCCACCTCCACGCAATGATTTGATTGCTAAGTCTACGAAGGCATGCATACTCTATCCCCTTTGGTTTTGAACCTAATCATCTATAAATATCATTATAAAAGGATGAATTATATTTGAATGTAGTCACAACAAGATAAGTGACGGAGTTAAATGTATATTCAATATATATTTGAAAATTTTCTCATTTGAAAATATGTATTGTTATGATTTGTAAATAAATTATTATTTATTATAAAATTGACATAAACGATGAAGTTTGTTTTTTTTTTGTTTTTTTTTAATAATTAAACAATAATGACTAACTAATTTAATCATTATTTATATTAATTAATATCTTTAGAAAAATATTTAGATTTTATAAAGATATAAAGATATACTGATGTGTAATTTATATATTTGTAACCATAAATACACATCAAAACACTTATTTCATGATACATCTCACATTATCAAACTTTAAAAAACCATAAAAAAATAACTAAATTATAAGATTATTTTAAATATTAATTATTAATAATTATAAAAAGAATTAATATATGAATTAAACATATACACATTTAAAAAAAATATAACAATATTATTAAACATGAAGATTTATCCCACTTTATCTTGGAGACTAAGCTTGGAATTTGATGTTCTACAATTTTTTTTCTCTTTTAAACATATTTGATGGCTATAGAAAAAAAAATTGAAATTGTAAATTTGATGCCTAAGTATTTAAGTTTCCCTTCATAAATTATAATGGGTGGTTTAAACAAAGGTCAAGTTAGGAAATATACTTAGTTGCACACGGTCAATTTCTTGTCCCCATTCCTTGGTAGTAATGGCATCTCTAGTTGGACATTATCGACTTACATTTCATAAATATTTTTTTGGTAATAGAGAGTTAGACTAGTGAGCTATTGTGCTTTCTTTTTTCAAGGATAACTACCTTCATACCTACCTCTTAATTTTTATAAAAATTTGCATATAACAACAACAACAAAAAATTTGACCCTCACAAATCTACATAAAACGTAAAGTGAAAAGGATGAAAAGAAAATCATCATCATCAAATTTTCACTTGAAAGGAAAGATAAATTTGAAACTCTAGGCTTGGGGGAGATTTTTAACACGTAAAAAATTTTGTTACAATAACATGGATTACTAATTCGACATGCCCTAAAAACCATAACTCATGTTCATATGACATTTTTTTAATTAATTAATCTAATTAAAAGGATAAAAAGTGCATAAATACTTTGAAAATAAATTTCAACTTTGATTCGTAACTCCTAACAAGAATATTCTATAATATTTTGTGGAAGTTAAATCCTTATCATCCACCTAATAATTATTGATAAGTAAATTAAAATTATGGAATACTTATTCCAAAATAATGATTAACGTCCATTAAGGCCGATATGGTCTATTGAACCTTAATAAGATAAGAAATTAATCAAAATTATTTAACATATTAATAGCAGGCCCTTCCAATAACCTGCCAAATAAACCTGAGATTTTGTCTTCTCAACAAATGCAGAGAAGATTCAAACTTCATTATTATTAGGAAATATACACAAAGTAAAAAATTTTCCTTTGTAATGTACTGGGAGTTATTCCACCCAAATTTTAATTCTCTAATTCTAAGAGAACTTTCTAAACTATTGCACACATACTTACATATACAACACCACTGGCTAGAAAATATCTCAACAGAAAAAATAAGAATGTTACATCTGTCTAAGACCTAACACTACAAGGAAAAGACCCTTTAGCGGAGGTTATAAAGGAGGTTTTTAGTGTTATAAAATTGGCCAAAATTGTCAAAAAAACATTTGCTACAACATTTGTTTATAGTTAGGGAGGTTTTGGCAGAGATTTTAACGAATATTCAACACAACTAAAAAAATTGGGTGGTCGAAGGTTATTACAGATGTTTTTTTCATCGGTGCGCTACTAAGGTTTCAACGCACCGGTGTGTGTCATCTAGAAGGTGGCCCCAGGGCAGTCGAAGTTGCATGCACCAAGCTATCAAGGTATAAAACCGCATGGGCACAGTGTTACTGATACAATGCACGAGGTTGTTATAACTGGTCTTGGATTTGTGCGGTGCCCATAGGTTGTCTCAACACATCGGCATGTAGACTTATAGAAACGCAGCGGTGTGCCATATCTGACAAACGCACCAAGATTTATAATTGGTATTGGTATTTTTGTGGTGCACATAGGTCGTACAAATGCACCGGTGCATTGTTTCACATAAATGCACCAGTGCACAATATCGCACAAACACACCAAAATTTTTAATTGGTGTTGGTATTTATGCAGTTCCCATAGGTCGTAGAAACGCACCGGTGTAGTGTAGCATAAAAATGCACCATGTACAGTAACTAACACGCACCAGTGTTCATTTTGTACTTTTTAGAAACATCGACTTGTGACAATGCAATTATTGTGACTTTTTTAAATTCATTATTCATCAAAAGTCGACACATATTATAAAATTATTCATATTAATTAAATTTTTATTAATTCATTTGAATGTGATGTTTGGATTAATTTGTTACATCATATCATAATTATTGTGATTTTTTAAAATTCATTATTCATCAAAAGTCAACACATATATATCCTATAACAGTATTCATATGAATTAAATTTTTATTAGTTCATTTGAATCTGATGTTTGGATTAATTTGTTATATCATATCATTAAATTTCACATCTCTTCATTGTAATATTTAATCATCCATAAATTTAATCAGTGGTGTTACATTTCACAACAACAATGGAGAACACAATAGAATAAATTAAAACATATATATATATATATATATATATATATATATATATATATATATATATATATATATATATATATATATATATATATAAGACAGTATTTTTCATACAAAATGGGACATTTATTGATATCCCTTTGTCTTTCAATCGGGACATTACGTCCATTACATTAAACATAATGTCTGATTTCATAGACAAATATTTCAAAAAATAAAACGTCTTTCTTTGATATCCAAACATAGTGACCATTATTCTTCGCTTGAACTGATGTCACTGCTAGAGCTACTTCCATTACTTGAGTTATTTTCAGGAATGTTTTGTTCACAGTGTTGATTGTTTTCTTCTTCTTCACCTTCCATCTACAAACATAAAAATAAAATGCAATGAGTGTATATACATTGGTGAGAATAATGAAAATTTCAATATTAAATAATATAAATCAATGTAAATAAAAAAGAAATGATGTGCCATAGCAAAAATTGACTCATAAACTATACACATTCTTTCAAATCCATGTACCATGCCATCTTTCAAGATTTCATCTGTTGGTGCAGTTTCATACTTTGTTTCCTGCAAGTTTTATACTCCATAACAAATCATATATTTAATATAAAATATTTCTTTTTTTCTATTAATTATAGACATAGCTAAGTAAAACAAGATCGATAGATGCTTACAAATTCCACAATTAATTTCTGATATGCCAACATATACTCACAACCCATATTAGATATCAACCCTTAAGGAAGTCACAATTACTCACAAATTTAGATATCAACCCTTTTCTTCCTTGTCGTCCTGTTTTATGTGCTGAATGGGTTCCATTTTCTTTACTTTTCTGCAATAAAATACTTGAAAATTAATATTTAATGCTAAATTGTTTATTTATTGTACCTAGTGATCAAAAAATTCAATGATTACATATTAAATTTGAAGCATGTTTTTGTTGAGATTGCTCCTCCCGTGATGCAATTTTGTCCATTTCTTTGACTATCTCCTTGTACACCTTTTTGGACATTCCTACTGGCATATTTTTTATATTAGCTCGTCCATCTTTCGAGATTTTCATAATCTTCCTGAAAATGTAACATGAAAATAAACTATTTAATTTTTATATTGATATATGAAAATTAAATATAACAAAAGTGATATTTATAAATAATTCTAGACAAACATTAAAAGGAATATTAATTTTTCATTCCTTTTCTTTCTTTTTTGGTACGTTTTTCTATTAAAAGTCTGACATGTCTCATTGACGAATTTTCTAGAAGCTCTTCCTATAGTTTAGATATAATTTGGTTCTTTGAATCATTGGATTAATTTTCGTATTATAAGTGGAAAGAACGTTTATACATTCATTCCACTAGATCCATCAAACTTTTGTAAAATATTTTCCCCCTTTCGTTAACCTCTAGCACCACTCTAGATGAGCTAAGGAGCAATTCATTTTCATTTGCATCTTCTATTTTTTTTCTTTTCTTAGAACAACATTCCTTTTTTGAGTTGTTGGTCCCTATATAACATTAAACATATGTGAATTAATAGATTGTTTGACACATGCTATCTAATAATTTTAAGTATATTATCAATGAAAATTAAAAAAAATAAACTCATATTGGATCGATAGTATTTTTTCATTCACTTGATTCATCCTTTTGTAATTTTTCCATCAAGATTTTACGCTCTTCTGGTCCTAGATCAGAAATAATCTTATTGAGCTTCATCATTTTGTGGCTCTGCATGATATACAGTAAACAATACATATTATTTAAACTTACCTATAGTTCAAAAATAATATTTTTTGTAAAGAATTTACAAAGAACTTTCCCTTTTTGCTTTTCTTGATGTGCTATCAGTATTTTTGTTATTTGATCTCTTTTCAGTCATTTATTTATCAATCTAAAACATGTGCCATATCATTCACTAATATATTTATACATAAATTTTCAACTTTTGAGGTTAAAAAAAATTCTCAAGAAACCGGTGCACCATTCATGTTGTACGCACCGACATTGGTGTGTGGGGGTCTTATAAATGCATCGCACAAACAATATAATAGACCGTATAGTGCTCTATGTCAACAAGGAGCACTGATGCGTTACATGTTAACCATCACACTGACTAACACAGAGAAAATAATAAAAATCGTCAAGTGTTAGTTTTTGTAGCATAAACTCTCCGCGCAAACAAGCGACCACCATACGGTGCCCTCTGTCAACTATGAGACCTTGTGCGGTGCATTATATGTTACACGGTACACCAATTAACACAATAAAACATTTTTTTGTGAAACAACACGTTCGCGGTGCACTATAATGAAATAAAGATCCAGTGCCCTATTTTACATAGGTCGCACTGATTAAAAAAAAATGTTTTTAAATTTTTTACTACACAATACCTTCGCGGTGCACTGGGATAATAAAGCACACCGGTGCACTAGGTTACGTAGGGCACACTGATTAAAAAAAAAAAAAAAAAAAACCTTTTTTTCAAAAATTCACACAAGGGCCCACATGGATTGGGATCTGACTATGAAAGTCATCCCATGGGTTGGATGTTAATCTAAAATGAAAAGCCCTAATTCTGAAATCACAAAAATAGGGAGAAGAAAGGGAAGAAAAAAAAAGAATGAAGGGTTTAGGGTAAAAAATATTTTTTTTGGTTTCTGAAAACGAAAAACGAATTGAAATTTTTTCTTGCTTTGTAAAAAAACTGCAAAAAAAGTAAAAAAATAAAAAAAAATTTAATCACGAGATCGTTTGAAGTTCTATGCTACAGGGTTTGAATCACCAGAGGTTTGGAATTATGGTTGTCAGAATACTTATGTTCGAACATATTACGCTACTCCACAATGCTCTCGTGCTCTCTTGCTCTAGGTATGTCTCCTGCAAATCTCTCGCTGAATTTTTTGCAAAAATAGTGAAATAATGAAAAAAATTTAGTATTTAAAGAATTGTTTTATGAAATTATATTTTTGAAAATATTTTTCCACCCACTTTTCAATTTACCACTTTTTTTCACTTAAATAAAATAGAGTTGCACTTTTTTATTTTTGGTTATTCGTCACCAGTGTGTCACTTAATAGAACCACACCGGTGCATCCATTAGTAACACGGCATCGGTGCGCAGTAACTAAAATGCACTAGTGCATTTATATGTACATTAGCATAGATTTGCGGTTAAGGCACCGAAATTAATTTTAGGTGTGTACACCAAAATTTAACAAACTCCAACCATAGAAATTAAGAATTAGAATTTTGTTTATTTTTTATGGAAGTATGCAATTAGAATAAGAATTTTGTTTATTCTTGAGAATTAGAATTAGAGTTAGAATGGGATAAATTCTTGATGGAAATAACTATTCTTCCAATGCATTTTGTTTATTGCAGGAGGTCCCCACTGATTATGTGGAGAGAATGCAATGTGGGGCATGTGAAGATGCATTACTACAGGGCCATGTGAACCTATGCTATGCTAAGACATGGGTAGTTTTCACAAATGGATGGGAAAGTTTTGTTTCTGAGTAGTTTATTGAAGTTAGAGATATTTTAGTTTTTAGACATGTTGGAAATGTACATTTTGCTGTGAAAAGGTTCTAACAGGAAAATTTGAACCTTCCCACAACCTGAAACAATAAAAGGTGCTAACAGGAGCCTCTGACATGCATATCTATTTCTTTTGTTAAGGTCTTGAAGGAATTGATTATGGCTAGTCTACTTTGCTAAGGAATCTGCTTGAATTTTCTTTGCTTCTACCGAAGGGTGTAGTTACTACCATATACAGGATTGTAAGCTCCCTCTAACCCTCATTAAATTGTAAAATATGGATAAAACTCCATAGAAATGCCTATCATTTGCGTAAAATGCCTCAAAACACAGAATGAAGTGTTTTTGCTTTTGAAAGTTGTGTTATTACGGTGAAAGAAATTATTCTTTCTATTTTGTGCTAAAATGGTGAAGAAATGGAATAGTGCTCATGTATATGACAACAGTCTTCAATCATATTCTCAAAATATATGGGTTCTTTGTTAAATGCATAGCTACAAGATTCGGTCATATCGCTGCTAGGAAAAATTCAACTGAAATACCAATACAGCAGATTCAGTATTGTCTATTGTCCCATGAACCCATAAACCCCACAAAAAATATCAAAAACCTTTTCATAAAATGCAAAATAGTCCAAAAAAGTTTTTTTTTTGTTTTTTTTGTCTATTGCATTCTTGACACTCAAATTCTTCTAAAATCTATTCATGGAATTAGCATCCATAAGAGGCAACGCAATGGTAATATACTCGAATTCTTCTAAAATCTTTTTAATGGAATTAGTACATGTGAAATGGTACATGTGTTATTTCATCAATATTTATACTTTTTAAGATGGGTTTTTATAAAGAAGAGGACTTAATTACCTTATACCTTATAAGACTCTTTTTTTTGAAACATTATGATATGTATTTTGAATTAATGTTAAAACCAATATTTTAGTTGATAATTTGCAATTATGTTGATCTCAATAAAAATGGCGTATTGTATAATTTTTTTTTTTTGGTATGTAAGATCATAATAAAATAATGATAATTCTAAAGTACATGAATTTATCTTCATTATTTTCTAAACTTTATTATGTTACAAAAATTCATATTATTCTAGATTTATTATTTTACAATTATTTACAATTTTACAAATTTACAAATTTTAATAAAATCATTTCACATTAATACAATTAAAATTTTCACATTAATACAATTGAAATTTTACAAATATTTTACATACAATTACAATTACAATTAAAATTTTACAATTTCACATACAATTACAATTACAACTTTAGAATTTTACAGTTACAACCATTTCACGGTAATAGAATTAAAATTTTACAAATATTTTACATAAAATTAGAATTAGAATTACAATTACAATTTTACGATTTCACATACAATTACAATTACAATTACAATTTTAGAATTTTAGATAAAATTACAATTACAATTTTAGAATTTTAAATCAAATTTACAATTACAATTACAATCATTTCACAATAAATTAAATATTGCAATTACAATTGAAATTTTACAAATATTTTACATACAATTACAATTACAATTTTAGAATTTTACATAAAATTAGAATTAGAATTACAATTTTACAATTTTTCATATATACAATTACAATTACAACCATTTCACAATAAATTAAATATTACAATTACAATTAAAATTTTACAAATATTTTACATACAATTGCAGTTAAAATTACAATTACAAATACAAATATAATTTTACAATTTTACATACAATTAAAATTAAAATTTTGATTACAATCACGACATAATATTTAATAAATATCATGGTCATTTAATATTAAATTAATTAATAAACATCACGATCGTGATAAACATCGTACACACATCATATTCGACTAAAAAACACATTCAAATTCGCTAACATCATCATGATCATGATCATCTAACAAAACACAATTAGCATTGTATAACATCATCACAACACAAACATCAAATATACATCTCATGTCAAATAGCTACTTTCTCATACACATCTATCTGCAAACTGTGCAATAAATGAACATATCTAACATGACCTAACAATATATACATCATGATGATCACCAACATGTAAATTAAGTACAACTGCAACATGAACATAAAGTACATGGACCATATATAGATATATATAACTTAATAATGTCAAAAATATAAAACTGTAATATAAATATCATGGCTCAGCTGGTGGTACATCATCAATAGCAGTACTAGTCGAGGCTTGCTCAGTCAATGGTGTGGCCTCGACAAGCTCAGACACATGTTGATCATCACGTGCCTGTTGATTTGGTACTAGTGCCTCAAGCTGATCAGGATCAACTATTGGTTGCTCATCGTGATGACTCCACATGGTCGATGGTCCCACCTACTCATGATCATGAGTACTGCTAGATGTTTCAGGCTACTGATTAGACATGGCCGATGGTCCAGACTGCTCTCCATGATGACTGTTGCTCAATGCTAGTGGAGGCTACTCACCTAGCATGGTGCGAGGTGAACGATCATCAGATGATGTGTCGCTTCTCGTGAAATGTCGAACACATGCTACATTTCTACCATTCCTATAACATGCAATGATCCTCCTCAGCCATGTAACTAAGGTCGTAGCTCCTACGACATGCCGCATCAGGTTGTACATGTCACACGACATACCTCTCCACATACGTAATAGCCTACCATCGGCCTGTATGTCTCTCATAGTAGCGGGCTTGACTGCCACCTCAACAATCAATGCAGTGAGTTGGTCGCCCAACTCCATCCTGAATCTACTATCAAGCCTACTGTGCCTAGTAAAAGGTGGTACCGGCACACTAGCAGGCGCAGTTCTCTTTTCACTAGCCTCCTGATGATCCTCGGCATCTGGCATATCTTGATCATCATCAGGATCCACACCTGGATCATGTGGTGGTGCTGGCATGTCCTCACCATCAAAAGACCCAATGTTTACAAAATATATACAAGTACACAAAAATAATTAGACAATTTCATTACATAATTTAATAAAAAAAAATTAAAGAACATGTTAGAATAAATTTAAATAAAATAGTAATATTACCTCTATCATCTGGTGGCTCATCATATGTGAAGAGGATGTTGGAACACCCTCGCCAATCCAAGCCAGCATAAGGACAAGAGACCATAATGAAGGGATGCTCGTCAACACTGGCTAGCAACTCTAGTGCATCATGTGATATCCTCATTGGAAACACAGTCTCGCCCCTCTTAGGCATCATCTGTCCCCACATGTGCATTCATGCCTCGAACATTGGCCTACGAGGCTGCCAAAGAAGAACATTGGCCTACGAGGCTGCCAAAGAAAAGTAGGCCTCGTCTCTGGAAACCTCTCAAAAAATAAACAAAAAATCTTTGAAGCAAAAGGGAAGTTGACCCTCCCTTGTGCATGACCAGACATCTATCTAAGGCTGTACAGAATTGTCACAAAAAAATGGCAGACCACCTGACAAGTCATGGCTCCTATACTAAAGAATCAACATAATATAGAAGCGAGCAACTAATGCATTGCCCGTCACTGGTGTTGTGTGAAATGGTCGAAATCAGAAGTGATAAGCACCTCACTTCCTGACTACCAAATGCACCAATATGCAACTGACCTCTGGAGACCCAAAAATCTGAAGGAGACAGTATATCTGTGCCTGTGTACCTCTCGGAGTACACCAACGGACTCCCTGCTACATAGCCAACTGGAACCTCTGGGAACGAGGTAAAATCCACCCCTCTCCTCGATAGCCCTGTAATGAAATACATGTCCTTCTCAATGGGCACATACCACTGGTTAGGACCAACCCAGAAAGCCTGTCGATGGGCATTCCACCTGCAGATAAGATGTCTCAAAAACACACCATGGCCCTTTCGGGAAGTAGCCTCCTCATAGAACTTGAGGAGGCCTACGTGCCTTAGGAGCCTCTGGGTAGTTGTTGTAATAGGGCGAGTGTATGCATCTCTCTCCCTCTCTCATGCCTCCCACAGGTGAACCATGTTATACAATTCTGCTTGTTGTTGTTGTTGTTCGCCCTCTTCTCTCCTTTCACGTCTCTAAATGATTGAAATATTAAATACAATTTTTTTATTAAATAATACATGTATTTAGGAATATATATATATATATATATATATATATATATATATATATATATATATATATTTTGGAATAAAAAAAAACAATTGGTGTGCCACAAAAAACAGGCATGCATCGGTACGGTGCATATTTTTTTGTCGCCCATCGGCAGTGGTGCACCAGAAAATATTCAGCACACCAGCAGTGGTGCACCTAAAAAATTTCAGTGCACCGTTGACTATGGACAGTGTCGGGAGTGCGGTACGCTAACTAAACTCTATGCCTCGAGGCATATAGTTCGGTCAACGCACTGACCTCATGACATCATTGCATAGTCAACGATGTGGTATTTTACTAGGCCACACTGTTGACCCTATCAAATGCGGAATGCTGTGTGCTGAAAAAAATACCCACCCCGAGGTAGACATTTAAGTCAATGCACCACATTGCCGCTATTCCACGTGGTCAACGGTGCGGCCGGGTAACAAACCACACCGTAGTTTTTTTTTAAATTTTAAAATAACAAGGCGCACCTTTCGGTACTGCCCCGAAATTGGTGTAGATACCGTTAGCATCGGTTGCAGTGCGAGCTGTAAATTTACAGTCAGCACCGCGAACCGGTGCAAGCCAAACGGCTTGAGTACTGCGCGACAATTTTTTTTTCTTTTAAATGGTTAATTTTAAGGTAATTTGAAATTCTAATCCACTAAAAGGCTTAATTATGGGAAAACAAGAAAAATAGTTGTACATTTGGCCGTCGAGGAGGCATATTGGCTGTAGAATTTGCAAAAGAAAATTTGCCCACTGTTTTACAAAATTCAAGCTGGATATTGGTGGGCAATGCATAGCAGCATTGCGTGCAATGGGTGCAATGGGAGCATCGATGTCAGAGCAGCTCAAACAAGGATAAATTGCACTAGTGCTTGAGAGCTCTAGAGCACTGAGAAAAGTGAAAAATGTGGTTTTTTGGCGGTAATTTTTTTAATTATTTAACCTTGTTCCAGTGCGTGGGGTTTTATAGGCGCACCGGTGAGGTTTCTTAAGAACGCACCAGGCGGTTTCTATTTTGGCATGGGGTTTTATGACGCATCAGTGCAGAATATTTGTAAAGTACCAGTGTGCTACAGTAATAAGGCGCAGCAAGCAGGTGTGTACAGAGCACACGGTATCCGGTGTGCCAATGTTTTGTGTGCATCGGTGCTTTCTCTTGTTGAATGCACCGGTGCAGTTTAGGATGATAAGCGCACCGGACGAAAAAAATCCACAAAAACCTCCACCCACTAACCTCCTCTAGTAACCTCCACTAGAAATGTATGTCTGGGGTATTTTTAAAGGGGTTCCTCAAAAACATCCACTAGAGGGTATTTTCCTTGTAGTGTAAAAACTACCAGATTTTTAATCCTACACCTATGACATTAACAAAGCCCCACTTGGTCAGTTAATAAAACAAGCTAGCACCTCAACATAATTACAAAGAGACACATGGCTAATTTACAACCTACAATTTCTAATTTTTACAATTTACCGATGAGGGAAATTCCTTCCCTTGTAGAGAAATTCATGACACCCCTTGGTCTAAGAAAAATATGGGTCTGATGCTCCTAAATCAAACTCCCCAGATGGAAAATTTTGACCTCCTAGTCGAATTCCTTCAATATGCAAAAGCCTCCAGGGTCCCAAGCTTTATGTTTCACTTGCCCACAATATTTGCATTGCTAGCTTGATGTTGCGTTTAGTTCTCATAGATCCCATACCTTACCTTGCAGTTATCCATATGCTTAAACATGTTGTTGCTCCAGTCCTAACGTCAGCTTGTCAGGATCCCAAGTTTCATTTTTTTGAACTCCACTTGCCTTGCTAATACAATTTTGTACAGTCACCTTGCTACTAGATATCCTTTTCCTTCCATGATCCCAAATTTTGTTTTGTAGTTGTCTCACCTTTTCCCTATCGCTGCAATATTCCATAGTCAACCAAGTGGTGAAACTAATTGTTATTTACTCATCATTGTACCATTCCCGAGGTACCTCCTCCATCAACATCATGACTTCCTCAATCGTCAAGTCCAATCTTCCTACTTCTTGGTACACACTGTTAACACTAATCAATTTCATCCATGTCTATATGATCTCAATCTCCACCTCATCATACGAATTCCATTCTTCAGCATCCTCATGGTAATAAATAAAATACAATATTTCAAATGGCTAGAAACTCTCTTTTTTCATTTATTTCCCTGTACTCCTTCGTTGCAAATAACACAAATTTCCAGGGACACACTAATCTCATCATTCTTCTCCTCTCCTTATGTTAACAACATATGTTGTTCTTTCTCTGCCCCTACAACCATTCCTTCAATAATATTTTTATCATCATCATACACCTATGATACCTCGACTAGTTTAGCTTCTCTAAGTCATTTGGCTACACTCTTTGTACATTCTTCTCCAATTCTGGGATATTTCAGCAAATTCTATAGATAATTCATCCTGTGTTTATACCATGGAAAAATGGTGGTTGTAAACTATTTTCCATATTCCTTGTAGCTATTTTCACATTCCATCTCTTATATTTCACTCCTCTTTGTAACATCCTTCCAGTGTTCTTCTTTATCATTTTTGTGGCTATAATCCAACCTCATAACTCTTTTTGTATTCTCTTGCTTACATTTTTGAGAAGCCATCTTTTCACATTCATTTCTTTGGACCTCCTGTCCATGTTCTTTACCTGCAAAATTCATACATAAATTGTCAACATGAGGCTTCCCTACCTCTTTTTTTGTCAGTATTCCTTCCCTTGGTGCATAGGCCTTCTTCTTCTCCTTCATTCTAACATAACCATGATTTTTTCCTCTTTTCCCATGACTAATAAGTACCATGGTAACTCTTGGAAATCTATTTTAGGTCATTCCTCCTTGTATTTATTCAATAAAGAACTTTATTTCTCCTTATGCCTCTAAGAGTCTGCCTCATCCTGCCTTGAGGACTATCCATCAATTACTATATTAATTTCGTCTTCTCAGAACAACTTACTCCCATTCTCCGTGTTGACCATTTCTCCATTCTCCTCCCCTACAAGCCTTGCACTCACATAAAATTCACCAATCTTAAAAACAAAAGGTATTGTAGCCTCACCAAGTTCTTTATCCATCAATTCCTCAGCCAAATTTTATAATTGACCACCATAATTAGATTGCAGTTCCTTTTGTTATTTTCAAATTTCCATACAGTCCATGAGAATTCGAGGTAGACTCTCTTCGTCCTCTTCTCTATCCTTGGAAGATTCTTATGGATGCTCTTCTTCAATGTGCTTGTGACCTGCACATGCAAACAATAGGTTAGTTTTAAAAATATTAAGCCCTTGAACCTCTACTAGTGCTCCTTGCATCAATTTTTGGTTTGGACCTCTCCCAAAACCCATGAGACTTTCCACCAGTATCCTTTCCTTATCTCCAAGGAGTCATCTCCCTTTTGCTTCTTCTTTGGGCTCAGCTGCTCTGAGCTTTTTTTCTTCCATCCAGGATTTTAACAAAGGCATCATCCTCTCCTTCCCTTGCTCTATGGATTTTGGGGAATTCCTCTTAAAACTCTTCTCTTTAAAAAATAACTTGAACCTTCACCTCAAGTTTCTTCTATGGTCTTATTTTGTCTCCTGTAGAAATTGGATTATCACATCAAGTTGTGCCTTCAACATAGTCATCTCTTTTTAAAATTCTTCATCACTCAACCTTCTCATGTTATTTCTCTTGGAATTGTTCTCTCATTTACTGTTGCTTTTACTCGGCCCTTTGTCATGATCAACAATGGTCACTTCTTCCTTCTCAACACGTTCTCTCACTGTGAACTGCAACATAGCCCTATAACAAGCCTCACCATACTTGTTACTTGAACACATCATTTCATCTTGGTTATTGGTGTCCCTCTTGGTTCCCCCACCTAGAACCTCTTAAGCAGTCCTTGCTCTCTCTAGATATTGCACCTTATCCTCACCTCCTGATAACTTCACCTGTTATCTCCACTTGAGGATGTCCTTTGCTCTTAACTCTTCAACTACAACTAGGTTCTCTTTTCTATTACAGTCTTCTTGCTGCAAGTTCCTTTCTTCCACAAACCTTGAGCACACTACTAGTTCTCTCCTCAAATATTATCACAATATTGTAATGTTGCTACTAATTTATTAAAAAATTAAATTTTAAGGACCATAATTACCTCCTTCAATGTCAAAGTTTTCTCCTCTGCCAACATGTACTCCACTCTGAAATCCACTTTGACAACTCCTCTTCAATTATATAAATTTATTTGTCTCCTTCAAATGCAAACTCATGTGCCTTCTTTTCCACAGGTCTCTTCACTATCTCGACTCATTTATTTCTCTTGATTTTATAATAATAAAAAAAGCATTGTCAATTATAAACCATAAAATTCATTACTTGTTGGTTATGCTGCAAACGTCCACGAGATTCTTCCTTCCCCTATCTTCGACAATTTTCATTCACTGATTGTATTATCCATTTCAATGCTAAAAAATAGCTTTGTCTCTTATATGAAATGATAGCATTCCCTTCAAATTTCATGTCAAATAAACCCAGGATTTTATCTTCTCAATCACATTGGAAACTTGTTTTCCCCCTTTTGTCTTTGGCTTCGAAGTCCCCGCATCTATGACCTCCTTCCCCTTCACTCTGGTGGAAAACACCTTTATCCTTTTGTTTAATTGAAACATCCCTTTTTGGTTGGAGTGATTTCTTCTTAGCTCCAACTCTCGATCTCCTACTGATCTCTTGAAGCTCCTTTATAAAGCCAACTGAAATTATAAATAAATAAATATATATATATATGTATAATTTTGGTCCCTGCTGCAACAAATTTGAGGTAGCATCCGACTATGAAGTTGGAGGTCGGCTTCGCTATGTCTACGTCCCTTCACCATGCCAATCCCAATCTCAACTGCAAAGTCATATATACATCCTCGAAAATTTCTCCAGCATAAACTGGAGGTCGAGCCGACTTGGGTCGGCTATGATCTTCCTTTTATAGTTGCACACTCCTCAAATTTGTCACAACCCGACTACACATTACCTAGCCCTTAGTTCAATCAACCCAATAGGTTGGCCTGACTATTTCAAATTCGAACTTGGTTAATGGAGGCTACCAACAGTTGGTTGCTTGTGGTTCTTTGTTTTAAGTTTTACTTAATTTAATATTTTTCTGTAACTTTTTCTTATTTTATTCATTTTTATTTTTTTTTAATTAACTTTACTTATTCTTACTATTTTTATAGTTATATATATATATATTTATTTTAAAGTTCAATTTATTATTTACTATTATTTTATTTTTTTTCATTATTTGTTATTTATTTCCCATTATTATATTTTCTTTATTATTTAAAGTTTTATATAATTATATACTAATATTATTTTATTTATTTATTATTATTGTTATAGGACATTAAAAGAGATAGATGTTGAACATGATTATGAACATTGGGAACTACTTCTTTTTCTAAAGAATTGGTGCCATTGCTTTGCTTTGAGTTAGTTTCCATGCTATTATAATAGGTAATAAATGAATTAGGTAATAAATGAATTGATCTTTTTGTTTTCCCTCCACTTAATGTCACTTTCCAATAGTGTTACTTTGCCCAAAAAATGAGCTATCCATGCTTAAGAGTGGAAAAAGATAATAAAAATAACACAAAAGATTCTAAGAAGAACCAAGTTGCAAATGTTTAGAAAAAATAATACAATACTGCATATGACTATAAATGATAGTACTAGACAATAACAAAATATTAAAAATGTAAAATTATTTAAATTAAAGTATTTAAATCTTTAATAAAATCAATTTAATAAAAAATATAGTTTACACATACACTATCAATTTCATAATAATATTTTAATTAAAATATTATTTTGAATATGAATTATGTGAAAAAACATCCATATCCAAAAGTAATATTACGTTATTTATAACTATAAAAACATATACTATAAAAATAATATTACATTATTCACACTATAATATTTTAGTTGTTTGAAGCAACAAAATTATTAAAAAAAAAATTATAAAATATTTAATACATAAATCCTAAATTTCCTATTAAGATAAAATAAAACTATTTAAAAATCTAGTTAAATTAATGAAAAATCATCAATATAATACATGACTTTCGTAAGAAGTCATAAAATCAACTAAAATATAAGCTCACGAATATAATATTTTGCCTCATTGTTTTATATATAGATATATACCGTTACGCACAAGCTTATGGGATAAGATTTTCCAGAATCTAATATTTTATTTTTTAAGTTTGGTTTCTTTCATCGGAAATTCACGAGCGGTGCTTTCTTGCTCACTGTTCTCTCTTTTCACTTAATACAGATTGATTTTGATATGGCAAATTTTACATACCTGACGTGCACGCCTAAATAACAAATTAATTTATTAGTTCTCGTCCCCCGTTAGGATACGTCTACATGACAAATTAATTAATTAGTTCCCTTCCCTAGTTAGGATACATAATTTTGCATAATAAAAGCAAAGAAATTTGTAGAAATGTATTATAATAAGATTATTATTTTGTGTTAGATCTAATAATAATAACAAGATTAGCAAGATTAGGTATGTATTATAATAATAGGATTATTATTATTATTATTATTTAATATTAAGATCAAGTCAAGTGATACATTAAATTGATGTATGAATATTTTATGTTTGTAAGACAAGAGATTTATTTCTACGTAATGATTTGACTACTAAATTTACGAAAACATATATACTCTATCCTTTTAATTTTAAACTTAGTATTAAAGCAATAAAAAGTTGAATCTTGCATTTGTAACTCATGGTGACATGGGGTATGGTTGGCTCTTCGGACAGTGTTATTGAATTCATAGGGAACGATCAAGAAGGATGACCGTTTGTTTCTTTATCGACTATTACAAAAAGCATGACCGTTTGTTTCTTTATCGACTATTACAAAAAGCAGTACCCCTTTTAGTGGATCTTATCAGGGGCGGAGACCCGAAGGATCGATGCCTCCTCCTCCCCATCCCCACTGTATACATATCGTAATAAAAAGACGACTTATCTTTGAATCTAGTCACAACAAGATAAGTGAGGGAGTTATATATATATTTGAAAAGTTTCTCATTTAAAAAATATATATTGTTATGATTTGTAAATAAATTATTATTTATTAGAAAATTGGCATAACGATGAAGTTTGTTCTTGTTTTTGTTTTTGTTTTTTTTAATAATTAAACGATAATGGCCAACTAAATTAATCATTATGTATATTAATTAATATTTTTAGAAAAATATTAATATTTTATAAAGATATAAAGATATATTAGTGTAGTTGTGTAAATTATATATTTGTAATCATTAATACACATTAAATATTTATTTTGTGATATATTTCACATTATCAAACATAAAAAATTTAACCATAAAAATTAACTAAATTATAAGTTTATTTTAAATATTAATTACTAGCAATTGCACTACATGTTGCAAAAGAAACGTCGTAAGGAAATATCATAGGAAAGAGTAGCCTAGAAGAAATAAGATGTTGCAGAGAAGGAACCATCATGGAGGAATGAAAAGCAAATTTTTCTTCCATGGAAGCAGGTATTGAAGGTTTCAAAGATACCAGAAAATTTTGTTATAGATATTGAAATAGACAATTGTGGGTGAAAACATATATGTAAACCAACATAATATGTTTACATATATAAAAAAATTGTTATAGATATTGAAATAGGAAATTGGGGGTGAAAATCCTTTGGTGATTAATAATCCTCCAAAATAAGTATGAAATGAGCATGTAACTCAAATAAGATATTTTAAAGACATTCAAGTACAATATATCTAGCATAGATGTAAATAAAGAGAACTTTTATTAACAAAAAATGAGTTTACTCCCTACATATCCTAGCCCCAATTGCATGCTTGTCAGAAATTGTATATGAAGAACAATAATCTTGGTATACAAGAAAGTGAATGTCATTTTAATATGGAGACATTTTTGGAAGGAGATATTGTTCTTTATGTTATGGTTTATTTTCTTAACTCCAAACTTGATTTAGTCTTTTTCTATATACATAAGAAGAAAAAAAGACAGTAAATTCACAAATTTAAGTTATAGTTTTATATTTTATAATTACAAATCAAGTTTGTTATTAAAATATTTTACACACATCTATTTATTCAAATAAATTATATTCTGAATATTTTTTCTCCTATTATTTGATTACAAAATTATTGTACTCCTTACTAAGTAAAACAACTTTATTAATAAAGAATTGAATGCCAAATTGAAATATTACTCAAGTGAGAGCTACTATAATATATATAACTTTTTTTTTATGTATAAATTATAATTACCATGGCCCATCCTCTTATTACTTTTTAAATACCCGATGTTTGAAACTTATTCTTAATCAAATAGTGTCAATTTTGTAAAACTATAATCTACAAGTCTCACTTTTTATAGCTTTGGTGGAAGTGTAGAGTATCTAAATTCCCTTACACTTTAAGAAGCATCCTCAATTATTGTACCACCCACCTCAACATCTAATCTAGACATCTTAGGTTATTCTAAATTGATCAAGAGTATAGAATTTATAGGGTGGTGTTCTATGTGCACTAAAATTTCCACGAGGTCCATCACTATGTATGGGGTTCATTACAACCTTGGATATATTCTGTGACATTTTGTGATTTTTTTCTTGTGGCTACAACTTAGTTTTGGTTGTCACCTAGTTATCATGATTCAATTTTTTTTTTATCATCTCAGATCCTTATAGCATTAGGTATATTCTGTGAGCTAAGAAATGTTTTGTTTGTCACAATGATTCAAAAATAAGTTATTATACCACAATATTGACTTTCTCGATGTCTGTTTTGTTTATGAACCCTTAAAAAAAACCAAAGGAACATTTCATTTTACACTGTGATCTCCCCAACATGGGTGGGGGTTTCAAAAATTGGAGAGTAAATTGAGTGGTTATTGCTAGAAATTGTTGTATAAGATGGAAAATTTGGATGGTTTGTAGACAATATGGATGTCATAAGAGATATTTATTTTGAATTTTTTAGTGTTTCTGGCCACCATGTATCTAATAGGATCCATTTCAATTGAGAACATCAATACATAACTATGTGAATCATAACTTGTGACATATCTAGCCATTTTCTTTTATTTTGTATCAAGTTGTAAACTAATAACTTGTGAAATCCCTAGCCATTTTCTTTGATTGTGGATTAGGTTATAAAGTAGAGTATACTATCTCTTCAGAAGACTCTACAATATATATTGGATGGAGGGAAATGTTATGATAAAACTTGTACAAAAAAAACCCCTTAGGGTTGTCTCAACTTACTCTATTGTTAATTACATAGTGTCAATTTTTTAAAACTATAATCTATAGTAAGGACTGAGTGGGTTTTTTCTTTTGTAAGTTTTGTTTGGAATTGAAAAATAAATAAATAAAATATAAAAGATAAATTTATGTAATGAAAGCTAAAGATATGTATATAGTTATTTTTTAACAGAAGAAATTTGATATTCACTAACAAAAAAATTCGGAAAGAGTATATATGTAGTTAGAAATTGTTATGTAGTTAGAAACTATTACAATTAAGTAATTAAAGGTAAATTTAGTGTTATTTAAGAAATTAGAATTATGAACATTCATCATTATTGCTCAAGCTAAATCATGTTCTATGAAATAATTTGGAAATTTATAAAAGATCACATATTTATAAAATTTCATTATTAATTTAATTTTTTTTTTATATTAAGAAATACTACTCATGAATAATAAAACAATTGTAACACAAATAATATATAACAAGAAAAACCATGTGTTTTTGCAATAATAAAGTAGTTATAACAAAATTAATATAGAACAAGAAAAAATATGTATATTTGGATGTATGAAAATTTAGATACATTTTATTAAGTAAAATTTTCAAAGAATAATGGTTATAAACATTAAAAAATAGTTTTATTAAATAATTAGTTAGATCTATATTATTGATCAAGGGTTCAATTCTCTTTTCACTTTAAAAGAGGTTTTCATATCAAGACATATGATCTCTCTTGGCTCTTGGTAGATCCAGAGTTAAAATTGATCTAGGCCACCTTAATTTCCCTCTTTACGTAAACGAAATTCCACATAAATACCATGGGTTGGTTTTATAATTTATTATTATTTTATTTTATTATTTTTATTTTTTATTTTGTTTTGACCCAGTTAAAATGTTAATTACATCATGTCAATATTTTTATTTAATTTACTTTTATTTTTATTTTTGTGTAATTTGACATAGTCAAAATTTTAAATTGAGGTTAAAATCTAACAATTTTTAATAACAATATTTTAACTTAAAAACCACCAAAACTTAAATTCAATCTAACTTATTTAAAAATAAAAATAAAACTAACAATATAAAAAACATATAAAAAAACTATTTACTTGTGAATCTAATGGCCTAAAACATTTCAATTTTCTAACATTTGATCCAATGACTCAAACATGGACACAGTGGCAGCTAGAGGGGTTGTTTTCAAAACGGAACAACTGAATTTGATATTCTACAAAACTTGTTTTCTCTTTTAAAATTATTTGATGGCTATAGAAAAAAAATTAAAATTTTAAATTTGATTCCTAAGTATTTAAGTTTCCCTTCATAAATTATAATGGATGGTTTAAACAAAGGTCGAGTAAAGAAATATACTTAGTTCGCAGTAATGGCATTCTCTAGTTGGACATTATTGACATACATTTCATTAATATTTTTTTGGTGATATAGAGCTAGAATAGTGAAATATTGTGCTTTATTTTTTCAAGGATAGCTACCTTCATACCTACCTCTCAATTGTTATAAAAAATTTTCATATAACAACACAAAAAAAATTGACCCTCACAAATCTACATAAAACGTAAGGTGACAAGGATGCAAATAAAATCACTGTCATCAAATTTCCACTTGAAAGGAAAGATAAAGTTGAAACTCTAGGCCAGTTGGAGATTTTTAACATGGATTACTAATTCGACATGCCCTAAAAACCATAACTCATGTTCATATGAATTTTTTTTAATTAATGAATTTAATTAAAAGGATAAAAAGAGCATAAATACTTTTAAAATAAATTTCAACTTTTATTCGTAACTACTATCAAGAATATTCTAGAATATTTTGTGGAAGTTAAATCCTTATCATCCACCTAATAATTATTGATAATTAAATATAAATTATGGAATCTTGATTCCAAAATGATGATTAACGTCCATAAGACCAATATGATCTATCGAACCTTAAGAAAGATAAGAAATTAGTCAAAATTATTTAACATATTGATAGCAGACCCTTCCAATAACCTACCAAATAAACCCAAGATTTTGTCTTTTGAATAAATGCAAAGAAAATTCAAACTTCATTATTATTAGGAAATATACATAAAGTAAGAAGTTTTCCTTTGTAATGTACTAGGAATTATTCTACCCAAATTTGAATTATCTAATTCTGAGAGACCTTTCTACACTATTTCACACATACTTACATATGCAACACCACTTGCTAGAAAATATCTCAACATAAACAATAAAAATGGTACATCTATCCATAACCTAAAAACTGCTAGATTTTTAATCCTACACTTGTTATATTGACAAAGGCCCACTTGGTGAGTCAATAAAACAAGCTAATACCTCAACATAATTACAAAGAGACTCATGGCTAATTTACAACCTACAATTTATAATTTTTACAATTTACCCACGAGGGAAATTACTTACCCTGTAAAGAAATGCATGACCCCCCTTGGTCTGGGAAAAAAATGGGGTTGATGCGCCTCCATCAAACTCCCCAGGTGGAAACATTCGACCTCCTAGACGAATGCCTTCAATATGAAAAAGGCTCTAGGGTCCCAAGATTTATGTTGCAGCTGCCCACCTTGTTTGCATTGTTGGATTGATGTTGCATTTAGTTCTCCTAGATCCCATACCTTACCTTGCAGTTGTCTATATGCTTGATCATGTTGTTGCTCCAGCCATAACTTTAGCCTATCTGGATCCCAAGTTTCATTTTGTTTAACTCCACTTTCCTTGCTAAGATATTTTTTTACAGTTAGCTTGCTTCCAGCTATCCTTTTCCTTCCATGTTCCCAATTTTTTTTTTGCAGTTGTCTCACCTTTTCCCTATCGCTGCAATATTCCATAGTCAATCAAGTTTTGAAACTAATTTTCATTTCCTCATCACTATACCATTCTTGAGGTACCTCCTCCATCAACATCATGACTTCCTCAATCGCCAAGTCCAATCTTCCTACTTGCTAGTACAAACTATTAACACCAATCAATTTCATCTGGGTCTGTAGGATCTCATTCTCCACCTCATCATATGATTTCCATTATTCAGCATCCTCATAGCAATAAATAAAATACTCCTTGGTTGCAAATGAAACAAATTTTCCTAGGACAAGCTAATATCATCATTATTCTCCTTTCCTTCTCTTGTAAACATATGTTGTTCTTCCTTTTCTCCTGCAACCATGCCTTTAACACTCTTCTTATCATTATCATAAAACTAGGATACCTCGACCAGTTCAGCTTCTGTCAGTTCTTTGGCTACACTCTTTGTGCATTCTTGTCCAATTCTAGGATCTTTCAACCAATCCTCTAGAGACTTAATATCTTGTGTATACCATGGAAACACAATAGCTATAAACTATTTTCCATCTTCCTTGCAGGTGTCTTCACATTCCATCCATTCATTTTCACTCCTCTTGGTAACATCTTTCTAGTGTTGTTCTTCATCATTTGTGTGGCTATAAGCCAACCTCATAACTCGTTTTGTATTCTCTTGCTTGCATTTTTTAGAAGCCATCTTTGCACATTCATTCCTTTGAACCTCCTATCCATATTCTTTACTGCAAAATTCATACATAAATTGTAAACATGAGGCTTCCCTATCTCTTTTGTTTTCATTATTCCTCCCTTGGTGCATATGACTTATTCTTCTCCTTCATTCTAACATAACATCAATTTTTTCCTCCTTTCCCATGACTACTAAGTACCATGGTCACTCTTGGAAATTTATTTTAGGTCAGTCCTCCTTATCTTTCTTCAACAAGTAATTTTATTTTTATTCACTTCTGCCTCTAAGAAGTTTCCTCATGCTTCCATGAGGACTATCCATCAATTTCTATATTAATTTTTTCTTCTTGGAACAACTTAGTACTCCCATTCTCCTTATGGACCATTTCTTCATTCTCCTCCACTACAAGCCTTTCACTCACATAAATTTCACCAATCTTAAAAACAAAAGGTATTGTAGCCTCACCTAGTGCTTTTTCAATCAATTGCTCTGACAACTTTTATTATTTATCACCATAATTAGATTGCAGTTCCTTTTGTTGTTTTGGACTTTCCATATAGTCCATGAGACTTTGAGGCAGTATCTCTGCATCATTTTCTCTATCCCTAGAAGCTTATGCTAGATGGCCTTCTTTATCGTGCTTATGGCTTGCACATGAAAACAATGGGTTAGTTTTAAAAATATTAGGCCCTTGAGCCTCTACTAGTGCTCCTTGAATCAATTTTTGGTTTGGACTTCTCCCACAACACATGAGACTTTTAACCAGTCTCATTTCCTTATATCTAAGGAGTTAAATCCCTTCTGATTCTTCTTTGGCTCATCTGCTCTAAGTTATTTTTCTTCCATCCAGGCTTTAATCAAAGGAATCATCCTCTCCTTCCCTAACTATATGGCTTTTGGGGATTTCCTCTTAAAACTCTTGTCTTTAACAAATAACTTGAACCTCTGCCTCAAGTTTCATCTATGGCCCTCTTCCCTCTCGTGTACAAATTGTGTTAGCACATCAAGTTGTGCCTTCAACTTAGTCATCTCTTTTTAAAATTCTTCATCACTCAACCTTCTCATGTTATTTCTCTTGGAATTCTTCTCTCATTTACTTTTTCCTTTACTCGGCCCCTCGTCATGATTAGAAATGGTCACCTTCTTCCTTCTCCACACGTTCTCTCACCATGAGCTGCAACATAGCCCTATAACAAGTCACACGTTACATGTTACTTGAACACCTCACCTCATCTTGGTTATTGGTGACCCTCTTGGTTCCCCCGCTTCGAACCTCTTGAGCACTCCTTTCTCTCTCTGGATTTTGCATCTTCTCCTCACCTCCTGATAACTTCACATCATCTCTCCTCTTGAGGATCTCCTTTCCTCTTCACTCTTGAAATACAAATAGGTTCTCTTTTCTGTTGTAGTCTTCTTGTTGCAAGCTCCTTTCTGCCACAACCCTTAAGAACACTATTGGGTCTCTCCTCAAATATTATCACAATATATTAATGTTGCTACTAATTTGCTATAAAATAATATTTTAAGGACCAGATTTACCTCCTTCAATGTCATAGTTTTCTCCTCTTCATACATGTAATCTACTATGAAATCTAATTTGATAACTCCTCTTCAATTATCTACATTTATTTGCCTCCTTCAAATGCAAACTCCTGTGCCTTATTTGCCACGGGTCTCTTTACTATCTCGACTCAGTTATTTCTCTTTATTTTATAAAACAAAACATTGTTAATTATAAACCATAAAATTCATTACCTATTGGGTTATGCTCCAAATCTCCACGAGGTTTTTTCTTCTTCTATCTTCAGAAATTTTCATTCACCGATTGTATTCTCCCTTTCAATGCTCAAAAATAGCTTTATCCTTATACCACATGATACCATTCCCTTCCAATGTCTTTCCAAATAAACCTAGGATTTTGTCTTCTCAATCACATTGGAAATTTGTTTTCTCCCTTTTTTCTTTGGCTTCGAATTCCACGCATCGATGACCTCCTTCCCCTTCACTCTGGTGGAAAACACATTTATCCTTTTGTTTAATCGAAACATCCCTTTTTGGTTGCAGTTATTTCTTCTTAACTCCAACTCTTGATCTCCTACCAATCTCTTGAAGCTCCTTTATAAAGCCAACTGAAATTATATATATATATATATATATATATATATTTGTGGCCCCCGCTGCAACAAATTTGAGGTAGGATATGACTATGAAGTTGGAGTTTGGCTTCGCTCCATCTACTTCCCTTCACCATGTCAATCCCAAACTCACCTGCAAAGTCATATATACATCCTTGAAAATTTCACCAGCAAAAACTAGTGGTCAGGCTGACTAGGGTCAGTTATGGTCTTCCTTTTATGGTTGCAAAGTCTTCCACTTTGTCACAACTCGACTACACATAACTTAGCCCTTAGTTCGATCAACCCAGGTCGGCCTGACAATTTCAAATTCGAACTTGGTTAATGGAGGCTGCCAAGAGTTGGATGTTTGTAGTTCTTTATTTTAAGTTTTACTTAATTCGATATTTTTCTGTAACTCTTTCTCATTTTATTCATTTTTACTCTTTTTGGTTAACTTTACTTATTCTTACTATTTTTATAGTTTTGTTTTATATATTTATTTTAAAGTTAAATTTAATATTTACTATTTTTTTGTCATGATTTATTATTTATTTACTATTATAATCCTTTCTGTATTATTTATTATTATTTTACTATTATTATATTTTCTTTATAATTGATTATTTATTCAAGATTATGTTATTTTCTTTATTATTTATTGTTTTATTTAATTATATGCTAATATTATTTCATTTATTATTATTATTATTATAAGACATTATATTAGAGTTGATATAGTTTAGGTTTTAGCAATTTTGCATATTGACTACACTAGAACTACCTGCAACTCACTTGAAACCTTCCCAATTGTTATGGTTTGGTTGAAACTCTATCTCAAACATATTTGTTCGCAACGGCCTTTAAAAGGCCACCCCACACTATATTCCTAGTGGGAAATTGAGATATAGATGTTGAACATGATTATGAACACTTGAAACTATTTCCTTTTCTAAAGAATTGGTGCCTTGCTTTGCTTCGAGTTAGTTGTCATGATATTATAATAGGTAATAAATGAACTGATACTCTTTGATTCCCCCTTTGCCTCACTTTCCAATAGTGTTACTTTGGGTAAGCAATGAGTTATGCATGCTTGAGAATGAAAGAAGATGATGAAATAACATAAAATATTCTAAAAAGAATCAAGTTGCAAATGCCTTGAAAAATAATGCAATGTTGCATATGACTATAAATGATAGTCATGTAGACTAGACAATAATAAAATGATAAAAAATACAAAATTATTTAAATTAATATATTTAAATCTTTAATAAAATCAATTTAATAAAAATATAGTTTACACTTATACTATCAATTTTATAAAAATATTTTAATTACAATATTATTTTAAATATCAACTTTGTGAAGAATCATCCATATCCAAAAATAATACTACATTATTTATAACTATAAACACTTATATTATAGAAATAATATTACATTATTCACACTATAATATTTTAATCGTTTGAACCAATAAAATTATAAATAAATAAAATAAAATATTTAATGTATAAGTCTTAAATTTCCATTAAGATAAAATATAACTATTTAAAAAACTAATTAAATTAATGCAACCTCATCGCTATAATACCTGACTTTCGTAAGAAATCATAAAATCAACTAAAATATAAGCTCACGAATATTATACTTGCACATATATATATATATATATATATATATATCCAAGCTAATTGAATAAGATCTTCCAAAATCTAATATTTTAATTTTAAGTGTGGTTTTTATCATTCGCAAATCCATGAGCGGTGCTTTCCTGCTCACTACACTTTGTTTTCGCTATTAGAAATTGATTTTGATATGCCAAATTTTACATACATGACGTGCACGCCTAAATAACGAGTCAATTAATTAGTTCTCTTCCTCGTTAGGTTACATCTACCTAACAAATTAATTAATTAATTAATTTTTATTTTGGTTAATATAAATAAAGAAATTTGTTTGAGAAGTTAGAGATTTCGTATTACATATAGTAATAAAATTATTATTATTATTTAATATTAAGGCGAAGGTCAAGTTAAACACTAAATTGGTGTATTATATTTTATTGTTTGTAAGACAAGGGATCTGTCTTCACACAACAATTTGAATGCTAAGTCTATGAAGGCATACATAATCTACATTTAATAAAAAAATGATTTAATAAAAAGACGACTTATCTTTGAATCTAGTCACAACAAAATAAGTGAGGAAGTTAAATATATATTCAATATATATTTGGTAAGTTTCTAGTTTAAAAAAATATATGATTATGATTTGTAAATAAAATAGTATTTATTAGAAAATTGACATAAACGGGGAAGTTTGTTTTTGTATTTTTGTTTCTTTGTTTTTATAATTAAATGATAACTAAATTAATCATTATTTATATTAATTAATATATTTAGAAAAATATTTAGATTTTATAAAGATATAAAGATATACTAGTGTAATTGTGTAAATTATATACCTATAACCACTAATACACATCATAATATTTATTTTAGATACATTTCACATTATCAAAGTTAAAAAAACAATAAAAATTAACTAAATTATAAGTTTATTTTAAATATTAATTATTAATAATTATAAAAAGAAAGAATATATGAATTAAACATATATACATTTAAAAAAACATATAATAATACTAGTCGAACTTCATCAATAACCCTTCTTAAAGAGTCTACTTGTTTTGAGCTACTTAGTATAACTCATCATCAAGAGAATGATGATTGAGCTGATCCAAATCCTTCAATATAAATACTAAAGATATCATTGTCATTGACAAAAGAATAACTAGAAATTAATGAAAATGAACATTAAGAAAATAAAATATTATTAAACCTAGTTAATATAATTAGAAAAAAGTAGAAAATTTAATATAATAATAATAAAATAGTAACAATGCCCCAGATGTGGGTGTTTAATTCTATAGATCTAGTAGGCCACATGGCCCCTCCGTGTGCGAGCAGTTGACCTCACCTCGGGGCTGCACCTGCCTCCAGCGTGAGCGCCTTAAATCTCCTATGTCGGGTACTTGCAAGATTCACTCCACAACACCTACTTCATTCACTCTTGCGTATTGCGCCTCGACCTCAGCATCTCATTCTCTGGCCATTTATGTCTAATGGAGCTAGCTCCATTTTGCATTCGCTCAAGTTCTCCCTCTGTTTTTCTCTTCATCGTGCTCTGCAAGCCGATGCATTCAGTTCCGCTAGCCCCCGTATTCTCTCTACCCTTCACGCTGCTCCTCCACCTCCCTTTGATCTCTCATTCCTTGCCCTGCATTCCACCGAAGTTATGCCTCGTTGACACTGCATGAGGTGCCGCCACGGAGGAGGCAAAGGATATCCCTCTCACCCTCCAATTCTGGCCATGCCGGAGCGTACAGTGGCCTTCTATGTGGCTTTGGACACGCTTGAGGTCTCTGAACCTCAACTAATCTTGGCCCAACTTTCAATTTAACTCCTGGAAATTCAATATAGCCATTCTGGCTCTAGCTCCAGCTCCAGTAAGTACCCTCGGAAGTCCACCTTCTCTTGCTCATCCTCCCCACGGCCAAGAAAAATTGTGGGTCTTCCAGTCAAAATCATGAAGGATGCATTAGAGAGTGGAAGCAACAGCTCTGTAGAAGGAGCCCGACAAATTGACAATGAAGCATACATAGGGGCGCGCTCTACCTCCACTCCAAAGCTAGGTCCCCAACTCTCCAAGAAGGAGGATTCCCTGTCAGATTATGGGTGCTTCATCGTTGAAGAAACAACTCTCATGGAGCACCATGATGCACAGGACAAGCAATTGTAGAGCCATGGCTTTTCTTTTTTCCAGTATTAACATGACTTTCTATCGTCTCTAAGTTTAATTTTCCATTTCACAACAAACTCAATATTTTTTTTCTATGTCAAAAGTCGGTTTCCCCATGAAGGGTGGCTCTTTTTATGTCAAAATGAATTCTCTAAGGGTTGGTTTCCCTCGACAAGGCAGCCCAATTTTTGAATTTTTGATATGTCTGATTCCTATAGGGGTTGGCTAATTCAACAACCCCTGTCATGAAGCTTGAATGTGCTCTTTTTTGTAATATATAATAGAAGTTAGCCTTACGTAGAAAAAAAAAAATAGTAACAATATAACAATATTATAACATTAGTATTAACCATGAAGATTTATCCCACTTTATCATGGAGACTAGGCTTGGAATTTGATGTTCTATAAAATATTTTTTCTCTTTTAAATGTATTTGATGGCTATAGAAAAAAAAAATGAAATTGTATATTTGATGACTAAGTATTTAAGTTTCCTGTCATAAATTATAATGGATGGTTTAAACAAAGGTCATGTTAGACAATCTACTTAGTTGCAACACGATCAATTTCTTGTCACCATTCCTTGGTAGTAATGACATTCTCTAGTTGGACACTATTGACATACATTTCAGAATTTCAACCCCAACAACTTCAAAGGAAATTCACACGTGTGATAGATAGATAGCCCAAGAACTTGTTTTAGGTCTTCCCAACTTCTTCCTTCCTTCTCCAGCTACTTTTCTCTTCTTTTATGCTTCTTCTTCTTGTAGATAGAACTTGATGAGTGAGTGCTCTAAATAGGTCTAGTCAATGCCTCTCTCTATATATCCTTTTTGCTAGGTCGAATAGCCCTATTCTAGGCCAACTTCATGAGGATAGGGATGACTTGGTGTGGAGCTGGAAAATGACCTTTTTGACTCAAAAATAATTCTTTTTACATGATACAAAAGCCCAAGAAGGGTCTAATAAAAATGACAAAGACTTTATTAACTCAGGTGAAAAGATAAAAGCCTTCAATGGAGGCTTTGACCTAGAAAACATTGACCGAAGCATGAAACCCATGTTTGAATAAGTCATTTTATTTAATAATAATAATAATAAATTACATGTACAATTATGAAGACCAACACTAGTTACATAGTTCAACAAACTTTATGTTGCAGTTGCCCACATTGTTTGCTTCGCTAGCTTGATGTTGTGTTTAGTTCTCCTAGATCCCATACCTTACTTTGAAATTGTCGATATGATTGATCACGTTGTTGCTCCAGTCCCGACTTCAGCCTACCATGATCCCAAGATTCATTGTTTTGAACTCCACTTGCCTTGTTAAGAAATTTTTGTATATTTAGCTTATTGTTGGTTGTCCTTTTCCTTCCATGATCCCATATTTTATTTTCTAGTTGTCTCACATTTTCCATGTCGCTGCAATATTCCATGGTTAACCAAGTGCTGAAACTAATTTTCATTTCCTCATCATTGTACCATTCCTCGGGTACTTCCTCCATCAGCATCATGACTTCCTCAAATTCCATGTACAGTCTTCCTTCTTGCCGGTACAGAATGTTAACACCAGTCAATCTCATCATTGTCTGCGAGGTCTCAATATCCACCTCATCATATGGCTTGCATTCTTCTACATCCTCATAGTAGTAAATAAAATAGAATATTTCAAATGGCTTGAAACTTTATATTGTTATTTGTTTCATTATACTCCTTGGTTTCAAATGAAACAAATTTTCCTGAGACACACTAATCTCATCATTATTGTCCTCTCCTTCTCTTAGCATCATCTTTTGTTCTTCCTGTGCTCCTGCAACCATGCCTTCAGTGGTAAACTTATCATTGGATCATACAATTCTAATACCTCGACCAATTCAGCTTCCCTTAGTTATTTTGCTACACTCTTTGTGTGTTCTCCAATTATGGAATATTTCAGCCAATCCTCTAGAGAATTCAACTCTTTTTCATACCATGGCAGCGTAGTAGTTGTAAATTGTTTTCCATCTTCCTTGCAGGTGTCTTCACATTCCATCTCTTCATTTTCACTCCTCTTTGTAACACCATTCCAGTTTTTTTCTTCATCATTTGTGTGGCTATAAGGCCTCATAACTCCTTCTCCCTTCTCTTGCTTCTATTTTTGTGAAGCCATCTCCGCACATTCATTCCTTTGGACCTCCTATCCATGTTATTTACCTGCAATACATAAGTTGTCAACATGAGTCTTCCCTATGTCTTTTGTTGTTAGTAGTACTTCTTTTGGTGCGTAGCCCTTCTTCTTCTCCTTCATTCTAACATAACATTCATTATGTCCTTCTTCTTTCCCATAACTACTAAGTACCATGGTCACTCTTGGAAAATTCTTGCAAGTCATTCCTCATTGTCTATTTTCTAGAAACAACTTTGTTTCTCCTGACTTCTTCCTCTAAGAATCTTCCTCCTCCTTCCTTGAGGACCTTCCACCAATTTTTAAATTAATTTCATCTTCTTGGAACAAATTAGTACTCCCATTCTCCTCCCCTACAAGACTTGCACTCACATAAAATTCACCAATATTCAAAACAAAAGGAATTGTAGTCTCACTTAGTTCTTTTTCCATTAATTCCTTTGTAAAATTTTCTTGCTAATCACCATCATAATATTGCAGTTTTTTGAGATTCAACAAGATGATGAGCTTAGTGAAAAGAATCGCCTTCACTAAGTGGGCTCACAGGCTATTTTTGGCCCAAGTCTATTTTTAGACATGACGATCATATTTTAGAAATTGTAGGATGCTATTTGTGGATGGTTGATCAAGTTGGAAAAATAGATGAAATTCTATTTTTAGAATATTGGGAGAAGTCTATTTATAGATCTCTAATTTAAAAATAGATGCATGTCGATTATTATTAGCTCTTAATAATAATCAGACTCTAAACAACAACTTATTCTCTTGGAGCACTTCAGTTCAGTGCACAGATGTGCATAGCAGCTGACAGAAGGAATTACGCTATTCCTAAGGGTTTACTGGAGCTAATGCATGGAAGACTCAGTTAGAGCTCAAGTGGAAGAGTTATGACACAATTGGAAGAAGTAGTTATGGAGTTGTATTTAGTTTAACTCAGTTAGACTCAGTTGAGCTAGTTGTATCTAGTCTAACTGATTGATACACTAGTGAGAGTGGAGTGAATTAATTAGTTAATTAATTCATAAATAATAAATCATTAATCAACTGAAAAATACATCAGTTAAATACAGTGCATGGTAGTTTCAGTGGAGACCAGTGGAGAGATAGGTGAAAGGGCAAGATAGACTATCTGTTGTGACTATTAGTGATGCATTGATTGCATAAAACACACAGTGGAGATGCCAATGAGGATTGCGCAGTCAATCCAAGAGTAATTCGAATTCATTCAGAGCTATTATTCAGTAGAGATTGCGCAGTGGAGGCAGGCTAGTAGGTGGCATAGATCGGTGCATGGATTTGCAAGATTAGGCCTGTATAGTGTATGAATATTGTACTGTACTGAGAGCTTGTGATAAGCTTGTATGTTTGTATGAGATTTTCATATGATATCCATGTTACATAATATATAGTTTTGGTTTTTAGCTTCATGGTTTCCCGGTTAAAAACTGTGTTATGTGCGATTGGATATTTTTGTTTATACTTCACATGTGTGTGCAACTAATTTTTCCGCAAAATATTAACAAGTGGAATAGATTCAGTATCTTGCATAAAGTTAAATAGTGTGAGATTAGGTGGATCTAGGACATATGCATGCTTAGTGCATATAATTTCTACATGGTATCAAAGCATTGTTGATTGAAGATTGAAATTGTGAAGTGATTTTATGTTGGTGGACAATTTGAATTTGCTATAGAAGATTCTTGGTGCAAAAATCGAGTATAAATTGAAATTTCTTTCAAAGGGCTGAGATTGGAGTATGCCCTTGATGGGAGCTTGAATTACATAGCATGGAAGGACAGGATGGAGGTGGTGCTGGAGGATAATGGGCTGCAGGAGTTCATCGATAGCGATGTTCCTAAGCTGGCATCTAGCGATGTTGCATTGCTTGATGCATGGAAAAAGAAGACTGCAAAGACGAGGAGGATTTTGTTGGAAGGTGTGAAGGACCAAATTGTGTCTAGCCTTCACTGGAAAGCCACTCCATTCTTAATGTGGAAGGTTTTGACATATTTTTTCCAAAGCAGAAGTGACCAGAGGAAGTTGGCACTTAAAGACAAGCTCAGAAAAATAAAAATGGAGAAAGGCGACAGTATTCCAAAATACCTCACGAAGTTTGTCCACTGCAAGGATGAACTAGGAAGTGTGGGGGTTACTGTTGATGAAGAAGACTTGGTGAGCTTGGCTCTCCTTGGGCTTCCGAAGAGTTGGCATAGCTACGAAGACTCTGTCAATGGATGAGAGAAACTGCCAGGATGGGAGTGACTTTGGTCAGATCTTGTGTAGGAGGAGATAAGGCGGGGTACCAAGGATGGATCTTCATCGAAGAATGAAGATGAAGAGAATTACACTTTGGCTGCCAAATCAAGGAAAGGGAAGGGGAATAAAAATCCTTCTAAATCCGGTGCGAAAGGCAAGAAGTAGGACTTGTCCAAAGTGAAGTGTTTTCACTGTCACGAGCATGGACATTTCGCCACTAACTGTCCACAGAAGAAGAAGAATAAGTAGGTTACTAGATTTGCAACTGGAGAGGCGTTAGCCTCACAATTTGAGCTGGATTTTTCCTCGATTGCATGCTTGGTTTCAAGCTACATGGGATTGGTGTGGTATCTTGAAA
The DNA here is from genome assembly GCA_034641835.2 of Pinus albicaulis. NCBI lineage: Eukaryota > Viridiplantae > Streptophyta > Pinopsida > Pinales > Pinaceae > Pinus > Pinus albicaulis. Next base: position 1,054,137,043 of record CM076580.1, read on the forward strand.
ATGGTGCATCTTTCTATATGATGAGAGACAAAGAGTTGTTTAGTGACTTGGAGGAGAAGGACCTCCAGATGCATATAGAGATGGGTGATGATGGTCGATACAATGCGACTGGCATTGGGACCATTACCTTTGAGAGGGAGTCTGATAATCCATTCTTTTTGAAGAATGTCATGCATGTTCTAGGTCTGAAGAAGAACTTGGTCTCAGTCGCAATGCTGGAAGACATAGGTTATGATGTTTTTTTCAGTAAGGGAAAAGCTTTCCTTCGACAAAAAACAACGGGTCAAACCAAGAAGATAGGGGTTCGAATTAAGAATCTCTACAAGCTAGAGGTAGATGGCTGCGCTGCAATGGTGGGCAAAGCAGAAGAAGTGGTGAGCCGCGATGAGGGTGAATTATGGCACAGGAGATTGGGCCATCTTCACCATGGCGCTTTGAATATTTTGCAGCAAATTTATACTAGACTTCCCAAGGGTACTCTTGCACAGTTAGATCAGTGCAAAGGATGTACAATGGGTAAGTTTGTGAAGACCACCTTTCATGAGAATGAGAACCATGCTTCGGTGATCCTGGAGAGAATTCACACAGACGTGTGTGGACCATTCTCAGTTTCTTCAACAGAAAAACACAGGTATTATGTGATATTTGTTGATGAATATTCTCGTAGATGCTGGATCTTCTTCATGCAGAAGAATAGTGAAACGTTCTCAAAGTTCTGTGAGTTCAAGGCATTGGTGGATAAGGAGTCAGGGAAGCAGGTGAAAGCTCTGCAGAGCGATAATGGTGGTGAATACATCTCGGGAGAATTCAAAGACTTCTGTAGCAAAGAAGGAATTCGAAGAGAACTCATAAGGCCTCATAACGCACAGTAGAATGGGTTCATGGAGAGAAAGAACATAATGATCGTGGGTGCAGCACAAGCAATGCTGCATGACCAAGGCCTACCGATGCACTTGTGGGTGAAATCATGCAACACTATGGTTTATGTGCAAAACTGTTGTCCTCATAGAGTACTTGGCATGAGTACACCTGAGGAAGCTTTTACTGGTAAGAAGCCTGATATTTCTCATTTGAATATTTTTGGCTCACCTGTTTACATTCATGTAATGAAGGACACCAGGAAGAAGTTGAAGTTGACTGTAGAAGTTGGGATATTTGTGGGGTACACAGAAACACCCCATAACTATCGTGTGTATTTTCCAAATAGTTGGATGACTGTTATGCGACGGGATATAAAATTCAATGAGGTGAAAGCCATGAAGTTGTCACTTGAGAGGGAGCTACACTTGCATGTGGAGAAGGAACTTCTTGTTCCCAAAGATGAGCCTCTGGATGTGGATCAGCCACAAGAGGAGATTCATGGAGTGGAAGATTCCACTCATGCATAATCAAACATCATACAAGGCAGGAAGCATACCTCAGAAGCTGAGAGATTGAAGGTGGATGTGGCACAGAATGTAGGAGTTCCTACATCACAGCGTAGACAGAGACAGTCACCTGACCGATATACTGGATACATGGCTCTTATGAGCAATTGTATTGTGAAAAAACCATCTTCTTTTGAAGAAGCAGCATAGGAGCCCACATGGGTAGATGCCATGGTGGATGAGTATGAATCCATTGTCAGAAACAGAGCTTGGGAGATTTTTCCAAGGTCGGTGGGAAAATCAATTGTAGGATCAAGATGGGTTTACAAGGTAAAGCAAGCTGCTTATGGGAGCATCGAGAAGTATAAGGCAAGATTTGTTTCCTGAGGCTTCTCACAGATTGAGGGGATTGAATATGAAGAAACCTTTGCACATATTGCACGGTATTCTTCCATACAGACCATCCTTGCTCTCTCAGTGCAGATGGGTTGGTACATTCATCAGATGGATGTGAAGACTGCGTTCCTTAATGGGATCATTGAGGAAGAGGTGTACATTGATCAGCCCGAAGGATTTGAGATATTCAGCAGCGAGTCACATGTGTGCAGGCTCAAAAGAGCATTGTATGGGCTGAAACAAGCACCCTGTGCTTCGTACACTCGGATCGACAGCTATTTCACTGGACTTGGTTTCACCAAGAGTGAGGCGGATGCAAACCTGTACGAGATTGTGGTTGAGGGTAAGATTTTTATCATTTTACTTTATGTTGATGATTTGATACTAACAGGTGATGAGTAGTTGATACACTCATGCAAGGTTGATCTTGCAAAGGAGTTTGAGATGAAGGATTTGGGCTTCCTTAATTATTTTTCTTGGATTGGAAATATGGCAGCGGGAAGGTGAACTATTTGTGTCTCAAGGCAAGTATGCCTGGGAGATACTGGAGAAGTTTCACATGCAAGGCTGCAAGCCTATCGACACTCCTCCTCCAGGAAATTGGAAGAAAGAGGATGCTACATCGGCAGAGGTAGTGGATGCCACTGTTTATCGACAGTTGGTGGGTTCACTCATGTATCTAGTCAATACAAGACTAGACATATGCTATGCAGTGAACCATCTTTCACAAGCGATGGTTAAGCCTACCAAGCTCTTTTGGAAGGTAGGCAAGCATGTCCTAAGATATCTCAGGGGCACATTTGAGTATGGTTTATGGTACAGACAGACGGATGAGGCGAATTTGCATGGCTTCACGGATGCAGATTGGGTAGGAAGTCCAACAGACAGAAAGAGCACATCAGGAGCAATTTTTAGTATCGAATCTATGGCATTTTCTTGGTACAGAAGGAAACAAAGATCCGTGGCACTCAGTTCAGTGGAAGAAGAATACATGGCAGCAAGTTTAGCTGCATGTGAGGCTATTTGGATGAGGAAGATTTTTTTTGGTTTGTTCGATTCACATTTAGATCCCACTGTGATTCATTGTGATAATCAGAGTTGCATTAAACTCTCGGTTAATCCTGTGTTTCATGATAGATATAAACATATTGATATCCGGTATCATCATATCAGAGATTATGTGAAGCGGAAGATCATGTTGCTTCAGTACATTCCTATGGAGGATCAGGATGCAGATATTCTGACAAAGGCGCTCACCAAGAGCAAATTCGAATACCATAGAGGCAGGATCGAGGTGAAGGATAATCCCTATCTTGTTGAGAGGGAGTGTTGAGATTCCACAAGATGATGAGCTTAGTGAAAAGAGTCGCCTTCACTAAGTGGGCCCATAGGCTATTTTTGGCGCAAGTCTATTTTTAGACTATGTCTATTTTTAAACATGACGATCATATTTCAGAAGTTGCAGGATGTTATTTGTGGATGGTTGAACAAGTTGGAAAAATAGATGAAATTATATTTTTAGAATATTGGGCGAAGTCTATTTATAGATCACTGATCTAAAAATAGATGCATGTCGATTATTATTATCTCTTAATAATAATCAGACTCTAAACAACAACTTATTCTCTTAGAGCACTTCAGTTCAGTGCACAGATGTGGCACAGCAGCTGACAGAAGGAATTACGCTATTCCTGAGGGTTTACTGGAGCTAATGCATGGAGGACTTAGTTAGAACTCAAGTGGCAGAATTATGACACAGTTGGAAGAAGTAGTTATGGAGTTGTATTTAGTTTAACTCAGTTAGACTCAGTTGAGCTAGTTGTATCTAGTCTAACTGATTGATACACTAGTGAGAGTGGAGTGAATTAATTAGATAATTAATTCATAAATAATAACTCATTAATCAACTGAAAAATACATCAGTTAACTACAATGCATGGCAGTTTCAGTGGAGACCAGTGGAGAGATAGGTGAAAGGGAAATATAGACTATCTGTTGTGACTATTAGTGATGCATTGATTACATAAAACACACAGTGGAGATGCCAATGAGGATTGCATAGTCAATCTAAGAGTAATTCGAATTCATTCAGAGCTATTCTTCAGTAGAGATTGCGCAATGGAGGCAAGCTAGTAGGTGGCATAGATTGGTGCATGGATTTGCAATATTAGGCCTGTATAGTGTATGACAATTGTACTGTACTGAGAGCTTGTGATAAGCTTTGTATGTTTGTATGAGATTTTCATATGATCTCCATGTTACATAATATATAGTTGGGGTTCTTAGCTTCACGCTTTCTCGGTTAAAAACTGTGTTATGTGCGATTGAATATTTTTTTTTATGCTTCACATGTGTGTGCAATTAATTTTTCCAAAAAATATTAACAAGTGGAATAGATTCAGTATCTTGCATAAAGTTAAATAGTGTGAGATCAGGTGGATCTAGGACATATGCATGCTTAGTGCATATAATTTCTACACAGTTCCTTCTATTTTTCTAAACTTTCCATACAATCCATGAGACTTCCACATAATATCTCTTCATCCTCTTCTCTATCCATGACAAATTTTGATGGTTTCCCTTCTTCATCATGATCATGGCTTGCACATGGAAACAATAGGTTAGTTTTAAAAATATTAGGCCCTTAAGCCTACACATGTGATTTTTGCATCACTTGTTGGTTTGGATTTCTCCCATAGTCCATGAGGCTTTCCACCAATCTTCTTTCCTTATCTCCAAGGAGTGATCCCCCTTTTGCTTCTTCTTTGGGCTTAGTTTCTTTGAGTTTTTCTTTTTCCATCCAGTATTTTATCAATGGCTTCATCCTCTGCTTCCCTAACTCTCTGTTTTTTTGGGATTTCCTATTAAAAATCTTTCATTTAAAAAGTAACTTGAACCTACGCCTCAGGTTATGTCTCTAGCCTTCTTCCCTCTCATATCGCAGTTGCATTAACACATCAAGTTGTGCCTTCAACTAAGTCATCTCTTTTTCAAATTCTTCATCACTCAGTCTTCTCAGGTCATTTATCCTACCATCCTTCTCTCCTTTACTGCAGATTTTACTCGACCCTTCATCATGACCAACAATGTTCACCTTCTTCCTTCTCTGCATGTGCTCCTCCAAGTTCACCATGAGTTGAAACCTAGCCCTATAACAAGCCTTACCTTTCTTATTACCTGAACACCTCACTTCCTCTTGGCTATTTGTGTCCCTTTTGTTTCCCTCTCCTAGAACCTCTTGAGCACTCATTATCTTTAGCTATTACACCTTTTTCTCACTTAATAAGAACTTCAACTTTTCTCCCCTCTTGAGGATCTCCTTTTCCTCTTAACTCTTCAGTTGCAGCTAGGTTCTCTTTTTATGCTGCAATCTTCTTGATGCAGGTTCCTTTCTTCCATAGCCCTTGAGAACACTACTGGTTCTCCCCTCAAAGATTATCACAGTAGTGTAATGTTGCTACTAATTTCTTATCAAATAAAATTTAAATTCTAGATTTACCTCCTTTAATGTTATAATTTTGTCCTCTACTTGGATGTACTATGCTCCCAAATTTTCTCTCATGCATCCTCTTCACTTCTCTTCGTTTCTATGTCTCCTTCGAATGCAAACTCCTTAGCCTTCTCTTCCAAGGGTCTCTTCATTGTCTTGCCTCATTTATTTCTCCTGCTTTTATGAAATAAAACATTGTTAGTTATAAACCATAAAACTCATTATCTATTGGGTTTTGCTCTAAATCTCCACGAGATTCTTTCTTCCCCTATCTTTGGAAATTTCCATTCACCTATTGCAATCTCCCTTTAAAAATTCAGCGTAAAACGGAGATTGGGCCTACGTGGGTTGATTATGGTCTTCATTTTATGGTTGTGCACTCCCCAACTCTATCACAACCCAATTACGCGTAACTTATTCGATCAAACCAACAGGTCGGCTTGACTATTTCGAATTCAAACTTAGTTAATGGAGGTTGCCAATGGTCGGCTGCTTGTACTTCTACTTGGCTCACGAAAATGAACATGCCCCTACATGGTTAATTCACAATACACATTGCTTAAGCGTCCATAGATTTGGTTCCCAACTATGGTGACTTTGACTAGAGTCTTGAAGGCAGCCCTCAATCCATCTTCCAATTATCACCCAATGATTTTCCTGTAATTTCATAAATTTAGGAATTATTTCCTTACAGAGTTAACATTGCTCCTTCATGAATGGAATCGTAGGAACTTTCGAATGGAAAGAAAGGACACACACACCCAATTTCTTTCTATTTGAAACAGGGATTAGAATCGAACTCTAACCTTTGTACATACAATTCCTTCCTTTATTTTTGTTCCTTCTACCATGTATAGCGACCAAGACCAATCATAGGGTGTCACTATCTGAACTACATTACAAAATGATTTTTTATTTTTTTTCAGAAGGAAAAAAACGTTGTATATATTAAAAGAAATATATGACAGTACATGATCATCAATACATTCTCAAACTGTTATTTAAAACAGCGAGAAAACACCATATACCAAATACATCCAGAATACACTTCTGAAGAGAAGTTATTCGATGTTCATGGCCAACATTACGGGTAGTATAAAACATACCCACGAGATCATCCCTGTATACATTGGAAAGAACATTCAGAGAAAATACAGAAGCAACATATTAATGACAATGAGGAAATAAAAGATAACTGAAATGAAAGAAAACAAACAAAAAAGTGTGTTCCATAGTGTCTTCCATGACTGAAAAGAGGCAGCCTCGCTTGTGCAAACACCAAATCAGGCTCACTTGAAAAACTTTGAGCGACTTCGATATCCCATTTGCAGTGCGCAAACCCTTGTATAGTAGAACTTGCTCGCTTGTAAATCATCATGCACACTTGAAAGATGGAAATCCAGCTCGCTTGATGAAATATGGTTCGCTTGAAAAAGAAAACCAGCCCTGGACAAAACCAAAAACCCTGCACACCATAACAGGCTCGCTTGATGAAAGATAAACTGACCAGAAAAAAAAATGGCACCCGAAAACGTTAAGACTGATCCCCATGTTTGGGGGAGATCCGGCTCCCCCGCACGATCCGGAGATCCGGCACCCTACATCCTACCATAACCGGCATGCCCTTCAGATCCAGGATCGAATGGGATGTCCTGTCGAATAATGAACAGATCAAGGCCCCCCATAAAAAACATAGCATACAAAACCATACGCCAGACTCTCATCTTCTGGCAACCAAGATCGACGAGCCCCACAGGATCGAGATGGGGAGGGAAAGAATAACCATGTAGAAAAACTAGCTCTCTGACCTCCCATACCAATTTCAAATCCAGAAACACCGTGAAAACAGGAGTCTTCGTATAATCGGCGACCGTGATATATATCATGTGATCTACATTACAAAATGATTACACAGAGAATAAAATATAGGTATACAGAGAAAATTAAAACTTCATTATTATCAAGAAATACACAGAGAGTACGAAGTCTGCCTTCGTAATGTAATGGTACCTATTCCTCCCCAAATTTTAATTCTCTAAATTTAATTTTGGGATACCTTTCTACTCTATTTCACACATATTTACATATACATTTCAACAGAAACAATAAGAATGGGACATATGTCCAGAACCTATAAACTACCAAATTCCTAATTCTACACCTTTTATATTCACAAATTCCCACTTGTCCAATCACTAAAACAACCTAACATTTCATCATAATAACAAAGAGACACATGGCTAATTTACAACATATAATTTCTAATTTGTACAATTTATCCACGAGTGACCCCTTCTAGTCTGGGAAAATATGGGGTTTATGCTCCTACATCACATATTATTTCTAATGTTGAAGAGAAGTAAGAGAAGCATTCCCAAATCATCATTTTTTTGTTGCCTTAATATGTCAAGAAGGTTTGTAATGTGAAATATATTTTGAAAATTACAACACATTTGACTATAAGTTGAGTGATATAAGAGAAAGTGTTTTCCATCTTCAACCCTAATAGTATTGCACAGATGATGGACTCTTTCTTCCCATAACATTTTGGGAGTAGAGCAACACCCGGTTTCAATATGAAGTTCATGAGAATTAGTTCTTATCCTAACAATGTTTATTTTCTTCTTAACACTTGTCAAGACAAATAAATAATTCTGATTTTCAAGATTGGGGTTGATCACCTCGTTATATTATCTTAGATTCCTTTTCCCCTCTAACTCATTATAGCTCCATAAATTTTCCTTAAATTTGGAAGTAATATTTTTTTTAATATTATCTCTATTCTACAAGATGATCTCCTCCTTTTCACCCCAAGATTTGGCATCCTTATGCCATCCTTGCCAATGATTCGAATGTGGAGGTTTTGGCTAGATCTATAAGAAATTTTAAGAAATTTATTGGCTTCCATGTTGTATAACATTTTCATATACATTATATACATGGTCATAGCCATGCTTTAAATAGGGGAAAGTCTAGCTTCAATCAAGAGGATAAGGTAGGGATTATATCCCTTAATCTTGAGGTTGTAGGTTACAAAATGATTTTGGATCTTCTCAATCTTCCTCCATGATTCTCTAGATATACTACAACCCAAAGCCTTACATCCATATAAAACAACATGGGTGACAAGAGTTTTCAAGAAGAATTTTTTTTTTTTTTTAAATCTAAAATCCAAAGTTTTGGTGACGTGCAATTATTTTCAAACCCATTGTAAGTTTTCCATCCTCCACTTTCCTTTTCTCAATTCTATAATTCCAATTGAGATGATGAGATATGTTAATTCTTGTATATTTTTATGAAGGAACTTCCTCCAAGTAGTTATTATCACAAATGAAACTGTCATAGGTAATCCTTTGGGATTTAATTATCATGAATTTAGTCTTGTCAGTGTTAAAAATCATACCCATCTTGGAGAAAAAATATTGGAGGATTCTTAGTTGATTATCGAATCGTCTTTTCTCCTTGCCAAAAGAAGAATATTTTTAGCATAAAGGAGCATAGTTATGATGATACTAGTGAGTGTGGGGCCAACGCATCCTGCATTTTCTAAACACTCTTCAATATTATCAATGGAAATGCCAAAAAGGGTAGGGGATAAGGGACACCCTTGCTTGAATTTCATATTGAAATTAATTTATTATGACCCACCCTTAGTGGTCTTAAGCTTGGAAATAACATTCTCATGCAGCCATGTCACAACAACCCTCAACTTGAGAGGAACCATTAGCTCCTTTGGCTTCTTCTATAACTTCATCCTTGGAACAATATGAAATTTGTTTAGAAATCCATCAAAAAAATAAAAGAGGTATGTCTTATTATTGCGACATTCATATTCAAGATCCTAAGAGTAACAAGATGGTAAATAATTGAATGATGTCTCCTAAATGTAGCCTGTTCTTTAGCTCTTTTACCATGGTTTTCAAGCCATAGGATAGTATTATTTTCTAAAATACGTTCGTAGAGCTTAACTATAATGTGGTAGATCATAATAGTTATGTAATTAGAGGGAATTATTTTATCCCTACTTTTAAATGTACACACAATAAGGTTGTAAATGTCATCTATATGGGAAATTTTTATTGAATTTTTTAGTTCATAATTTACAGATAATTGTTACAATGCATTGGTGTTTTGTTTCCTTGGTTGGACTTTAGCAACTATACCATAATCTTGCACCATCGAGAGCTAGATTAGAGGCATAGTTGAGAGAACCAAAGTAAATATATGTATGTTTGACCAATCCCAACCATGAACCACTTGATATGCTTGAAAACAAGCTCCTAATTACATCTGCATATATTTCAAAATCATTAAATTTGAAAATTTGAAGGGAATAAGACACAAGAAATGCTTAATGCCTGTATTTAAATCAACATTAAAATTTTAAAAATTGATAGATATTAATAGTGGTTGTTGAAATATATAATGATTTTATACCATCAAACAAATTTCTTCTTCTGCGTCCTCATCTCAGTATCAAGGACACTTCCAACATTAGTTTCAGACTATTTTGCAATTGATCTTGCATATTGACTAGACTAGAACTACTTGCACGTTGTTTGATAGCTTCCCAATTACTATGGTTTGGTTGAAGCTCTATCTCAAGCATAGTTTTTCACCCCAATGGCCTTTAAAAGGTCACCTCATACTATTTTCCTACTGGGGGATTGAGAGATAGATGTTGAACATGATTATGGACATTGGGAACTATTCTTGTTTCTAAAGAATTGGTGTCATTGCTTTGCTTCAGTGAGTTTCCATGCTATTAGAATAGGTAATAAATTAATTGATCCTCTCTTTTTTCCCTCCTCTTTGCCTCAATTTTCAATAATATTACTTTAGTAAAGCATTGAGCTATGCATGTTTGAGAGTGAAATAAATATTGAAGATAACATAAGACATCTTAGGAGGAATCAATCAAGTTGCATATGTCTCAAAATGATAATGTAGTGCTACGTGATAAGTACAAAATTATTTAAGATGTTTAAATATTTAATAAATCAATTTAGTAAAAATGTAGTTTACAAGTTTACTATTAATTTTATATTAATATTTTGATTACAATATTATTAGTATTATTCTAATATTATATCCTTATGTTTTAATTACAATATTATTATTATTATTATTATTATTATTATTATAAAATATTCTAAAATAATATACTATAATATTTTAATTATATTCAAATTAATAAAATTATATAAAAAATAAAATAAATAAATATAAACTATTTAAAATTGAAATTAAATTAATCAACTAAAATATAAACTCATCTCTCTCTCTCTCTCACACACACACACACACACATATAGTAGTCCAACTTATAGATGAAATGTCCTTTTCCACGATTATTTTGCTCATTAATTTTAATTAAAATCGAAGAGATATTTTTAAAAACTTGAGTTTAAATTGTTTAATCTGCATAATTCGAGTGCCCCGGGGTTTTTTTGTGGGTCATGGATTCATTTATTCATTCAAAAATGTGTTTTAAAAAACAACAAATATTGAAATTGTATTGTCATATTTTGGTGAATTCAGGTGAAAAAGGAGAGCCTCTACAATGTTAGCACTCCGTAAATTTCTCCAAGATAAGAAGTGAAATCCAAAAGGTAACCACAAACCTCTTTGAGTTAGAAATTGGTCCTTTCTAACCGGAGGGGGCTCCCTCACTGGAAATTTTCTAAAAGAGATTTAACCCTGAAGCTCGAGGACTACAGAGACAAGTTCTGGAAAGAACCTAAGAATTGATGACAATTGTTGGGATATTTAAGAAAATGCCACTAAGCAATAAAACCATTAACACATTTCAAATTCTCCAACTAAACACCAGTGCATACATGAATCACCTGTAGAGACAGAGGCAGGGTAGGTACGTGTTTCAAGTCGACATCAATTGTAGTATATTGAAGAAAATATAGAATCACATAACAATATTCAATCATATGCAACAGAGAAAACACTAAATTCTATCGCATACTTTTTTACCACATATTTAGAAGAACGTGATTAAAGGAGCAAGACTAAATTCTACCATGTATGAAGATCAACACAAAATCAGAGCACTAAAAGGTGAATTCTGGAAACTGCTTCAGCAATACATTTTAGAACAAGACAACAGTAAGACATTTAAATAAAAATTGCACAATAGAGACACAATCACTTGAAAGGACCATACCACATGAATCTCTACAACTAGTGAAAAAATATGAACTAAAGACTTTATTCAAAATTATGAGTTCAAAACACAAGAGGCCTATGTTTTATATTCCCAACCCTTGTTCTATATCCTATATAGCCTTAAATACAATTTCTACCAACAGATCCATATGACCTGATACAATGTATTGTTTATCCATTGAGTGGATCGAATCAAACTAAACTTTAGCAATATGATGATTTTGAACAAAAAAAACTAAACAAAGCTAACATAAAAACTACAAGTTTTATCCTTAAAAAAAAAAACTAAATTTATCCTATCTAGCTAATGGTCTCTCCATGCATTTTCAATTTTATCCATATCCTCTATCATCACAACACATTTCGGAACAAAAACAATAGCAGAAACAACAAGCATCCGATTTTCGCAACAATGGAGGGTTGTGCAATAACATAATAGACTCCAGCTCGACATGTACACGTGTTGCATAGAATGACAACAAGATAACAAGGATGTTGACTAAATTGTTGAGTTGGAGGGGGGCCCATCTAATGCCTCTTTCCACATGTGTAAGCTCAAATTTTGCCCAGTTCAACACCCGCAGAGCGATATTTGAATTTTTGAAATTTGGTTGTCCTTCCCACTCAAAAATAAAATAAATCCCATAAAATTATCACTTGTGCCTTATGACTCCCAACCAGCATTCAAAATTACAAAAATTTACACATTTACAAATCGAATTTCATAAATTTCATAATTTTTTCAGCAAGAAATTGTGGAAAATGGGTCTCAAAGCGGCACCTTTAAATCCAAATTTATACCACCTATGTAAAATATGTGATAGGTTTTTGTATATGAAATTTTTTTTTTAGAGACACCTCTCTCAGTTTCCTCGAATGATTCCCCAACTTCTCAGAATCATCTCCCCAAAAACATGTCCAAAAAGATAAATTGCACAGTATGAAAAATAGGCTTTAAAGATGCATTTGAATCTCCTAATATATGACACATGTGCATAAAATGAAGGACATTTTTTTTCTTTTTTCTGTTCTTGATAAAAAACTTTTTCTTTTTTCTAAAATTCTTCTCCATGTGATCTAAAACAACTCTTGAAATGGATGTCTAAAACAGTACATTTTGCAGGAAATTCATAGCAAGTCCAAGTATTTTGAGCTTATGATGGCCTTTTAAAACCTACAGGGAATATTTTTATCTATGTTTGTGGCACACTAACTTTGTGGAGGAATGATAACTATTTATACACACTGACAACAAAATATAAATACAGGTGATTTGGCCCTTTTCACAAGTTTCAAAGGGCTCTGCCTATTGGCGCAATATAAAACCATGTGGTGTATGTAATGTAATGTGGTATGTATGTGAGAAATTTCATAGAAGGAAATTGATAATCTTATGAATCAATACATTTGATTCCATTCATACATGACACGCAAACCCTAAGCCTTTTTTTTTTTTTCAGAGGAAAAAAATACGCTGATTATATTAATATATAAACAGTACATTAACATATATGATCTCGTCAGTAGAAAGAAAGCAGCAAGAATTCCATCATAATATGGCCATTATTATTGCTCATTAATAGAGAGAATGAGCAAAGGTAATAGGTCGGCCTCCATATCTGGGGTCAATATTCCATCCCATACAACTAGTAAACATCCTATGAACAAAGGGGTACTATTCTAGTAAAAATGAATTAGTGGGATAAGGGAGTACGTCCACTAATATCTGTGATAAAAGCTAAAAGATAAGTGTGGAAAGGCCGAGTAAAAGGAATATTGTAATAAATCTGTGTTAGACTAGATCTTGTCGCCCGTAACTTCCCCTTCTAGAAATATACAAAAAAAGTCTTGTTTCTGATCTATACTAATTCCAATTAAGAATCAGGCTCGCTTGCATAATATAAGCTGATAAACACATCATCCTCATATTCCAAAACTAGCTGTCATGTGATCACCTCCTTGTCGGCTCGCTTGTCTTGCTTAAACCCAGGTGCCCTTGCTTCACATTTCATGCTTCCTTGTGCTAATATATTCAGGCTCTCCTGTATCATATATCGAGCACATCAGAACTGATTTTCTGGCTCATTGAGTCATTCAAGGTCACTTGTAGCTTCTGTTCTGATATAAAAGGAGAGCAGTCTCGCTTCTAAAACATATGCTCGCTCGCTTGTCTTGTATCAGGCTCGCTTGTCGTGGCATTTTATAATAAAAGATATTCCATAACAAATATAATGAAGAATTATAATAGCTTGTCCATTATATACTTGGTTCAGTTGTTGTAGAAGGATTTATATACACTATCCAATCATTCTGAATCCTCCCTGTTTTCACTAGCTTACTAGACAAAATGGCTTACTCATGTCATCAGTGTTGTGTAAAGCCTCCAAAAATGCTGTCAATAAACATGTATCAAAAAACAATAATCTCCCAAATCCCCTTGTAACGTGTATATAGCATTATAATAAAATGTTGCAAAAAGAAACAAGACTTAAGGAATGGGGATGGAATATGCCCCAATCTGTCTGCCATTAAGGAAATGTGACACCTTCATCAATCCATATTCAGCTTCCAGGCCCATCTTTGATAGATTTTCTGCCCTCTAATTGTTCTCACGGTATATATGTTTAATGGGTGGACTGCCTAATCTTTGCCATAAACGTTGTGTCCTTTCAATCCACCCTTGAAGATGCGGAGACATCATGAGGCACCGGTTGGTGATCCAGTTTATAATGAGTTGAGAATCACCATATATGCTGACACCCTGTATTTGTAGATCATGTGCAATCAGGAGGCCTCCCCACAATGCCATGATCTCTACCTTATTGTTGGTTCCGGAGCCTCCGTTCCAGCAGATATTATATCGCTTTGAACCAGATATTTTAATCCATGCTCCACATCTGATCATACCCGCAGCTGATGCTCCATCGAAATAGATTGCAGGGATACTGATCTGATGAGGTCTTATTCGAGCAGAGCAATCAGGCACATTAGGATGTTGTAAAGGCTGATCATCCATGCAGTCCCTTATCGCAGTATAAACCTGTTGAATATGGAAAGGGTGATTCTCAAAAATGAGTCGATTCCGGGCCAGCCATATCTCCCATGTGAGATAGAAAGGAAGCGATCTGAAATTGCAGTTCATCTTATCCCATTTCTGTGCAGCGGACATAAAGTCTGTGGGACTCCAGGCAGGTGTTAACATGTGATCACTGAATAGCCTCCATAGTCTTGCAGTTACAGAGCATTAAAAGAAAATATGTGAAGATGTTTCCTCCTCAGATCGGCATAATACGCAGACGCTGGGCCCCGTGAGACCCCTCTTCAATAAATTTTCCCAAGTGAGCACTTTACCCCTCCAAATCAGCCAACCAAACATTGTAATTTTCGTGGGTATATTCCTGTGCCAATAAGGATAAAATACTTTGGTGATGTTAATCTGAAGTGAGAGAGAAATGTTGTTCCAGTATGCCTCCTGCACCACTATCATATTGTTCTTCATCGGTCCATTCCATATAATATGGTCACCCCAAGCAGCATAACACATACCAGCACCACGCAAGTGGACCCAAAATTGTTCCCATTCATGTGCCAAATCATCGATCAGTCCAATCTGTGCAGCATTCTTGAATATAGGATCACTATATGACCACTGATAAAATATTTGTGAGTAGTATATAATCCCCCTTTGTGTCAATGCATGTAATAGACGTATAGATGGACCATATTGAGCCGGCATAAGATGAACATTAGGCGCACCAATAGGTATACGGCTCCCATCTCGAAATTGCCAAACTAATCTAGGAGCCACATGAGCTATGATCTTTTTGAAACTGCCCCAGATACAGGAAATTTTTCGAGGGAAAGGAAGGTTGCCACAGAAAATCAGATATAAGACATCACCTTGATAATATTTTTCTCTGTTGATCTCATACCATATACCGTGTCTTTTGATGGCTCTCCAAAAAGACTTCGTTAATAGAGCGATATTGAACTCACGGGCATTCAATATGCCCCACCCTTCCATGTCCTTGGGTCTGCTGATTGCTGTCAAACTACATAATGCATATTTCCTGTTGCTTTCTGTCCCACCCCATAGAAAATGAGTAATAATAGTGTTTATTTTGCTTATAATACCAGCAGGTATGAAGAGAAGATGTCCCCAGAACACCATCATCTGGGATAATACTGACTGGATCATGATAAGTCGACCACCCTTGGTCAGCCATCGGTGAGACCATAAATGGATTTTATCTCTAAATCTATCCATGATCCAATTCCAATCATTGTTACACTATCCACAGGGTTTAATGAAGTAGCCCAAGTATTTGAAACCCTCAGCAGCCAGTCGAACATCCACCCCTAGAAACTCAGCAATAAATCTGATCTCCTGTATGTCCCCATGTTCATATATGAGAATGGATTTACTGCAGTTAATGGCCAATCCTGTTGCTGTGTTAAAACGTTTAAAACAGATATGAATATAAAAACAGTGGCTCCTAATCAACTGTCCAAATAGAAGTAAATCATCAACAAATAGAGAATGAGTTGTAGAAACAGAATTTGAAAATGTAAATCCCTTGATGTAGCCCTTCTCTTCTGCTGAGTGCATGATCCTGCTAAATCCATCCATGACAAGGATGAAAATTAGTGGGGACAGGACACATCCTTGTCTTAATCCCCGACCCGCCTTGAAAAATTTAGTTGGAGTGCCATTTACAATTACTACATAACTGATATTTGAGACGCACGACATCACCCATCGGATGATACGCACTGGAAGGCCAACCTTGAATAGTAGAATCCTTATAAAAGACTAGTCGACCGAGTCATACACCTTATGTAAGTCAACCTTCATGACCAGAGCTTCCTTTTTCCCTGAATGCATGGAGTGCATCACCTCCTGAGCTATGGCTATAGCATCAGGAATAGACCGATCTTTTAGAAATCCATATTGCTCCGCTGAAATATGATTAGATAAAACTGCCTTGATTCTGTTTGCTATAATCTTTATGGTAATTTGTACATGAGGTTGCACAGTGCTATGGGCCTAAACTCTGTAAAATACTAAGGATACGCCACTTTGGGAATGAGAGCAATAAAATTTGAATTCAGATTTGCTGGCATAATCCCTTGTTTTCGAAATAACTCCATCATATCCGTCAATTCTGTACCAAGCACATCAAAGAAAAATATGAAAAATTCTGCGGGCCACCCGTCCGGTCCCGGGAATTTGTCCTTAGAGAAAGATTTCAGGACCGTCAAAACCTCATTCCCACTTATACATTCATCAATCAATGTAATATCCTCATTTTCAAAAAATCTGGTGAAATGATCAAGTACCCAGGCCTGATTGTCAGCAGAGATCATGGGATCCGCCATGTAGAACTTAGAGAAATAAGTGAATGCTTCATTTTGAATATCAGCATTGGATACAGCGAAACTGCCATCATCCCTTTTAATACGCCATATGGAGTTTCTGTTTCTCCTGGCATTTGCAGTTTTGTGGAAGTAACAGGTATTTAGATCGCCCTCCTTTAGCCAAGAAATCCTGCTCCTCAGCTTCCATGAGACCTCCTCAATCCTTAGAATTTCCTTTCTCCTGGCTCCCAGGTCCTTCAGAAGACATATAGTCACTTCGTCAGGATTGGAGTTTGTAAAAGAGGTGTATAAGTCTGCCATTTGCTTTGAGATTTCCTGCAACTCTTTTTTAAGCGCAGCCTTTTTCCAAATCTCCCAATCCTTCGTAGCCACCTTAATCTTTTGCAATTTGTAATGGAAAAGATCCCAATCCTTGAGACACGAATCATCCGCCGCTTGCATCCATAGAGAAGAGACCATTCCCGTATATTCTTCGTCCTCGAGCCATATCCTATTGAATTTGAACAGCCGACCTCTAATAAAATCACAGCAGTGCCAAGAAAGTTTGATTTGCATGTGATCCGATATCTCTGTTACTATGATGTCGGATCGCGGCATTCCCTAGCTGTCAATGAGATTACTTTGTACCAGAGCACGATCCAGTCTTTTCCCTATAAATTCGTCGCCAGCCCGCCTATTTGTCCAGGTCGGCAGAAGTGGGATCGGCCGAATATCCACCATATGTAAGCCAAGAAAACTATCACTCAAGAATGCGGATAGTGGATCCATACGAGAATATTTTCCCCATATTTCGTTAGCTCGGATTGAAGAGTTAAGATCCCCCATGAGGATAATGTTTTGCAGCTTGAGAATGCCCGATGTGAACATTCGTTACCAAAAGACATATCTGTTACTAAAAGGTGCGTATATGTTAATGATGTTAACAACCTCCTCCCACCCTCTGAGATGACCTGATAATAAAATTCCACCAAATAATTTGAATGCTCGAAAGGAAGCATATTCCGGGTTCCATATGGATATGAGACCCCCCGACAGCCCCACTGCGTCTACTGCGGCTGCATACCATCCCTTCATAATACTCAAAAACATCTTAATAGCCTTCTCCCTATTACACATAGTTTCCTGGACCAAAAAAATGATCAGTTTCACATCAAATAACAACTCCCTCAGGAAATTTGCTTTGGAGGCATTTCCTAGCCCCCGAATGTTCATAGATAACATGTGGGTCATGTCGAATCTGCGTCCGGGTATCATTCTCTAAGAGCCCGTGGATCTTCCAGTGTGCCTTTGCTGACAAAGATTGGGATGTCTGTAAGATTTCCATAATTTTCCATAAAGAGAGATATAGCTTTAAATTTGCCTCTAATGTATTTATTTGCCGCCTTTGATTTACCCCTGGCAGAAAGGTCATGTGATGGTCGACATGATGAATCTGGTTCCAGTGTAGATGGGGGTTTATCAAATACAGTGAGAGCGGTGATGTCAATGTTTGGGTTAGCCAATATGGAGTCAAGATCACTCCCAATAGACTTCCTAGGAGATTCCGGGGAGCCACAAGGATCAACATGATAATGTATTATATCAAATTTCTGTGAATCATCCGTAGATGCACATGTAGGCAGTCTAGATGGTTCCCCCATAAGCCTGCAATACTATCTCAAATTGGAACAGGATGTAAACAGGGTTCACGCAATAGTTGTGTAGCAACGCATAGAACAGTCATCAATCGACCTCTAACTAAGCTTCAAAAAGACAAAATGAGGCTGGAAGTGATGCATTCTACCTCCAACACTAAGAAGAGCCAATTTTTTAGTTGTGTGTGTCCTCTGCAAGGTACTGGAGAGCGTTGCGTATCAGTTGTGAAACATTGTGCAATTTCCAGGTACTGGGTAGTGCTTGCACAACAATCTTCCATAGTGAAAACCAACTTCATCCTGTCACCATGCCTGCTTGGTTCGATCTCTGAACTGGTATACTATTACTGAGATTCTGAATGGCTGCAAATGCTGAGCGAAAAGTGAGATAAGGGTGTCATGAAAAAATTGAAATGTGCCTTTGTGTATTTTCCCCTTTTGTATGTTTAATAATCTGTTCACTTTGTCTTGTGATTCATTTGTCATGAGTCCAGGTCTAGGACAAGGGGTCATAAGAATAATAGTAGTTGGAATATTCTACATGAATAATAGTGATTGGATATGGAGGTATAACTTTGATGACGGTAGGTGATGAGTGTAAGAATGTGGTTAATGGTGATTAGGAGGTGGGTTTAGGATGAGGGGTGAGTATGTATATATATGGATGTGGGATGTAAATATACATGTAAGGGGTGTATGTATGAAGGGAATTAGTGAAACAGGGTGTAGAATGGAAAAATATTTGGTAGGGACATATGAATAGAAACATAAATTATAAATGGTGGAATGGTTGAATGAATCATACTCCATAATCAGCATAACCTTTCAACTGAACCAGACTTGGTTTTAATGGTTCTGACCAGTGAATACTGACACGTAACCCTTTGAACCTAAACTGAATTTTTATAAGCAGATGACTTCATGACTCTCTCATTAACTGAGACTCTTTCAAATTTTGTATGAACCTTCTATGGATAGACTTCCTGACTCTCTCATTAACTGAGACCCTTTCAAACTTTGTCTTATATGTATGGACCCTATATGGAAAACTTGTAATGATGTCGAAAAATGACTTTTTAGACTATAACAACAACAATTCATAGGATAAACTCCTGCACAAAATCTAAAATGAATGAATGAAACAAAGACATTTTACCTCAAAACCCTAACATACAACATAACATATGGGGGATATTTTTTCATGAAACTTTACATTAAAATTATATGTGTGTGTGTGTGTGTGTGTGTGTGTGTTAATTTTTAATATGAGGGATATATGTAATTCTTTCATTGACCTATTGTCTATAGTATGCTAGAAATGTGTAACATAATGTAATGTAAACATTTTAACTAGGTGAAAATAAAATAAAAATAACCCTATAAAAATTAAATAATAAAAAAATAAAGTGACCCATGGTATTGACCCGTGGTTTTAATAATAAATGGTATTAACCCATGGTATTCATATGGAATATAACCTATTTAAGGGGGAAATTAAACTAGCTTAGATCCATCTTAGTTTGAAATATTAGGAATAATGTAATTATTACATTTTTCTAATATTTTTTCCTATCTCCATCCACTTTTTACTAGGGTATATTGGGTAAAATATGATACTATAATATTACATTTTACCCAATATTTCTCGTCAACAGGTCCACTTATTATTGTAATTTTTCTTTATACTTAATTTTAAAAGTAAACAAACTAAACTATAAAATTAGTAAGGGTGAGGAGGGATATTGTATTGAGTAAAATGTAATGTTTAGGCTAGGGTGTGATGGGGAATATTAAGTAAAATATAATAATATTATATTTATATTTTAATTAGTACCCTCACCACTTTTCATTGGGTAGGGGTGGTAATAAATATTGGGTAACATATAATATTGTAATATTCTATTTTATCCAAGATTTCCCATCACTCAATTCACTTTAAAAAATAAAAAAAAATCTCTATATTTTAGGTTCATAAGTAAACTTAACTCCTATATAAATGTTTGATAATGTATGGTAGAGAGTTTTAATCTTTAACATTTTGACTAGATAAAAATAAAATAAATAAAATAAAACATTAAAAAAAAGTATAAAATTAATAATTATATTTATAATTACGCTGTAAAGCGTTACTATTTGAAAACAACTTTCGTAAACTACCAGGTGTGTCATTATGAACCATTGATTTTGATGTTAGAGGATAGAAATAATTTCTACCTTTAGATCAAAATACATTTATTAATAAGTTATAAAAATAATCATGTTAGTTGGATTTTCAGTTGCCATTGGGAACTGCGTCTCCTCTAGATGTGTCGGGTATTTGCTGTTGTTCTCCTTTCGCTGACGGTTGTGGCATTCGCGAAGAAAATATTTCTGCATACGGTGACGAGTCTCCCGACTCTGATCTGCTATGTTATCCTTCCAAATGTTCAACAGATTTTGGGTTAGATGAGTTCACCAGTGTCCCCCTACAGAGAAAAATGAGTTTGAAGATATGTGTTCTGACCAAAGAAATATGGAGGGCGTTGACAATTTTACAGTGGCTGACAAATAAGGAATGGAAGAATTATTCCATAACGAGAAATGCCTAGATTAGATTCATGATATTGATTATTTACAGAAATCAAGCTCATAACCACTGAGCTTGCTGCTGCTGGAAGCCAAGGATGAATGGGAAGAAAGAGTTACAAGAAAAGTTGTACTGGAAAACAATGAACATATACTGTAAGAAGCACAAAACATGGATATGAAGTAGTAGATTTTAGCAGTGTTGTTTAAATAAATAAAATTCCAGCAGTGTTGTTTAATTTGCACAGAAAATTGAATTGATATGTAAAGAATCAAACGATTATATTCATGCTAAAGCTACCTCGGGTGCCCAGAATTTCATTGCTGTCTTGCGCTATGGAGGTTGGGCCCACATTGGTTCGAAACCAAGCATGGAGGAGGAGCACATCTGCAGTAGCACTGTCATATTTTATGGTACTGGCAGGATCTCTTGTCAATGTGATATACTGTATCCCCCATAGGCGTTCTAAAATTGGTCATAAACCTCTCATAGACTATGAAGTTGCCTTGCTTCTGCATCCCAACATCCTTCTTAGCACAAGCTTGGGTGTTATCTTTAATGTTATGTTTCTTGAATGGCTTGTCACATTCCTACTTGCTGCATTCCTCTCACTGATTACCTTTTCCAGCTGCAAAATTGCAATCAGACACTGGCAAGCAGAGACTGTTCTTTATCAAAGTGTTATGGAAAGAAAAACCATTCCAAATACAATGAATGGTTGTACCTGGAGGAGGAGACGCTTAGAGAAAATGGCTCAAGTAGTGAATCAAAATGCATTGTATCTCCTAACAGTGATACCCACACTGAAATAGGAAGAGACAAGATCGTACAAGTACCTTCTAGTGTTCTTTTTGAAGATGGTGGAAACGGTCTATAGGAACCCCTTCTGGATGCAAAAATACCACCATGTTTAGTTGTTCCTCTGAAAGAATTGGCAGTGCTTGTGCTTATATGGATCTCATTTTTTTTGTTGTACATACTCAAAGGCGGCGAAGATGGGGAGTTATGCTTCTTTATTTATAGAAAGGGAATATGTATTTCTGTGGAAATGTTCTTTACTTATTGAATCATAGATTTTTAATTTTGATTTTGAGTCTTTCAAAGTTGAACTATAATTGCATGCCATATTAATGACCCATAGGGCTTTCACCAAGAATTGGGAAGTATGCCAATCTATGTTCTACAATCCAAGTTTAAAATAAATATGAACTTGTTTGGTCGAGTTTCAATATCCAAACCATCCATAGCATAAATAAGATCACTGGTTGGAGTTTTGCTGAGTGAGTATGCCCATACATTTTCCCTAATACTTCCTTGGCAAAAATGATACCTATATCATTTTAAAAAATTAGATTGTCTAGTGAGTAAAAGGGCGGTTACATTAATACATTATTGCAATAATTTTCGCATATGAATTAATAAATACATTTTGGCATCTTTTACACAGAGAAAACCTTATATTTGATTTTGGCCCTCACCTCATCAGACCACAACTTTTGAAAAGAATATACAACTGTTGTAGGTTCTTCAAATTTACATTCGCAGTGCAATTTCCAGAAAGAATAAGAGGCTAAAACAATAATGTAATGATAAATACCAACATATAGGCTAGAAATGAAATAATTACAGTGTCCAAGTAGTGCTTTCCGTCAGTGGATGTTTTTTTCCTTGAAGTTGAGTTGCCTATCAGTGGATGTTTGTTTCCTTGAAGTAGAGATGGAAATTTCTGCTGCGTTTTTTCCAGTTTTATTGAGAAAATTAGCAATCCCAAAAGATATGTTGTGTATATTTTTTCTTAGTAAAAGTAGTGTAGATTTTATGTATTTACCAAGCATGAAGTAAAGTAAACAGTTTATTTTGCAAGTATATAGGTGACTTTGATCCATATAGGGAATCTGCAATCAACATAAACTCAGGGTCGCAATAGACACACTTGTCATCAATAAACTCACCTTTATTGAGCTTGGACCCTGTAAATAGTTATTGATAGAAAACTAAGCATGAAAACGCTCTTAGCTTGTAGGACATTTTGTAGGGCAAGACACTCTTCATACATATTAATCATGATCAATCAAAATTCAATATCCAATGTATTTAAAATTCAAAATTTAAAATATGTTGTTTATTTTTTTACAATAAGAATATAGCATATTTTGTATATTTAATAGACATATATTAAAGTAAATAGTTGACTTTTCTCCATACCCATTAGATGCTAGAATTTGCAAACAACATAAACTTAGGACCACAAGAAACATACTTGTCATCGATAAACTCACCTTTATCAACCTTGGACTCTGTAATAGTCCTTGATAAAAGGCTAAGCATGAAAATGCTCTTTTCTTGCAGGAGATCCAATAGGCCATGACACTGTTCATATGGATGATCCATCAAAATTCAACATCTAAGGAAGACCATCTTGCATTCAAAGATACTGGACCAGGGCTAGTGAGGTCATCTCATGCATGAGTGGATATAATATTTTTGTTGTCAAATTAAAAATGCACTTATCATTAGTGTACATGGTTAATCTCTTCAAATGGGCATTACAAAGAATTATTGATTTGGAGAAGGTTCTTATCCTTTTGCATCTCCTCTATTTATCAGATGATCACGTTAGACTAAGCGAAATTCTTTCAATCTATCTCAAACACTGATCAATGTTTCAAAGATTATGTCATAAAATAATTCTATAATTATTGAGTCTCCTTTTTTTAACATAGAAATTCTGAATCTTACGACTCCACATTGAGTGAAAAGGAAGATCCCAACCCCTGTTTTATCTAAAAACAAATGTAGAAAAACCATTTGGCAACAGATATCCAAACTTCTCAAATTCCCTTGATAACCACCAAACCCTCAATCCTGAAAAGAGGGGAAACAACAATAATGTCACAAAAAGAAAATTGATCCTAAATTTTGGTGCTGCCCGGTTGGATTATCTTGCTAGAAATTATGGTCTTCCATGAAGCTTAATAACTTCCCAGAGAAAAAAATGCTAAGAAAAATATTATAACTGCAAGTCTACCAATGACAATAATGTCATTGACGTAGTAATCTTTCCCAATATATACCACACAGAATGGAAATAGTTTTATTAAAAATATTATAATTTGTATAAAACACCAAATGTATTATTGGTTCATTTCTATCCAAACGCTTAAAAAAGATGATCGTTCTTTCTATACTTTATTTTAATTTTGCCAGGGATTACTGCCAAACACATTATCAGAGTGATGCTTTTTTAAATAAAAATAAATAAATTTATAACTTGTATAAATTAAATTTGGTAAAAATATTTCATGTATATTTTTTTAATAAGTCAAATTTCATTTTATAATATAATATAGAAACTATGTATATAGAACCTATGTATAATTCTAAAAACAAAAGAAAAAAAATAACTTCCCAGAGAAAAAATGCTAAGAAAGATTATAACTCCAACCCTGTTAGTGACAATTATGTCACTGACATAGTAATTTTTCCCAATATATACCACATAGAATAGAAATACAAATAAAATTCAATACTTCCACTCCAAAATACATTTTTTTTTAATCATCTAGCTTTCCATTCAAATAGTCCTGCTATGTTTCAGAATACCGTGTTCCAAAATGCAAGCATTCCATTTTTATTCTGCTCTATTTCAGAAACGAAAGGAAAAAGCAATACCGTGTTCCTATAGGTTGTTCTCATTGTCATCTAAATGGTTGTGACATCCATCCAATGTTCTTTCTTTTTTAATATTATGATGTAAATTAATGTTAATTTATTTTCATTGATATGAAGTAAAGATTATAATTGTGTATTAAGATTTATGTTGGATTATTTAAATGATGTAATTAGTTTTTATTTTTATTTTTTGGAAAATGAAAAAATTATTATTACTCAAGAGGAAAAATGATGAAATTATTTATGTGTTTATCAAGATATTTTGTAAGTTATATCATTAAATACCTAATTTATACCATAGATGAGTTGTTATTCTTTGTGGTTTTGATGTAATCTCTTTTTTCCCATTGAAAATCTGTTTTTTTGGTACTTCGATACTTATGGTTCTTAGAGAAGAAAAGGTTATACTAATCAAACACCTCATTTTCTAAACTTATTGAATGATGATATTTCATCTTAGGACAACAAAACTGATACTTATCTAAAAATGATATTAACATATGTAGTTGTAACCAAATTATGTAAATGAATAGCCCACACTCTATGTAGTTGTACCTATTGTGCATGATTCATGTGAGAGAAATCTTGTCTATGTAGTTGTATCTATCGTGCATGATTTATGTGAGATCATTTCCTCTATACTACTCTTTCCTATGTTACTTGCTTTACAACGTTTCTTTTGCAACATATGGTGTAATTGCTAGTTATAATTGTAATTAATAATTAAACAGGCTAGATCAATCTTAACTCAAATCTACCAAGTGTCTAGAGTTAAGATACATCTAATTTGAAACTAATAGAATTTGATTTTGATAAATTTTGATAAGGTAACTTGTACATACATGATGTGCAAATAATAAATTCATTAATTAGTTTCCTTACTAACAAAGAAATTTGATCTAGTCACAACATGATAAGTGAGTGAGTTAAATATATATTCAATATATATGTAGCTAAGGTATATATTGTCATGATATGTTTCTTGTTTCAAAATATATATATGATTATGATTTGTAAAATAAATTATTATTTATTTATTGGAAATTGATATAAATGGTGAAGATTTTTTATAATCAATGTATATTTATCTTAATCATGGTTTTACTATGCCCCAAGAGTGGTCAAATATTTTGATATGCAAATCTCTTTTTAGAATGTGAAAATAAAATTTTACATGTCAAAATATTTAATCACTTTTAGTACCTGATAAATTAGTGATTAAGATGGATCTATAGGATATTTCATTGCTTAAATTGTATTTTTGAAAATTTTATTATTTTTAATATTTTATATTAAAAATTGAATAAATTATACATTTTTCTCTTATTAGAAGGTAACTAAATTATTTTACTTTTAATTATTTTTTTCATTAGATTGAAATATTTGTTGTAATATTAGCAACGAACCAAGTGAGCACAATGAGAATGAGATTATTGATGCCTTATAATGTTTTTAAGTAAAACTAACCAAATATTTATAATTATTTATGTTTTTATTATAGCTTACATTGTTTTTTATTTCAAGTAATTTTTAAAGGAACATAATCCATATTGAGCAGAATTACACAAAGCCCTCATAATAGGCTCTAGAATGTTCCTTTGGATGCAAAAATGAGTACAAAAATATTTTTAATGGGATATATATATATATATATATATATATATCCAAACATAAAGATATATTAGCTCAATTATATAAGAAGTATGCATGCTAAGAAATTTGATCTTTCTAGCAGCATGGTAGATTTAAAGTTAAGATGGATATATATATATATATATCATTGGAAAATAGTTGGAGCCATAAATCGCCAATAGTAAATTAACCATTTTACCTCAATTTTACTTGAATGACCCTATATCCATCTTAACCTCGGACCTATCGAACGCTGAAAAACTTGAGTAAATGTTTTCTCCTTGAGAGATTTGATCCCTCTTAGTGCTTGATATATCCGAGGTTTAGATGGATCTAGCCTAGTTTCAATCATGCACGGTCACACAAAATTTGTTGAACATGTAATTATTATGATCATTTTAAATATGCTAAATATGTCTATGGTTAATTTTACTTTTAAACTTTCTTAGTTACCTCAGTTTGTTGAGATGATACGGGCTCTTAATAACGTGAATGATAAAAAATGATGAAAATAAAAAATTTGAATGCAAGGGACAATGTAATAGTGTTGAATGATAGAAAGTGTGAATAATAGGAATATAGTCAATTACAAATAGTCTTCATTGTGATAGATATCAAATTACTTTCTTCTATTTTTCTTATTTTCACACATTTTAGTTTTTCGATCTTTTCATATCGATCATATGAAAAATATAGTTGAAATAATATAGACTAATCAAATATTTAACTTGAGTTATTGCATTAAATGTCATA
Organism: Pinus albicaulis; assembly: GCA_034641835.2. Taxonomy (NCBI): domain Eukaryota; kingdom Viridiplantae; phylum Streptophyta; class Pinopsida; order Pinales; family Pinaceae; genus Pinus; species Pinus albicaulis. The sequence continues at coordinate 1,054,164,112 of CM076580.1, forward strand.
CCTTATCTCGCTTGTTATCCAATATTAATAGTAGCTTTCTCCAAAATCAATATTGTCACTTATGGAGTGTTAAACCCCAACTAATTTTCAATGGTAGTTGTTTTCGATTATCTCATTTAAATCAAAGTGAATAACAATGGTTAATGATGGAAATTGGGAATAATAAAAATGTAATCAATTACAAATAGTTTACAATTTTAAGAAGAAGAAAATTTAGGTTAGTAAACATTTTATTTAAGATGCAAATTCAAGTATTTTACTTATGTTTGAATTACTGTAACATATAAATCAATGCACATCGTTAATATTTTTATGTTCTTATACTGAAATCAATGCATCTATTTCCATGAAAAACCAAAATAGTAATGTCTTTTAAATCCAACATATTTTACCTTTTGTAAAAGTCTTACTTTCTCTTCCTATATGGTTAATAATGTTTAATATTACATAATACGATATAATATTTTTATTTTCAATGTGTGTCTATTTCTTTTTCCCTATCTCACCCCCCCACCCCCCCTCTCTCCCTCTCTCACTCCAAATACACACACTCTCTCTCTCTCTTCTTCCCTCTTTCCCCCCTCCATCTATATCTCTATCTCCCTCCAATATATCTCCTTCTTTATCTCTTTATCTCACCTCCCAAACATACACACTCTCTCTCTCCATATTCATGTCTCTCTCTTCCCCTCCCTCTTTATCTCCTTCTCTATCTCTCTCTCTCCGTCTCTCCCTTGTCACTCCCTCTCTCTTTCTCTTCACCTTCCTCTCTCTATGTATTTCTTCTTCCCTCTCTCTATCCCCCCCTCCAACTCCATTTCTCTCTATATCTCTCTCTCCCTCTCCCTCTCCCTCTCCCTCTCTAAAGTATTCTCTCTTCCTTCCTCTCTCCATTTCTCTCCCACCTTCCTCTATCCATATATGATCGAGAATTGTCACTTTGTCTAATCAATAATATTTGTAAGGTCTATTATAATAATGTTTATATTAGTGATAATTATTATTATAATATATTGAAATAATAATAATCAATTTGATGGATCTTTAGCCTACATCTATATAGGAGGTCTTATCCTAGATCTAGATTAATATGGATTATGTTAATGAATTTCGATACATTAAGGGAGAGAGATTGAGGTGTTCACCATATCAGTAAATCATGTGTTTCCCAAAAAATAAAAAATCTTTTGGACTATGTTGTTAATGACATTCAACTATTAATTATCACGCTAAAATTGCCATATTTTATTTTATGAACTATCATTTAATTATAAAATTATATATATATATATATATATATATATATATATATATATATATATATATATATATATATATATAATCATTAAAAAATGGTGTATTGCTTAACCAATTTTTTTTTTAACATAAACGTTATATAATTAAATATATGTTTAATCAATTTTTTAAGATGTTTTAACATTTATCCAGAAAATTAAGAGGATAAATTTTTAATTTTGGAAGTCTCGTGGATTAAACCCTAATCTAGAGTTCTTCACTATTATATCTTGGACTCTAGTGTGGAAATTAATTAGATCCACACAATCTTCACGTTGAGCACTTAATTGCTTTAAGGTAATAAGTTTAACACTCGTTCCGCCATAATAATTTATGATGTTCTTCAGAAAACTTTGAGCGCACTAAGTACTTATTGAATCCTTCTTAAAGTTGAACTATAAATATATAATATCCTTCACGTTTAACATGTATGACCTCGTTGTAGGCATTGTTGACTTATATTGATGCTTAAGTTACAATATAATGAGCATCATAAAATATATTAAAATATATTTCCATTATACAATTATATTATTCATATTTATATTTAAATAATTATAATTATAATTTATACATTTGGTAGAAACACTAACAGTATGTATGCATGAAATTTTCAAATGTAAGTGGTAACCATAGAGTATCAAAATTTTACAAAATAAGAAAAATGTTGGTTCTCAAGTGTTTTTCAAAAAGGACTATCATCTCGAGTAATAATAACTAAGGATAAATTCTCTGTGTATATAGAAAAATTAAACATAGAAAAAAAAAACATTTCTGAGAATGTGTCCATGAAGGGTTGTTCAGTGTGGTACCCTCTCATCGTGTGTATGTGTATCTTTGAAAGTTTTGTGGTAGTATGAATAACTAGAGCCATCTCTTTCTGTTGTAATATGCCACGATCCAGGATTGATGTTCAACCCTTCCTTTAAGAGTTTGTCAACAACCTAGTTTGTTTCCTTGTAAACATGAAGGAATGAGAAAAACATTAAATGATACTTTTAGTCCCAAAGAATTATCTGAGAGAGGAGTAAGAGTGATGTTTCAGCATGACTATATGTTGTTAACCAGTTGACTACTAACATAGAATCCCTGAAAATTTGTAAATGAGATACTTCCTTTTCTATCAGAAACAACATCAGGTTTTTGAAAACTTGAAGCTTTGCTTGATTATTTGTTGTAGGCCCACAAGCCAAAGAAACAAGATAATAATGATTTTCAGAGATTTTGAGACAGAAACCACCCCCACTTTTTTGACAGGAATCAGTAGAGGCCCCATCAAAATAGTCCCAAGGAATTGAGGGATTTGGATTCTCTTCTTCGATGCTGCCATCAAGGCGAGGGTGAGGGTGAGGGACGAACTCTCGACAGTAGGAGAGGAATCGTGTGAGGAGAGGACCCGGTAGGCCTGGTAGGGGCTCACTATTCATATGGTAAGGGGGCTCGACCAAAGGCCCGTTAGGGGCTTGGCCGAGGATGAATCTAACTTGACGAGATTCTTTATCATGCGGAAAATGGCTTAGAATATCCATTTCTTCCATTGTTATGACCATAGGGACAGTTGGCTTATCCTTAAAAAATGGCTCAATTTCTAGCTATCCAAACCCCCCAACAAATCATCAGTAGAAGATCTTTAAAGAGACGAGACGAGGGATTTGTAGACCAAACCTTCCAAGGATTCTCCATGTTTTGACTTGCCCACTATCATATTTTTTCTTCTACAGCCCTGCACATAGACCATACTTGTTGGAAGAAGGAGAAATCAAGGAAAATGTGTAAGGTTTTTTCTTAAGAAGCCTTACATAGAGCACACCAACCAAGTCCATTGGAAAATATTTTTGAAGTACATCCAGGTTGGGGCTTTATTCTTAATTAAGCACCACATAAAAAATTTCACCTTTGGTGAGCATCAAGCCTTTCATACAATCTTCCACCACCACTCAGGAATATTTGGAATTATGTCTACACTAATTGAAATATATCCCATCTTGGGGGTGTAGACGTCTGAAGGAGAATAACACCAAACTAATTCATCCTCATTTTCCATGATACAAATGTGCCCATTCAAGATTGTATTTATATAATATCTCCATGATTCTTGATATGACTCTGCTAAACCTAGTTCTTTAACATATTGCCAAACTTGTCTCTAGATTGTGGTGGTGCCTATATTAGCAATATGAGACAACTTTATGAATCCCAGACCATGCAAGTATTCCACTAAGGTTCAAGGGAGCACATGACCATGATTTCTCCCAACCATGGGTCTTGTCCAATTAACACCCTATCTCCTCTACCTACCTTCCAAACAAGACCCATTTTCATAAGATTAAATGTATTCAGGTCCGCTCTCCATATGAGTGACATATTCATTCTTGGCTTATCCTCTCTATGTATCCAATCTTCCAAAGAATTAGGTGCAATATAGTTTTGAGTTACCATTGAGGTCCATGGGCTCTAAGAGGAACTTAACCTACACCCACATTTTTTTTCCAGAGCCTTAGAGAAAAGAAAAATATTCTTTATGCCCCATCCTCCCATCAGTTTTGGACATGCTATTTTCTCCCAACGAACCCATGGTAACCTGTTGTTGAGATTCAAAAAGATGATGATCCTAGTGAAAATTAAGCACCTTCACTAGGTGCGGCCCGCAGGCTGTTTTTAGGTGTATGTCTATTTTTAGAATGGTGAGCATATTCTAAAATTAGCAGGATGTTGATTCTATATGGTTGAGAAAATTCTATCTTTAGATGAGTTTCTATTTTTAGAACATAGGTGAAGTTTATTTATAGATTGCAAATCTAAAAATAGAATGCATGTCAATTATTATTAAACCTTAATGATAATCAGACAATAAATAATAACTTATTCTCTTGAAGCACTTGATTTTAGTTAACTGATGTGGCAAACCAGTTAGTTGAAGGAATTATGCATTCCAATTTTGGTTGGTCACTCATGCATGATGGACTTTGTTGTAACTGATTCTGGCAGAGTTGTAACAGAGTTGGAAGAGTAGTTATGGGAGTTGTTATTTAGTTTAACTCAGTTAAGTGAGTTAAACTCAGTTGTGCTAGTTGTAACTAAATATACACTCGTGAAAGATGAGTAAATTAATTATTTAATTAATTCACAAGCAGTGTCTTACTTGCAACTTAAGAAATACAATAGTTAACTACTTGCATGTCAGATCCAGTGGACACCCAGTGGAGAGATAGGTGAAAGGGTATGTTTGACTATCAGTTGTGACTATAGTGATGCATTCAATGCATATACACACACATTGGAGTTTCCAATGAGGATTGCGCAATCAAGGAAAGGCAAGACCGAATTCATTCAAGGATATTCTTCAATAGTGATTGCATAGTGGAGGCAGGCTGTCAGGAGGCAGTAAATTGGTGCATGTGTGAACCAAATTTTGTATCACAGTGTGAGACGATTTTATATTGTACTGAGAGATATATGAGTTGAGCTTTGTATGAGATTTTTTCATGATTCCATGGTATACATAATATATGATAGTTGGGGTTTTTATCTTAAAGCTTTCCAGGTAAAACTTCTTGTTATGTGCGATTGATTTTTCTTCATGTGTTTGCAATTAGCAATTTAATTTCCGCAAAGAATTGAGTAGAAGGATTCAGTATTTAACAGTGGATTTAATTGTTAGATCAGGGGAGTCTAGAAACACACTATTGTGTTTAAACCTCTAAATGGTATCAGAGCAGTGTTAATCACTGGAGATTGCAATATTGAAGCAGTGTTGAGTTTTGTGCTGGTGGAACAATTCGAATTTGCTACAATAATTTCTTGTTACGATAGTTGAGTAAACATTGAAATGGATTTCAATGGGTTGCGGTTGGAGTATTCACTCAAGGGCAGCTCAAACTACATAGCCTAGCAGGACAGAATGGAAGCAGTGCTTGAAGATAATGGCTTGAAGGAGTTCATCGATAGCGATGTTCCTAAGCCCGCTTCGACAGATGTTGCATTACTTTACGTCTAGCAAAAGAAAGTAGCAAAGACGAGAAGAATTATGTTGGAAGGTGTGAAATACCATATTGTGTCAATCCTTCATGGGAAAGCCACTCCATTTTCAATTTGGAAGGCTTTGGCAGATCTTTTCCAAAGCAACAGTGACCATAGGAAGTTGGCATTGAAAGATAAACCCAGAAAGATCAAAATGGAGAAGCGCGACAATATTCCAAAGTATCTCATGAAGTTTTTCCAATGTAGGGATGAGCTGGGGAGTGTGGGAATTACAATTGCTGATGATGATTTGGTGAGCTTGGCTCTCCTTGGACTTCCGAAGAGTTGGCATAGTTATCAAGACTCTGTCAATGGACAGGAGAAACTGTCGGATTGGGAGCGACTTTGGTTGGATCTAGTGTAGGAGGAGATAAGGCCGAATACAAGGGATGGCTCTTCATCAAAACGTGATGATGAAGAGGATTGTGCTTTGGTTCCCAAAGTGAGGAAATGGAAGGGGAAGAAATCCCATTCAAAATCAGAGGCTAAAGGCAAGAAGCTGGATTTGTCCAAGGTGAAGTGTTTTCATAGTCACGAACATGGGCATCTCGCCACTAACTGCCCACAGAAAAAGAAGAAAAAGAAGGTTGTTGGAGCTGCAACTAGTGAGGCCCTTTCCTTGCAATTTGAAATTTATTTCTCTTTGATCACATGCTTGGTTTCAAGTGCAATGGGATTGGTGTGGTATCTTGATAGTGGTGCTTCCCTCCACATAACGGGAGATAAGAAGTTGTTTAGTGACTTGGAGGAGAAATATCTCCAAATGCATATAGAGATGGGTGACAATGGACGATACAGTGCGACCGGCATTAGTACCATTACCTTTGAGAGGGAGTCAGGTAAACCATTTCTGTTGAAATATTTTATGCATGTTCCAGGTCTAAAGAAGAACTTGGTCTCAGTCGTGATGTTGGAGGACAGAGGTTATGACGTTATTTTTAGTGATGGAAAAGCTTTCCTTTGACATTAAACAATGGTTCAAACCAAGAGGATATGGATTCGAGTCAAGAATCTCTACAAGCTTGATGTAGATGGCTGCATTGCAATGGTGGGCAAAGAAGAAGAAGTGGTGAGTCGGGATGAGGGCGAATTATGGCACAGGATATTGGGCCATCTTCACCATGGCACCCTAAAGCTTTTGTAGCAGATTTCTACTGGACTTCCCAAGGGTACACTTGCGCAGACAGATCAGTGCAAGGGATGTAATATGGGTAAGTTTGTGAAGACCACCTTTCATGAAAAGGAGAACCATGCTTCGGTGATCCTAGAGAGAGTTCACACAAACATGTGTGGATCATTCTCGGTTGCTTCAACAGAAAAACATAGGTATTATGTTATTTTTTTTTATGACTATTCTCATAGATGTTGGATCTTCTTCATGCAGAAGAAAGATCAAACATTCTCAAATTTCTGTGAGTTTAAAGCATTGGTGGAGAAAGAGTTGGGGAAGCAAGTGAAGGCTCTGCAGAGCGATAATGGTAGTGAATATATCTTGAACAAATTGAAAGACTTCTATAGAAAATAAGGAATTCAAAGAGAACTCATAGTGCCTCATAACCCACAGCAGAATGGGGTCATGGAGAGGAAGAACAGAATGATTGTGGGTGTTGCACGAGCTATGCTACATGATCAAGGCCTACCAATGCACTTGTGGGTGAAAGCATGCAACATTGTGGTTTATGTGAAAAATCATTGTCTTCGTAGAGTACTTGGCATGAGTACACCTGAAGAAGGTTTTACTGGTAAGAAGCTGGATGTTTCTCACTTTAAAATTTTTGGCTCATCTGTTTATGTTCATGTGACCAAGAACGCCAGGAAGAAGCTAGAGCCGACTGTAGAAGTTGGGATATTTGTGGGGTACACAGAAACACCCCATAATTATCATGTGTACTTTCCAAACAATCAAATGACTGTGGTGTGACAGGATATAAAATTCAATGAGGAGAAAGCCATGAAGTTATCGCTTGAGAGGGAGCTACACTTGCATGCAAAGGAGGAACTACTTGTTCACAAAGATGAGCCTGAATATGTGGATAAACCAAAAGAGGACGATCATGGAGTGGAGGAATCCACTCATGCAGAGCCAAACATCAAAACTAGCAGAAGGCGTACCACAGAAGCTAGGAGGCTGAAGCTTGATGTGGCACAGAATGTAGGAGCCCCTACTTCACAGTGCAGACATAGACAGTCTCCTGACTAATTCACTAGATGCATGGCTCTCATGAGAAAATGTATCGTGACATAGCCATCTTCTTTTCAGGAAGTAGTGCAAGATCCCATATGGGTATATGCAATGGTGGAGGAGTATGACTCCATTGTTAGAAACAGTGCTTGGGAAATTGTTCCAAGGCCGGTTGATAAATCAGTGGTAAGTTCAAGATGGATCTACAAGGTAAAGAAAGCTACTGATGGGAGTGTTGAGAAGTATAAGGCTAGATTTGTTTCCTGGGCCTTCTCATAGATTGAGGGGATTTATTATGAAGAAACCTTTGCACATGTCGTACAGTATTCTTCCATAAGGACCAACCTTGCTCTCTTAGCACAGATGGGTTGGCACATTCATCAGATGGATGTGAAGAATGTGTTCCTTAATGGGATCATTGAGGAAGAAGTGTACATTGAGTAGCCTGAAGGATTTGAGATCTTCAGTAGTGAGTCACATGTGTGCAAACTCAAAAGAGCATTGTATGGGCTGAAGTAAGCACCCCGTGTTTGGTTCACTTGGATCGACAACTATTTCACTAGACTTGGCTTCACCAAGAGTGAGCCGGATGCAAACCTATACCAGATTGTGGTGGAGGGTAATATTTTAATCATTTTTCTTTATGTTGATGATTTATTACTGACTGGTGATGAGCAGCTGATACACTCATGCAAGGAGGACCTTGCAAAGGAGTTCGAGATGAAGGATATGGGACTCCTTCATTATTTCCTTGGATTGGAAATATGGCAGTGAGAAGGTGAATTGTTTGTGTCTTAAGGAAAGTATGCAAGGGAAATACTCAGTAATTTTCACATGGAGGTTTGCAAACCCATGGATACTCCTCTTCCAGGAAATTGGAGGAAATAGGATGCTACATCGACAAAGGTAGTGGATGCTATTGTCTGTCGACAGTTGGTGGGTTCGCTCATGTATTTAGTTAATATAAGGCCAGACATATGCTATGCAGTGAACCAACTTATTCAAGCGATGGTTAAGCCTACCAAGCTCTTTTGGAAGGCGGGCAATCATGTCCTAAAATATCTTAGGGGCACATCTGAGTATGGCTTATGGTATAGATATAGAGATGAGGTGAAGTTGCATGGCTTCGTAGATGCAAACTGGGCAGGCAGCCCAACAGACATAAAGAGAACATTAGGAGGGGTTTTCAGTATCGAATCTATAGATATTTCTTGGTACAGCAGGAAATAAATATCTATGGCACTCAGTTCAGTGGAAGTGGAATACATGTAAGCAAGTCAAGTTGCATGTGAGGCTATCTGGATGAGGAAGATCTCGGTGAGTTTGTTCGGTTCTCATTTAGATCCTACAATGATTCATTGTGATAATCAGAGTTGCATTAAACTCTCGATTAATCCTATGTTTCATGATATATCTAAGCATATAGATATCCGGTATCATCATATCAGAGATTGTGTGTAGCAGAAGATCATGTTGCTTAATTACATTCCTACGGAAGATCAAGATGCAGATATTATGACAAAGGCGCTCACCAGGAGAAAATTCGAATACCATAGAGACAAGATTAGGGTGAATGATAATCCCTTTCTTGTTGAGAGGGAGTGTTGAGATTCAACAAGATGATGATCCTAGTGAAAATTAAGCACCTTCACTAGGTGGGGCCCGCAGGCTATTTTTAGGTGTATGTCTATTTTTAGAATGGTGAGCATTTTCTAAAATTAGCAGGATGCTATCATTCAGATGGTTGAGAAAATTATATCTTTAGATGAGTTTCTATTTTTAGAACATGGTCGAAGTCTATATATAGATCGCAAATCTAAAAATTGAATGCATGTCAATTATTATTAGCCCTTAATGATAATCAGACAATAAATAATAAATTATTCTCTTGAAGCACTTGATTTCAGTTAACTGATGTGGCAAACCAATTAGCTGAAGGAATTACGCATTCCAAGGTTGGTTGGTGACTCATGCATGATGGAATTTTTTGTAACTGATTGTGGCAGAGTTGTAACAGAGTTGTAACAGAGTTGGAAGAATAGTTATGGGAGTTGTTATTTAGTTTAGCTCAGTTAAGTGAGTTAAACTCAGTTGTGCTAGTTGTAACTAAATATACACTAGTGAAATATGAGTGAATTAATTATTTAATTAATTCACAAGCAGTGTCTTACTTTCAACTGAAGAAATATAGCAGTTAACTACTTGCATGTCATATCCAGTGGAGACCTAGTGGAGAGATAGGTGAAAGGGTGTGTTTGACTATCAGTTGTGACTATAGTGATGCATTCAATGCATCTACACACACATTGTAGTTTCCAATTAGGATTGTGCAGTCAAGGCAAGGCAAGATCGAATTCATTCAGGGATATTCTTCAGCATGGATTGTGCAGTGGAGGCAGGCTATCAGCAGGCAGTAAATTGGTGCATGTGTGAACCAATTTTTCCATGACAATGTGAGATGATTGTATAGTGTACTGAGAGCTCTATGAGCTGATATTTTTATGATATTGTTTCATGATTCCATGATATACATAATGTATGATAGTTGGGTTTTTTAGCTTTAAGCTTTCTCGGTAAAATATTGTGTTATGTGCGATTGATTTTTCTTCATGTGTTTGCAATTGGCGATTTAATATCCGCAAAGAATTGAGTAGAAGGATTATGTCTTTAACATTGGATTTAATGGTTAGATTAGGGGAGTCTGGAAATACATTATTGTGCTTAAGCTTCTACACATGCCCCCCTCCTTGTTCCTAGACCAAAGAAAATTGAAGAAGAGTCTTCCGAGTTTTTCTGGCATGCATTTGGGGTTCCAAAAAAGGGACATCTAATAAACTAGAATAGCCTCATTTACTAGTTATATATGAATATGATAAAATATATATTGAAGGATTGATAAATAACAGGTATAGTTTTTTTTTATTTTTATTTTTATTTTTTCTTTTTTTTCTTTTTTTTTTTAATTATATTTTAAAATAACTTAAAACCATTTATTAATATAACTTATTTCATCACTATGATCAATATAACTTATTATTATATTAAAAAAAATGGAAATTAATAGAAAAAATAATTGAAACCACTTTTTACCAACATTCATACCATACAATATGTATAAATTCAAAACCACTCTTACTAATATTCATATGATGCAACAATTAAACCCACTCTTATCAACTACTATACAAATTGTATAAATTCATCTATCTATGTTATGATAGAATCAAAATGAATATGAAATTTGAATATTTTCTAGAAGAAGAAGCTAAGAGCTCCCAGTTCAAAATGGTTAATATAAAGGGAGGAAAATCTTGAAAACGAAGTTTATGATATGATAAGACAAGCTAAAGTGAGAAATTTATCACCACTTGGGTTCATATAAGGTAGTTAAGAAAATTAATTTTTATTTTCTCAACTTAACTTCAATTTCACTTTAATCCATTTTACAAAATAATTTTTAAATAAAAATCATTATCATTTTGAAAAGAAACATAAAACCAAAATGAAAAATAATAAAATAAAAAGAATATTCCATTCAAATGAATATGATAGAGTACATTTATTTTGTTACCTTGTGAGTGGAGCCTTGTTTTTAAAATTATTTATTTAAAAAGAATCTAGACTGTTATATGAGATTGACGATTGCGAACAAAGGTATATCCTCTAGGTTTAGTGGTCAACCTAGAATGACAGAGAGACAAGGAAGTCAATGCTTTTACTTAAATTAAATAGATGATGGAGTGAATAGATGACAGATTGAGGCCTACCTGGAATCTGTCGCATGCTTCACTCCTTCTTTAGCTTGGAAGCTCCAATTCCAACTTCGATTGCCAAAATTAGAACCTACACAGTCAGATAACACAAGCCAAGAAACTACCAGGTGTATGCGGTATCATCTAAATACTCTATTCAATATATCAACATGGTATTGAAATAAGTGAAATAATGACATCACATATAGGAAAACAAAGAATTATTTTCATTAATATAAATGGAAGGATATTACAACCATAAATGGCAGTGGATCTTGTAGAAGAGCTCCTCCAAGTTTTTAACTCGTCCTTTCCTTGTCATAATATGCACCTCCAGTCACCCTATGCATGAGATGATAACTGATTTTTGCAGCATCAAAAGGGCAGAATCACTCTTCAAATCCAACCATTACCTCTTGCATATGAGAGGGTAAATATATAGAAGAGTAGGGTAAGTTGGGAGTTCTTATCCAATTACCATTGTAAGTTTTTAGATACACATTTAATGGAGGGATAGGATCAAAGAATAAGTAGTGAAAACTCCAAATTAGGGTAGGATAGGATATGAATTTCATTCCAAGGTAAGTATTTGAAACAACTTCTTCAAACTCCTAGAAGGTGAAGCTTCCAGAATCCCGATCATTCTCCCGGAATTCTACAACCAATGCAAGTTCAAAGGAGAGAAACCTACTAATGATAAACACTGGTCATAATGGAGAAACCTGTAGGTGGTCATACCCCAGTAGGCTTGTAGGAATTTTGGTCCTAAAAATGGCTCAGATAGGGAATTTTAGGCTTAAAACTCTGATGGATGAAAGGTACATGCTTAGGGATTTATGCAAGATGATGAAAAGGGGAATAGGATGTTGATTGATCCCATTAGGAGGATCACTTGATAGGATGTGAAAAAATGGCCTATAACAGAATGCCCCCTAAAGCACAAATTTAGAGATGTTGACTAATGACTGCAATGATTTACCTTGTGACAAGTAGGGATCAGGGACAACTAACGATCTTCATATGCTACAATACATTTACCATGACATCTTGTTTTTTATGGAGGCATACCTATACTCAACTCATAAGATAACATAACATGTATAATAATCAAAAGACACATCCACAGATACAACTGGTGGAATCATGACTGAATGATCATGGCCATCATACATTGTGATGTTTGTATAAATCCTGAAATTGCAGCCTAGATGGATGAAACTAGATTTGGGGTCTTATATCTCATCCACACGACCAACTAATGTACAAGTCTAACCATGTGAATCAATGAGATGGAGTCGAACATGGTAGACACCATATGATTACCGACCAATTATGTATGTCATTAACAGACGTGAGAGAAACCACTGATGATGTTAATGGCTCTCAAGGTACTATGGTACAATCGATATGGTACGAGTAAATGAGATGATGTTGAACACCACACAGAATCTTCTGGTAGAAGGCCATTGATGTAAACCTGTCACCAAGAGAGAGGAAACTTTCTATTGATTTATACAAGAACCAAGGTACCAAATGGGTGTTTCTAAGCCAACTTCCTGGATGACGTGTTGATGTCGACAGGAAGCGACCCATCATAGGAGGGCCTTGATGTATCCTCCATCAATGACACGAAACAAGTATCATGATTGAGACAGAATGATAAGATGATGTTGATATGGAACTAGATCAGGAAAGGTATACATGAAATGAAGGCTTAATATTATTGTAGTAGAGATCAACTGAAGGTCTTCTCTTGAACACGTAACGACATTGAATGGAGTTGCCAACATTTACCCAAATCTGAAATGAAGGATCTGAAAACAATATGATAACCAAGAGACAAGAAGATTACCCAACCCAAAAACCTCAAAGATGAAGTGGAAAATTTAATATTCAAGAGTGAATCACTGCCATTTAGCAAAGTGGAATCCCCTAATTTCCTAATTTCCCCAACCATACTGGTCAGTACCTATTTATTTTTTAATAAGCTTGAGGAGGATAACATATGCTTGATCTGTAAGTTCATCCTTCATATGAATCCCTCCAAGTATATTTAATGAACCCTGAGAAGGAGTGGTTCGACCTTGTCATGATTGATAATTCCATCATTGTTTTATTATCTAACGAGCCCAACGAAGATAAAACTCGACATCTCCTTCATGTTTAAAGAATTTGAAAAAGAGGCAGAAAAGATAACTCCACATGTCCCTTTTCGTATATAGTCTCTCGAGTCCAAAAAGGTAGAAAAGAATACTCTAGAGAACATCTTAGCCATTTTCAACTACGGTATTCCTTTTTTGTAGCTAGTCCATCTCAGTCTAGAGAAGGGTTAAACTTATACAAAGCAGACGTCTTTTCATTTACTTTTACGAGCTTAAAAGGACAAGTGCTCGGAAATATTTTTATATTTTTGGAGTCCGAAAAGAGCTGAAAGAGGACTCCAGGGGGGTTCCTTTTTGATTTGTTTATAGAGTTTGAAAAAGAGATAAAAGTGTACTCCTTGGTCAAAATAACCTGTTCAAACATTATCTAAAACCAGCTAACAACTTTCAACTTGCTCAAAACACCACAATAAGGATTAGACATACACGTTTCATATTAAAAATAAAGAATATCTAGGTCAAAATGTTAAGAATGAATAAAATAATGAGAAAATGACCATAAAATATCCAAAATTACTTTTCATTTTTACCATTTCACACTTTACCTTCAATAGTGAGTATTTGGAGTCATTTTGTCCTCAATTTTCTACTGTTGATTGCAACCAATCCAGGGAACCATTTTAAGTGTCGTCAGATCTAGGTAGGAGCTAAAACCTTTCTTTATATTTCCATGGTCCATTTTTTTTCTTTCATGTAAATTTTCCAAGATTTTGAGGCCCCTGGGGTTCATAAAAAATGCCCTAGGACCAATGCACCCCCTCAGATTTTTTGCATGGGAAAGAGCCTAATGAGTCCTTTGTTGATGTTTAAGGTACCCATTATCAAAAAATTTCATTCATCTAGAGAGAAAGAGAGCATGAATCACAATATTTAAATGCATCAAATGACCATTCTATCACCTGGGCACTTAAAAACTGCAATTTGTTAAAATTCTTTTGGCTTCCTAGTATGAGGTAACAAATGGAGTTGTTAAAGTACCTTGTGCATTCTTGAGATGTTCGAGAAAAAGCGTTCATTTTTGGGGGAAAATACTCAAGATACAGGTAAATGGTATTTACTTTCTGACAGGAATTTCAAAGCGAGGTGCCCCCATCTATCTTTTAGGTGGAAGAAGTGGCAGTGAGACGATGAAATATTATATTGCTACCTATTGCAGACCTCAAATCGTTCCTACTAGGGACAAAAATATTAACATAAAGGATGTGATCCAAATACCTTTGAGAATTATCTTGTTCATCATAGCAATATTGGCAGACATCTCAACATTACATGTGGCAAGCAGATCATACATGCAGTACATGTTAGAATGTCTAGCGCCGAAAGTATTCAACTAGAGTGAGGGTGTCTTGGTCAACTTCAAGGAAAAACTTACTGAAGCAAAGGAGGGGAAGTTGAAGAACTTCGACTATGGTTTCATTTTGGTATCTTTTTCCTTAAAGCGAATAACATTACTACAACCTCAGATGATTATACTCGAGCACTTTGATCTGAGGGTCCCACTGATGAGGACGTGGATAGACCACATGGCTAGACATGCAGGTCCATGATCGATCATATTTTCACCAACCTTCTTCAGATGGTTACATAGACAAGTCATTGTGATATATGAATACACAGGGATGGATTTCTATAATGATCTCGAGTTGGTGTTTCCTAAGGGTGAGAAATGGGATGCTACAGGTAAGATAATTTGACCATTAATTTTTTGAAAAGTTTTATAATTTTTTTTATTTTTTCATGTTGGCAAGACTAAATTATATGATCTTTTAATGCATATATTGGACTTTTTCAACCACTGGGTGCTACATATCTTCATCATATAAAGAGACAGTGACAAGAGGAGGCAGTGGACCAGTACAGGTCGTTGCGATGGGATGAGATGCACTACAATATCTTGAGGTAGCAAAGGTTCTATCAGAGGTGGAGCGCCACATGGAGGGATTGACCCACGGTTTTGATGAGACGGTGTCGATCAACTTCCATTACGACTTCAGCAACATACCATAGAGGTAGCTAGTCGTATTAGTCTATTACTATATAAGATAACTCGTGTAGTGTTGTTTTATCATGAGCGCCATTGATTTTCTACTCAGATGTTTGCATGTAGTTTTATATAAGGGAGATGTATCCATATGTGCCTCGGGGCACATATTTTTTTAAAAAAAACTTATCATTTATATATATATATATACACATATCTTCAGTGTTTCCTAGTTTCTATTTTTCTTCCAATATGATGTGATGTGAATTGAAAGTTACTTACATTCATTGAAAATATTTATATAAAACTAAATTATCTAGGGCATCTACTAAAGTGTTTATATTTCTATAAATTTGTTCATATTTTATGAAATCAAAATGACTTTCCAGAAGACGCACTCTCAAAACCATGCAAAGGATGGCAAGATTTACCACTAAAAAGATATTTGCAAGTTGTATTACTACAAGTTGTGAGTCAAGCTTGATGACTATATGGTGGATACCATGTGAAATAACATCACATAGCAGCTCAACCATTGTCCATAATCAATTATTTTGTTAGTAGAGCTCCCAATGCAAATCCCTTGCATATTCACTAGCTCACCATTTAGAGCAACGATGGCCCATGCTATGGAGGATAGGTTTTGAGTACTATGGCTAGCACCATCGGCATAACCAATGTATGGTTCGAGAGAGGTTGACATCTGCAAACCAAAGTAAAAGATATGAACATAAACCATGGGAAACTCTGAAAAACACACTGCAAACAAACTCAACACACCTATAGACAATATATACATAGTGTACTACACATGAGATCAAGCATAGTATTTTTTGCAATACAACTCATTTCTAGGATGCTACAAGGGAATTCCATTAAGATATACTAACTTGTAAGCCCCTTTTGCAAGGAAATGCTTGAAATTTATGGACCCAACCACATAGGCTGGAACTTTCGTGGGCATAACTTATTGGCATCCTAGTCATATAAGAGTACCATATCCCCTTCCGAGAAAATTCTAGGATTGATATTTTGTCATCGTGCTTTGATGTGTATTTTATGAGATTTGTTGGCTAAAGTGACATTGCATCGGGTCTCATACAATTTATTCAATTGTAAAAGACGTTGCTCTTCTGTGGAGGTAGTAGGGAGAAGTTCGATAACTAGTTTCAGTGATGGAATTTCACACTCAATGAGAAGGATTGCTTCCATACCGTAAACCAACTGAAAAAGTGTGAATCCGGTAGTAGTCCTTACTAAGGTTTGGTATGCCCACAAGGCATCATAGAGAATTAAATGCCAATCCGATTTATGAACCCCTATCATGTGTTGATGCATAATTTTAAGAAATTTGTTGATACCTTCAACTTGTCCGTTAGACTGAGGATAATAGGGAGTGGAATTTTCATGTGAAAGTCCTAATTTGGCAATTAATTCATTGATCATGTTATTCCAAAAATTATTCTCGTGATATATAAATATTTCTTTTGGAACAAAAAACCTAGCAATCAAGTGGGTAAAGAAACATTATGCAGTCATTTCACTGGTATTTCTTAATGTAGGCATCGCTTTGGTCCACTTAATAAAGTAGTCAACAACGACAATGATATAACCATGCCCCCCGACCGAATGAGGGTTACATGTCATAAAGTCGATACCCCATTTTGCAAAGGGACCAACACTGATAACATTATGCATTGGAGTAGGTGGAGCATAGACTTTACAATTGTAGACATGGCATGCATGACACTTATGGATTGCAAGGATACAGTCACAGAAATGTTGGGCCATTATTAACTAGCACGTAAGATATTTTGTGTGGTAGTGTAACTAGATAATTTTCTGCCACATGCTCCTAAATAGAAATCATTCATAAATTTCTTGGCCTCCTCAAGGGTGAGGCGCCTCCATAAAATCATATTGATACCATGACGGTAAAGGGTGTCACTGATAATCAGATAACTTCAGGATAAGTACCGAATACGTCGCTGCTCAGAGTGAGAGGTATTAGGTCAGAAATTTTGGGTCTGGAGATAAATCAGGAAATATCCATACCATAGGTTAGATAATGATATCAGAAACAATGACTCGTCAGGGATATAATATTCATATGTATATTTTGCATCAAGGGAGGGAAGATCACATATTAGTTTCGGTGAAAACTAGGGATTTATTTGACTTCAATTTGATGAATTACAGGTCAAACTCTTGGAGAATAACTATCAATTTCGAGTTTTTCGCCCCAGAAATTGACGTGACAATATATATGCCATCATGTTGCAACTGAAATGAATATAGTCTTCTAAAGCAAGCTGTAATAGTGAATTCTCTAGATGGCTTGAACGGCTGCCAAAGCCAAATTTTCGACATGAGTATAACAAATCTTGGTATATTTGAGATTTTGAATCAGATAGTAAATGGGATGTTCAGTCCCAATTTTGTCTTCTTGGACCAACACCATAGCTATAGTAGAGATGGCGACATCGAGATATAAGAAATAGTCGTGTTGATAGTGAAGGGGATAAAAGAGATATGCTTGAACCAATACATCTTTCATGGCATCAAATGCTTTATATGCAGCATTATCCCAATGGAATGGAATCCCTTTCTTCAGTAAGCGAGTAAATACTTTGGTCAAATCAGCATAATTAGGGATGAATCTCCTTAAGAATTTAGCTTTTTCTTAGAGTCTTTGTAATTGAACTAAGGAAGAGGGTGCATGAAAATCGACAATTTCCTGTAATCTGAGAGGATCAATACGAATTCCTTGTTTGGAAACAACAAAACCAAGGAGTCGACTAGAACCAACACAGAACACACATTTTTGTGCGTTAAGTCGAATATTATACTGCCTACAATGGAAAAAATGGCATGTAAATGCAATGGGTGATTAGCCCGACATTTGGAATGAGTAGGGATATCATCCAAATAGGGTTGCCTGATATTCTTATATCATGAAAAGCATAATCCATCACACGTTGAAATGTGGCCCTTATGTTCTTCAGACCGAATGGGAGATTTTTATAAGAAAAAGTGCCTCAGGGACAAATAAATTTTATCTTGGGTTGGTCTTCTGGGAGAATGTTGATTTTATTGTAACCCTACAATCCATCCATAAATGAATATATCTCACAACCAACATAATCATCAAAAATTTGGTCAATAAACAAGGTTGGATAGTTTTCTTTCAGACAAGCTCAATTAACATCTCGATAATCGATGCATACTTGAATCGTGACATGTTTCTTCATGATAGGGACTACGTTTGAAACCTAATTCATTAAAGGAAAGGGGTATATGAAACCAGACCAAAGAAGCTTTTCAACTTCAGCTTTTATCCTAGTAGCCTTCTTATGATGGACCGGACGGAGGTTTTTTTGGACGGGGTTGGCATCAAGATACATTTTAATTTTGTGCACCATGATGTTTGGGCTGATACCTACAATTTCTTCATACATCCAGGGAAATATATCTCTAAAATCACAAAAAATGGCTCTGTAGATCTTGACTTTAGATGAAGAACAAGATGCTTCGATGTAAATATTTTCGCATATTCCTGGTTTAATCGAAATATCAAGAGGAATGGTTTCTTTGATATTCAAGAGGTTCTTTTTAGAGTCGATATCATGAATGTAAACAGAATTTGTAGAGGTTTCGACTAAATTAGGGATATACAAACCACCGATATTATCTTCTATGGAATCGAGAAGGGATGAAAAATGGTTATGCTTGTCCCATGGCGTAGCGTATCACATCTTGATCTCCATGATGCTGTCATTTTTTGAGAATATATGTGAGAAAGGATCAGAGGGTGTACCATAATCCAGCAATCGATCTACCCAATTGATCGAAGAAAAATAATGGGACGCACAAGCCGAGTAGATGTCTTCGTAATATTTTTCAACAGGGCTAAGCGGCATCTGGTTGCAAAAAATTTTGATGTTAATTACACCTAGTACAATAAATGGATTGTCCATAATTGTAGAGGATGATATCATATTGATATAAGTAACTGAAGGTGGGGATTTGAAAGGGGGAGGAGGAGGGAGGGAAAAAGTCCCCATAAGTGATGAATCCTTCTAAAATTAAACTTCAACATGTTGGTAGGAATGTAGGGCTTCCCCTATAAAAGGGACAGTTCCGGTAACATTATAGTCAGAGGCAAAGAATTTGAGTTGATCTATGGCTATGATCCAAACTTTATGAGGAAAGGTGATTTCTCGTAAGTAAGTCAAAAAAATTACAGCCATAGCATAAACCCATGTAGGTGCCAGTAGAGGATTATAATCAAGAGGTCTGTCAATAAATTCTACTTCAATGGAGACAATTTTCCCCCAAGTTCCACTTGGAGGGAATTCAAAATCCCACATGGTTTATATTTCTTTCCATCAAAAGCTTTTAATGTGGTGGTCAATTGATTCAGTTGAGGTGAACTAATTTCCTTCCAGCAAGACATAGACATGATGCAGGTTGACGCTCCCTCGTCCACAATTGAACGATGAATTTTTTTTACCATGGACAATTACCTAAATCATAAAATCCAACTGATTTGGAAGCCGAAGAGTATATTTTTCATGGGAGAAAACCACTAGGTTGGAATCAGATGGGTCCATACATCTGATAGCTGAAAACATGGCCTTCTTTTAGACAGAGAAGTTTTGCAACACCTCAAGATTTGACATAGTTGATGGAGGCTGAGCCAAGTCTTCAACCACATTATAATTTTGGGAATCTCTTGAATAAGGGTTGTAAACATACTTATGGATAACACCCTTCATAGGCTTGATAGTAAATTCCTGAGGTGAAACGAAATTAGATGATGTTGGTGCCGAACTGGCAAGTTGATTGGTAGCCTAACCATTCGATGGTTTCACATTACTATAGTCTTTGTTTCGAGTCACCACAAAAATATCAGATCTCAGCTTTGAGGAGGAAAGAATAAAAACCATGTTAGAGGAAGAGGGGTACCGAGAAACCATATGGGTCTCCTGATTCGGAAACAGGTTGGTCAACACAGTAGGATAAGTGGATGATTTAAGAAACTAATTCACTCCAGCACAGTGTAGACAATAATTTGTAAAGTGATCCTTGTTGCAAATCAAGCATGGGTATTGAGGCTTTCATTTCTCATCAGAAGAAGAATTTTTTTTTTTACCCTATGGTAATGAATCCTTCTTTTTCTTACTTTTACCTTTCTTTTTGCTTCCAAGTTTTTGTTGAGATTTTCCTTTATCAAATGAAATTTCATTTATCTTGGAAGTACAAGTCGTAGGAGTGTGGGATTGAGGGTCTTAAGCAAGAGCGACGAGAGATATATAAGATGCTTTACTCACCAGCTGCAAATTGGAAGAACCAATAATTCCATTAGTGGAATGAGATTCTTTACCATGTGGAAGAGGAACAATGTTTGAAGGTCACAGAGCATTTGGTGTCTTATCATGGAACATGTGCAATTGGGTATAAACCATATCTAAATATTGAGAATGAGCAATAAATTTATCTTCAGTTACAACTCCACCTTTGGGCACATCTTCTGTTATGGGAGCTAACATAGATTTGATGAACCATTCCCCTAAAAACTGGTCAGGAACAAAGGTCTTGACCAATCGGCGATGACGCCTCAACCCATGAATGTGATCCGAAATGTGAGTGGAGTTCGATTGTTTTAAGTTAGTCAAAAGTTTCATTCCAGTTTTGTATCTGATGGGTAATTGGAAATGTGGGAGGAAGGTGGTGGCTAAAGTACTAAAATTATGAAACGACACTCTAGGTAATTCAATAGACCATTTAGTTGTGGTACCTGTAATCATTAGTTGGAAAAGACGAAGTCGAATGGAATCATCATTGAGGGATTTGGATGAACACCATAGATGATACATCATGGCATGCATGAACAAGTCTTCTCTAGGATTCCCATTGAAATTTGGGATATCATATGGCAACTTAGTTGGAATAATCGACCACCATGGCGAATAAGCGATGGGGTCATTAGTAAGCCAAGTTAAGTTAGGTGATTCAGGAGTAGCCACAAAAGGAAAATGTCAATTAAAATCCCAAGGAGGATGACCTAGGTAAGATGGAATAGCTTGAGAAATGGGTACTTGCATGCCTAGATAAGGAGGATTATGATAATAGGGAACCCGATTACAAGGATATGGAGGATTTTGATAGCCAGTATACAAGTGAGTTTTCTTCCCAGCCCCAGGATGATGACAAATTTGCTGGAATGGTTGGGTTTGGATTTGTTGGCCTTGAAAAGGTGCGTGATGAGGTCCATAATATTTCCTAATAGATTTTTTTATTTCCCCTTGTGGTGGGTTTGGTTCAGACTATGCCAAATTTTGAAGAATTTGACCTATCGAAACTTGAGGAGAACTTTGCGCAATAACTGTAGAAGATGATGACCTAGGTAAGAAGGAATAACCTGAGCAATGGGTAATTGCATGCCTGGATAAGGAGGGTTCTAATAATATGGAACCTGGTTACCAGGATATGGAGGATTATGATAACTAGCATACAAATGAGTTTTTTTCCCAGCCCTAGGATGACGATAAAGCTACTAGAATGATTGGGTCTATATTTTTTGGCCTTGAAAAGGTGCATCTTGAGGTCCATACTATTTCCTTATAGAGGTTTTTATTTTCCCTTGGTGTGGTGGGTTCAGTTCAAACTATGCCAAATTTTGAATAATTTGACCTACTGAAAATTGAGGAGCACTTTGCGCAAGAAATTGAGAAGAGGAGGCACCTTGTACAGTTTGACTAAGAGGAACCTAGGAAGAACCAGATACCATTGGAGTAGGATGTAAAGGTTGGCTCACATGTATTTTAGCTTGTTGAGGTGTTTATCGATAGATAGGAATGTGCGATGAGGATGGTGCAGCCTGAGGATTGTTACACTAAAGTTTGTCACCATGACATTGAGTGTCTATATAGGTTCATCATTACCTATTTATTGCTTCCTTAGAAGTCTAAAAACATAAAGTTCCCCAAATCAAGTCTTGGAACTAGAAGAAGCTATTAAAATCCTAAAAAGCCTACTCCCGCACTTTTCCTAGTCATTCCCTGCAGTACCGTGACTAAATGCTATAAAAACTGCGGTACATCCCGCACGTAAAGCTCATTAAAACTACAAACCCCCGTAAAAGATAAAATAAAGAGAAAATTAAGTTCTAGAAGCCCAGCTGGTCGAATATTCTCCTAGCTGGGGTCTTCTAGAAGCACTATCTGGTCGAGCTTCGGCCCTTCCATTCATGAACCTTTATCCCTTCATAAATGGAGTAATCCCTTGGTTTTTGGAGCGGAAATCCCATGATGAGAGGGCTTTATCCCTTCCTTTTGGAGCTGAAACTACCTCCCTTCTGCTATAAATTGAGGCCAAGCTTCAGTCTCAAGGGTAGTTAGTAGATATTACTTTGTACTTGCTTCTTGATTTGGAGAGGATACTTAGAACTTGATAGTTTTGAGGGGAATTGCTAAAGAAATATACTCTCCACATTTGGCATCATTGGCATGAGAGAGATTACATACTCATGGCCATAGTCTTATGCTAATTTAGAGAGTTGGAGTTTTGTCAAACTGAGGAAAACGGTTTTTCGGGACCCTGGAAGAACTTGTACGAACATCAAGGCATCACGATTGTAAGGTTTCTTCTTTTTATTCAAAGATAATACAAATGGATTATATGTTCTCATTGACTTGTTCATCTATCTTTTGAATGATTTAATTCTTAGACTCCTTGATCACTAAGATAGATTGTTGCTTTCAAATTATCATATTTTGCAGATGCTTTTGATCTGGTTTGCTTGTCTTTGATTGTAGATCTTATATGCTGGATCGATAACTTCTGTAGCAACTGGATTGAAGACCGAGCAAGAGTTGGACTTCAGGTAGGAGTATCTATCCGTAGTTAATGAGTAATTCTTAATAAAAATAGTTTAGATAAAATAGTCTACATATGTCTGTTTGTTCTAGATATCCTTAGGATACTAGGGAGATCGCTCTTGTCTGCAATAGGGATTCGTCCGTCTAACAAATTGGCGACTCCACTAGGGACATAAAATTGAACTTAGTTTTCTTGTTTATTTTCAGTTTGAATTTTGAAATTTCTTTGACTTTTTTTAGCTTAAAACTGGGTTGGGTACAAGACTAAATAGGATCCCTGACTGTAAATCTGTATTTTTATTTTTTCTCTACTTTTCCTGCCTTCTGCACTTTTCGGTTTGAAACAGAGTGGTAGGCTCCAATGTTTTTTATAGAATAAAGTGTGGTAGCACACCTTGTTCCATTAAAAACTGTCGTATTCTGGAAAATTTTAGAAAAAGTAGAAATTTTGTTTTCTGAAATCCAATTTCTTGATTTTTTGTTATTATCCCAATCTCTTTTGACTGTCAAAGATCTCTATTCAAATTTCTTTCAGCAATTTATTTATTGAAGTGATTTATTTAGTTATTTTGCATGTTATGAGTAAACGATTTTCCTAGTCCTCCCATTGCTCTGAATCAGAAACTTTTGTATACCTCAGCTACTTGGTATTTCATTTCTTTTCTGTTGAGCCATTTAACTTCATGTAGTTGTTACTCTTATGAAAATTTGGTTTTATTTTCATTTGCAAACTTGTAAAACGTTTAGATTCATAAGGTCTGAATTTCATTTTTAAACTATTTTTGGATGCTTTGATTTCTTGCTGGAATAACCAGAAAATTCTTGGTTAGATTACAAACCAGGCTTAAACATCCTCCAACTTTTAGATAGAATTTGAGATTAGAGTTTTATTTTAGTTTTGAATTTTATAATTTTAGGATTTTTAGTTTTCTTTTGGAAGAAGTTTTTTTTTGTTTCTGATCTAAATGATATAGGTAATTTCATTCTGAGAAAAAGATCTTTTTGAAATTGAGTTCTCTAAATTTGTCTTCTTTTCAAAGTTTCTCATGTAGGAAATAAAAAATGATGTTTTGAAAGTAATTGAAATCTCTCAACTCTTTCCTCTAATTAGATTTCATTGAAAAGAAATGAGTTATTATCATATAGATGCATTGTAGAGAATTTTGAGTCGGGTCATTAAAACATCATCAAGTTTCATTTCCATACCCATTATCCTAAGAAACTGCCAATTAAAAGTAATTCTTAATTAAAATCAATCTAGAAATTTTTATATTTTCTAAAGCTCTTTTCACCAATATAGCTCAGGCTAGTGTTTTGGAATAGGTTTTAGTTAACTCTCCAAGACAGTAAAAACAAACAAATAGTTGATCTTGCGGTAGGAAAATCCAATTGTAGCATGTATGCTCTGGGAAGCTCCCCTTAAAGGAGTCAAGCACGAGATCATATCCAAACCAGTGAGGTAATCATACCTATCTCATTGGGAACAATAGGAGATGTGCACGTATTAAAAACAGTAAAACTCGGATAGACCATTGGCGAGGAGCCTGGGGTCACTTGTCGATAAATCTTCGATTATTGTCAAGGAGACTTCAAGGGGATTGAGCTTTGTTACTCTGCCCTTGCGTGTATATCAAATCGTATACTGTTACCCCAGCTATATGTGTTCTCGTTGGTGACCTTAGTGACCATAAACTTCAGGATTCTTTCCCAAGGTGAGGATGGAGGGGAGGTCCCACTATACCTGTGGCAGACGTCAGCTAGACTCACTTGGAATCTCCAGAGGGTTATCTTCGCTCAAGATGGTTTAAGTGGAGAAACTTGCACCAGTTTGTTTCATTAAGAAGATTTTCGGGGTAACTGTTCCAACTTCCATTTCTACATTAAAATTCTATGATGTTGGATTTCATCACCAACTAGTGTTTTTAGTGCAGGGATCTACTGTTTGTGTGTGGATTGATCTCTTAGATTTTTATAGACGTGTGATTCATTTGATTGTTTCCTTAGCGACTTTAGGGTTTTTTTGAATTTTTTCTTTGTTTGCATGTGTTAAAAGTTTTAATTGTGGCTAAATTACCAAGACAATCACATAGAAATCAGGGGAAACCCCTTGAGTATACACCAAGCCAACTAGAAAGACTTAAATCTCTGATACCAAATGTTATCGATAGAACTGGATTAATGGAACAAGGAGAATCATCCATAATTATTCATCCTGATTTTGAAGTAGATCAACCGCAAATAGGAGAACATACTCCACAGATAGTTTCAATCTCATAATTAACTGAAGTTTCTTCTACAACAAGTGAATTATCACCTGAAGAACCTGAAATTTTTAAACCGGAAACTGAACCTGCTATATCAGAACCTACTTTAGAATTCACTACTCCAACTTCTAATTATCTTGATTCACCCAGAGTGAGGAATTGGATTACATAAGATCTTCCTCCTGGTCTCATTAGTATTGAACAAATCACTGATATAAAGGAAGAGATAGTTCTTCCTTCAACTCAGGAAAATTTAGAACTTAGAGAACATGGATCAATTTTTTACAATCCTTTTAGACAAGACGCTTGGTATTCTTCATTGACATATTTTCTACAAAACATAGGTCTTCAGCATTCGCCACCCTGAATTCCTTTCTAGTCTACACCAATAGGTTATAGACCTCAAATAAACATGTCGGGTGAGTCATCTATGTTTACTGAATCACCAGAAAACTTTCTCTATGGTGGTCTGTCTATTCCTACAGGCTATCAGTCGCTCTCTGGTACGTTATCAGGACCATCTCCATTTCCCAACAAACCAATGTCATCATCTGGCCTGAATGAATCAAATACTGTAACTTTGAAAAATTAGAAATTTTTTATGATGTCTGGAAATATTCTGAACCCCGCATCTCAAGGTAGCAATTTACCGCCTAGGGGGCAACGTCAAAATAGTCAAATACAGCCTGGGGGGAAACCCCAAGGAAAATACTTACCTCGAGGTCAATATCAACCCCAAGGACAGTACTTACCCCAAGGTCAATATCAACCCCAGGGACAGTACTTACCTCAAGGTCAATATCAACCTCAAAGTCAGTACATGCCTCAAGGTCAATATCAACCTCAAGGGCAGTATCCAGCTTAAGGATTGCAACCTCCTTTAACACAATAGTTCTATTCAAAACAACAAATTTTACAAGGAGGTGGAAATTATCCAGCTAATTATCAGCCATATGTTCAGCCTATTTATGGCCGACTTATGTACAACCTTCGATGGGACCCCCATATCCCAGAATGGTGTGGGATCCATCTCAAGTCCAATAGAATTTACAACCGAATATGCAAGTACCTTATTATCAAGTTGGACAACCTGTTGGTTATAATCAACCCCAACAACTAGTCCAACCTTCAATTTCAACACCTGCATCTGGTCCTATTCAGCAACCTAATTCGAGTACACCTAGCACTCTACCACAAACAGTTGCTCAGACTTATGTTCAACCTATCACACCTATTCCTGCAGTGTTTATAGCTCCTATCACATTTGCCCCTCAAACATTACTACAGATACCTCAGGTTTCTATTCTATAGTCTGGACCTACAATTTACACTACTGTTCAGATGCTCGCAGGACAACCTGGTACCAGTACAGTTATCACAAGTCAACCTCAGTTTACTTATCAACCGTATCAGGGGCCGTACCAATATGGACTTGTTCCACAAAATCCAGTCTACCCGCAACAACCGTACCCTGGGTATACATATCAAACACCTTTTCAACCCCAGTATGGTCTGGTTATTCCTGGTTATCTAGGGGGCAATCCGATTCCAAATGCACAACCTATTCCAGGTTATCCTGGATATCCTCCTCCTAGGACTGGTTTAGCTTCACAAGGTTATCCACAAGACCCTACCCGTCGATTGTCGTTCATAGAAACTTTGGATTTACTGGATTTATCCCGCCTTATGAATGATCCCATCTACTATCATCCGTATTGGCCACCATTTCCTCATAAGTTGCCCAGTGATATCTCGAAAGTTGAAGGAAAATCAGGAGAGGATCCTTCCAACCATGTTATGACTTACCACCTTTGGTGTGCATCTAACTCATTAATCGATGATTTCGTTCGACTTAGACTTTTTCAAAGACCGTTAATAGGATTAGTTTCCAAATGGTACATTGAACTACCGCAAGGCTTGTTTAACAATTTCAACGCCCTAGCAAATGCCATCTTAACTCATTTTCAGTTGCCAATAAGATACGACAATGGCACGAAATTATTAACTTCACTAAAACAATCTACGTCTACATACATATCAGATCATATTCATGAATGGAGACGTAGAAGACGTTTGTTAAAAGATTTTATCCCAGATCAAATATTGGCACAATGGTTTGTTAAATCATTGCTACCAAAAATCACTAAAGATGTAGCCAAAGCAGGAGTTGTCACAGAAGAACAAGTTATTGCTCAAGCTCAGTATCTAGACTTGGTATATACCCTGTCTGGAACTTTGTACGAGAAAATTCTCGATTTACCGCATCCTGGTCAGATAAAAACAACTCCTTCAGGGTCTCATGCTGCTAATGGTGTAATCAGTTCAGTTAGTACAACTAAGAGTAAGAAGAAATCTTCAAAGATACTTCTCCTATAATAAATTTACCTGATTCACCAAAAGGAGAATCTTCCTTGGAAACTACTGCCGATATTCACATTGTAGATTCATCTACTACAAAGTTGAAATCCGGAAACAAGAAGAAAGGGAAGAAAAATAATAACAGACCTCATCTCCTAAAGAAAAAACTGATAAAACTGAATCAACTGATGACAAATGGAAACCTATTTATCCTTGTCTTATCTGTGACAAGGATCATTTTACTAAGGAATGTCCACATAGGGTTGAAGTTTCTAAGTTCGTCAAAGGTTCACCCACTCCCGCTGTCTTGAAGGATCCCTTTCCAGTTCAAGATAGTAAAATGATTGGATATTTTTCTAATACATCAGTAGATATTTTGATGATGTCTCAAGTAATGGTTGCAACTCGATCACAAGATTATGGTAATAAAAATCTCGTTACTGGTAAAGAAGTAGAAAATTATAATTCTACACCAGTTGCATCTCCTTCGGTTTTCGATCCGCTTCACATCGAGAAACGGAATCCTGATTTAGTAATCAAACCGCCTCCTAAAGGTGTACTTCGTAAATCAGCTTTCAATCCACATGCGAGAGCTACTTAAAATTACAACATTGTCAAATATTTGGCAATATCTCCTTCAATAATGTCGGCTTTGGAAGTGCTGCAATCATGTCCAACATAAAGAAAATTACTCTTATCAGCAATTGGAGCAATAGATCTTCAAGATTCAAACCTTATAGTCTTTGATTTAGAAAATTTTACACCACAACTCCCTCATCAAATGGCCTTTCAGATCCCAGTACTGGTAAAAAATAGACGTTGATTTCGTACTGTTATTGATGAAGGAGCTTCCACATGTATTATGTCGTTATACTGTTGGAAATCACTTGGTTCTCCGACACTCAACCAATCACTGACAATCCTCAAAGCTTTTGACGGGAGAGGATTCCATCCATATGGAATTTTGCAAGATCTACCTATAGAGGTCGAAGGTAAAACAGTTAATTTAGATGTGGAAGTAGTTGATGCCCCTCTAGATTACAACCTTCTTCTAGGTCGAAGTTGGTCTTATGCTATGACTGTTGTCGTATCTTCCATATTTCGATTAATCATGTTTCCTCATCAAGGAAAGATTGCGAAAGTCGATCAGCTCTCGTATTATTCATCTGACCCAGCTTCTGCGGATAGTATTCAGCATGTTGGAAAAACAACTATCCCTTATGAGGATGTAGGAGTAGGCTTAATTAAAGATTCCGCTTTTTTGGGAACTTTTTCTTTTCCTCCACCTAACATACTGCGTACCATTGCTAATATCAGTATGATTACATCAGGCACTATTCCATTTGCTAACCCTTGGATAGTGCCATCAGAGTCAGAATTGGATTCGTTTGATGGCGTGATGCCTTTGAGTCCGTTTGAATTAGCATATCAAGTAGTACAGTCATTTTCCAATTCACCATTAAATAATTCTAACCCCATGAATGTGGTCAATGAAGAATAATTTTCACCTTCAAGCTTAGTTGTAACATCAATTCCAGATCCTTTTAAAGAAGTGTTTTATACTGACGAGAACATTCGTGAATTCTTGTCCATAGATGATTTACCATGGGATGATCTCCATCATAGGTCATCATTTTTACCTGACTCTTGATAGATTCGAAAATAAATTTTCATCTATTTTTACAATTGACTATGTCAAGGAACCCCAGAATCCGATATCGATCACAAATTTAGATTCTGAAGTGAATTTGGGGAATATTTCTTCCATGATTCCTATTGACATATCAGTAAAACCAAGAATTATTGAAAACATTCATATAGGTGCCTCTTGTACGTTAGATGAAATTGCTACATATAAGGCCCTATTTCAAGTATTCCGCGACATATTTGCCTGGTCTTATGAAGAAATTCCAGGAATCGATCCCAAAATTGTTATTCATGAAATCTTACCTGGATGCTAAACTGATCAGAGAAAAATTACGTCTGATACATCCACAAAAGGCTGCCGCTATCAAATCCGAAGTTGAAAAATTATTAAAAGCAGGGTTTATTTATCTTATCCTGTTAACAGATTGGGTATCTAACAAATTTCCTGTTACTAAAAAATAAGGAACAATACGAGTATGTGTCTACTATAGGGATATTAACAAAGCTTGTCCTAAAGACAATTACCAGACCCCTTATATCGACTAAATCATTGACGATTGTGCCAGAAATGAAATCTATTCATTTATGGATGGATTTTCCAGATATAATCAAATAAACATACTCCTTGTCGATCAACCAAAAACATCGTTCATTTGTCCTTGGGGAACATTTTCTTACTGTAAATTACCTTTTGGACTAAAGAATGCTGGGGAAAATTTTCAAAGGGCTATGTCCTATGATTTTCATGACATTAAACACATTATGCAACCTTATCTCGATGATCTATCTGCTCATTCCT
Organism: Pinus albicaulis; assembly: GCA_034641835.2. Taxonomy (NCBI): domain Eukaryota; kingdom Viridiplantae; phylum Streptophyta; class Pinopsida; order Pinales; family Pinaceae; genus Pinus; species Pinus albicaulis. The sequence goes on from CM076580.1 coordinate 1,054,194,456, forward strand.
TACGCAGGAAGATCATCCAAATCACTTACGAGCAATTTTTATGAGATGTAGGTATTATAAGATTCACCTAAATCCGCACAAAGTGTGTTTTTTGTGTACAATCTGGTAGATTACTAGGAGTTGTTGTTTTGAAACAAGGCATTCGTGTCGATCCTTTGAAGGTTGAGGCTATTATCAATTTACCTCCTCCTTCCACACTTCGCCAACTCCAAAGTTTGCAAGGGAAAGAAAAATTTCTACGTAGATTCATCCAGAACTATGCCGAGTTAACAAAAGGTTTTACCAGGCTTTTGAAACAAAATATTTCTTTCATTTTGGATGAGATCGTTGATCAATCTTTTGATGCTTTAAAACACGCGTTAACCCATGCACTGTTATTGCATCCACCAAATTACAGCCAGGATTACTTTTTATACTTAGCAGCCTCTGATTCCACTATTGGAATGGTATTAGTTCAGGAAGATGAATTTCACAACGAACATGTGATTTACTATCTTAGTCGGAATCTCAATCTGATAGAGTTCAAATACTCTCATGTGGAGAAATTGGCCTTGGTAGCAGTTCAAGCTATCCAACGATTTCGTCATTACATTTTGTTATGAAAAACCACAGTGATTTCTAATTGCAACCCAATGATGTATATTTTGACTAAGCAACTGCTTGGGGGAAAATAATCTAAATGGATAGTTATCCTTCAGGAGTTTGATTTAGAATTTGAAAAATCCAAATCAAAGAAATCACTAGTGTTCGCCGAACTGATGTGTGACTTCCCAAATATTGAGACAGAAACTGTGGTAGAACATCCAATCGTTGATAAATCTTTGTTTCTTATCAGTACTTTAGATCCTTGGTATGGGAATATAATCATTTATCTCCAAACCCAAAATTTTCAGCCTGAGCTTTCACGTTCACATCGACGAAAGATCCGTTACTGGTCTCAGCAGTACAATATGGTTGGAGACACGCTTTATCGTCGCGGTGTGGATTCTGTATTTCAACGATGTTTAACCCATGAAGAGGTTGAACAAGTTTTAAATGACTGTCATTCTGGAGCATGTGGCAGTCATATGTCTGGGTATGCCACAACCCAAAATATATTGCACGCTAGTTATTTTGGCCTTTGTTATTTAAAGATTACATTCTAGCTGTCCTAAAATGCCACAATTGTCAGATCTTTGATCGGAAAATGCGTGCACCACCAGCTCCTCTTCACCCCATAATTATTGTCGGTCCTTTTGCAAAATGGGGCATTGATTTAATTATAGGTAACCCTCACTCAGCTGGGGGGCATGGGTATATTATTCTCACAGTAGATTATTTTACCAAATGGGCTGAGGCGATGCCTACATTTATGGCAGATGGAAAAACTGCAGCTAATTTTGTATTCAATCATGTGATTGCTTGATTTGGTGTACCTCAAGCTATCATTATTGATCATGGGAGCCATTTTCGAAACATTATGATGATCAAACTTTCTGACCAACTTGGCCTGCGCCATGATAGTTCTACACCATATTACCCGCAGGCTAATGGTCAGGTTGAAGTTGTCAATAAATTTTTAGCCACTATGATTAAAAGGATAATCGGAATTCATAAATCGAATTGGCATACTATGCTTTTCTCAGCACTTTGGGCATACCGAACCTCAGCAAAAACCACAACAGTTTTCACTCCTTTTCAACTAGTCTACGGTTTAGAAGTTGTGTTACCATTTGAATGCGAAATACCATCACTCCGATTAGCCATAGAATTACTACCAGCTACCTTTGAGGAGGAGAAACACTTTTTGTATCTGGCACAATTAGATGAGACTCGGCGCACCGCTGCATTGGCAACCAAAGCTCACAAAAACGCATTAAATCTTAGTACAATCGAAGTGTTACACCTCGTGTTTTTTCAGAAGGTGACCTAGTATTGGTAAATGACCAAGCTAATGATAAACTAGGAGCTAGGAAATTCGAACCCATGTGGCACGGTCCTTATATTGTCAAGCGAGTGATTGCAAAAGGGGCTTATGAATTGATTGATTATGATAGGGTCTCTTTAGATAAACCCAAAAATGGACTTTATCTGAAGAGATATTATGCTTGATTTTGTGTGAAGATCTTACTGGTAGATTAGTTATTTTTTCTAGCTTAGCCGCTTTAGATTAGATGAGTGTGTCTAGTTTAAGTTTGTGCTAACTACTATCCCTTCTTATCTTGATTACTCTTGATATTGCAGATGTCGACGTCTCTTCAAGCCTACATTGGTTTTGCTGATGGTGTCTGTCTTAATACATGGAACATCTCTTCCACAGCCTGGGTTATCTATTCACCCACTGATGAGTTAGTTTCTATGCATGGGGTAAGCCTTGGTCAAACAATGAATAATGTTGCAGAATATAGCGCAATAATTGAGTTATTGTCTGGTGCCATTTCATTTGGCATTCGGCGTTTGATCATAAGGTTAGATTCAGAACTCATTATATTACACTTAAACAGGGTATACACAATTGAAAATCCAGTGTTACTGAGATTATTCTTGAGGGTTCGTCTCTTGGAAAGACAGTTTGATTACATTGAATATCAACACATTCTGAGAAATTTAAATACATTGGCTGATGCATTAGCTAATAATGTTATAAATAGACATTTGTGACATTAAAGCAGTAAATTAAAACAACATTCGATAATTGTTGAACAAAATAAAGCTGTCGAAAGTAGTCATATCATAGATAGAATTTGTGTTCAAAAAATATTACATCCTCTAGGATCATAGGTTTAAAAAACCTTATGATCCGAAAGGTAGTGATACAAAAATAAAAAATACAATGGTCTATGATAATCATCCACTATCTGTGGTGATGATCATGATAATACACTATTGCTCGTGCCACTCTATGCAGATATCTCCGAAACTGGCCAGGAACACCAGCAACATGCCTCTGGAGGCATAAAGGAATATCGTCCATACTAGTCTCTGGTATGTTTCTGGTCAAACTCTCCAGGTTCTACTCTAATTCAGTGAGAATCTCTGTTGCTTGATTCTCTGGAGGTACTATAGTATTTGTTCGCTTCCTTTCGAAGCGACGGAGATTGGTTGGTCTTCGTGGACCAACATCTGCATTTGAATTTTTTGTTATCAATATTGGATGATTTAAAAAACAAAAAAATTAGAATTAGAAACACATCAAAGTGATTTATTTACTTGACTCATCCCATTGGGCTCTGGGAGGAAGATCCATATCAGGATCACCACGGAAATCTATCCCTGCATACGGAAAATCTTCAATGGCGAAGATCTGGTTCTGTAACTAGTGAAAGTATGCAGGTGTAAATCGAAAAATCTCAACACCCTCACTATGACGGGCCATCACTTGCACCCAGAAAACCATCCGAGGCTCTGTGACCCCACCAACATCAACTGAGATAAGTTGGGGGGCAAGTGAAGGAATCCTCTCTAGAGAAAAAGAAACTACGATAGCTCCATATCCAAATTTTTTCAACTTTGCGTTCTTAGCTCTGGTCAATTGGCCTTTTACATTAGCCAATACTCCTTCATGCCAGTTGAATATGGTGCCTCCATAGCACTCAACCTCTATCTACATTTGGGCTTTAGTAGCCACATGTGGAGCTACACTCCCACACAATTTGGTCACTGTGAACGCAACTACTTTGAGTTCAAGACTGATAATGGTTTTTATATCAATTCAGTTGTCTTTTGGATCGGCCTCTTCGTTAAAAAATTCTTGTTGATAGCTAGATATAGGCTAGCCACCTTGCCTAGCCCCAAACAAGGAAATAGGTTCTCCTCTTTTGGACAAACCTATAAGGAAGTAAATGTCCTCCAGCTCAAGTTTGAGTCGGTGATCACCGATAATAAAGCATTGTTATTGAACATCCCACCTGTTCACTAGCCATGTCAATAACTCTACTTGAGCTCTCATGCCCTGCATTGCCCAATATTTTCATAATCCACAGTTTATCAATACACGTCGTGTACTGGGCAAACTTCCGATAGCTGCATCATCCACTTCTTCGTGTTCACGTTCTCTCCATTCAAGCATTGTGGATGCTCTGCAATAGACGCATTAAAAGATTAGACATAATAAAAATGGAAAATTTGGCTTAATTTGAGAGAAATTAACTTTTTAATTTTTTTCACGGCACCTCCGCACTTTTTGCATTAAAACAGTGCGAGCTATCACACGCGTTATACACAAAAAGTGCGGGAGTCTGATAATTTTCCTTTGGAAAATTATTGGGCTCTGCAGGTACCATGTGTATTATCTGCGGTACCCCGAGGGCGATTTTTTGAACCTATTTTTCTCTTAAAAATGATTTTAAAGCCTAAAAATAAAATTTAAATGGACAAAAATGAAGACAAATGAGTTGTGGATTACCTGTAGTCAACGGTTTTGGATTCAGACGGTTGGTTTTTCTAATGTCTCCTTCAAAAAAATTTCTACCAAAAGCTCTCAACTTTCACTCTCGATACAAATGGTAAAAATGACTTGGTTTAACCCCTTTTTATAAGATTTTTTTGAATAAATGAAATAATATTTTATTTATTTTTCACTTTGAAAAGTGGTTTTTCAAATAATTTTTACTTATCTAAAACATGTCTGTTTAATGTTTTGAGTTTTTTTTGTAGAATACAGGATTTTCGGGTGAAATAATCATTTTGGCAAAGAGAATGCTTTTTGTCACTTTTTCAAACTCATTAAAAACTTATGAAAAAGCAACACCATATGAGTACATTTTTATCACTTTTTCGAACTCGTTAAAACTTACAGAAAAAGCGAAACCAATGAGTACATTTTTATCACTTTTTCAAACTCATTAAAAATTATAGAAAAAGTGAAACCATGGAGTTCTCTTTAAGCCTTTTTCAGACTCTCTAAACATGAAAAGATTGCCGAGTACTTGACTATTCAAACTCGTTAAAGGAAATGAACAGTCGTCCCTTCAGTATAAGTTTACCCCTTTTCCGGACTGAAATGGACTATTTACGAAAAAGGTATACGTTGACTAATCATAGTCAATAGAGTTATCTCCTCCATTATTTTATCCTTTTTCGGGTTTGAGGGACTAAATTTATGAAAAGGTACACCTACGGAGTTTTCTTAAGTTTTTCTTCTGACTCCGTAAAAATGAAAAAACACCGAGTTTCGCCTATACTGGACTCATTAAAACTTAACAGTAAAGGACCTGTCAATTATAAACTGGAATGAACCACTCCTTCTTAGGGTTCAATTTTAATACTAAGCTGGACTCTTCCGAAGGATGAGCTAACATTACAAGAAAATGTTATCCTCCTCAAGCTTGTCAAAAATAAAGAGGTACTTTCCAGAAATGGTGGGGGAAAAGAGAGAAAATGAATCCACTTGTCACACTTCGTTTTAAAAAGTTGTATACCACTCTTGAACACAACACTTTTGTCACATTCATGTCTGGGTTGGGAAAATCCTTTGACCAATAGTTAATCAAACCACATTGAAATTCTTCAACCAGTTTCAGGGTATTAGCTTTAGGTCAATCGTCACCAAACCATCTGCAGTGTCGTTATTTGTTCAAAAGATCAGTTAAATAAACCATTCATTGCAAACATTTTTCTCCATTCACGTTGACCATCCCTGAGTCAGTCCTTGCTATATATTTCTTCCAAACTTGATCTAATGGTTTCATGTCATGGGCTTTCCTACGATGGATCACTTTCTATCGATGATAGCTCATCATCTAGAAAGTTGATCTAGAATCCTATCAATACCTTGGGATCTGCATGCTTTACTGGCAGGTTTCTCGCCTTCGATGACAGGTTGCATCATTGACCTTCGATCAAATGATTTTGTGAAATGTTCGACTTTAGATCACAAATTCACATTTCATAGATTGTACTGATTACTTTGAGAACCATTATCATTATTGGTGGTTTCTCTCACACTTGTTAACAGTTCACATCATTGACTAGCAATCAAGTGGTTTCTACCATGTTCGACTTCAACACAATCAATCGCATGGATAGAATTGTACTAGTTCGAGACGCAAAAATCAAGACCCTGGATCTAGTTTCCACCATCTAGGCCGTGAGGAGTTTTATTATTCATCATATAGTAGACTACTCATAACATATGGCTACGTCCATGTTGTGTCTACTACTTCATGTAATTCTAAAATCATTTCTATATCAGAAAATGTAGTTAGTTTTGATCTGAGTATGGGGCCCTTCCCATAAACATTGAATATGTATATATATATATATATATATATATATATATATATATATATATATATATATATATATATATATATGCTTGCATTGAATTTTTTTTCAAGTTTCACCGATGTGCCGACAGCCCGATCCTCGGGATGATAAAGCACTTCACTCTTCAGAATTCTTCAAAAAACTCTTTAGACTTCGCACTTTAGGGGGAAATCTATTACACCAAAATTTGTCACCATGACATTGAGCTGTCTATATGGGTTCATCATTACCTATTTATTGCTTCCTTAGAAGTATAAAACACAAATTTCCCCAAATCAAGTCTTGGAACTGGAAGAAGCTCTTAAAAGTCCTAAAAAACCTACTCCCACACTTTTCCTAGTCATTCCCTACGGTACCGCAACTAATTGCTATAAAAATCTGGTACATCCCACACGTAAAGCTCATCAAAACTGTGCACCCCCGTAAAAGGTAAAAAAGCCCAGCTGGGCCCTTCTAGAAGCATTATCTAGTCAAGCTTCGCCCCTTCCATTCATGAATCATTATCCCTTCATGAATGGAGTAATCCCTTGGTTTTTGGAGCTAAAAGCCCATGATGAGAGGGCTTTATCCCTTCCTTTTTGGAGCTGAAACTACCTCCCTTCTGATATAAATTAAGGCCAAGCTTTAGTCTCAAGGGTAGATTATAGATTTTATTTTTTGTACTAAGTGCTTGCTTCTTGCTTTTGAGAGAGTATTTAGAATTCATAGTTTTGAGAGGAATTGCTGAGTAAACATACTCTCCATATTCTGCATCGTTGGCATGAGAAATATTACGAACTCATGGCCATATCTTGATGCCGATAAAGAGAGTTGGAGTCTTGTCAAACTGAGGAAAACGACTGTTCGGGGCCCCGGAAGAACATGTACAAACATCAAGGCATCACGGTTATAAGGTTTCCTTTTTTATTCAAAGTTAATACATATGGATTCTATTTTCTCATTAAGTTGTTCATGTATCTTTTGGATAATTTAATTCTTGGATTCCTTGATCACTAAGATAGATTTATGCTTTTGAATTATTATATCTCGTAGATGCTTTTGATCCCGTTTGCATGTCTTTAATTGTAGATCTTATGTGTTGGATCGATAACTTCAAGAGCGACTGGATTGAAGATCAAATAAGCATTGGACTTCAAGTGGGAGCATCTTCCTATAGTTAATTAATAACTCATAAGCAAATAGACTAGAGAAAATGGTCTACATCTGTCTGTTTGTTTCTAGATATCCTTAAGTTACTAGGGAGATCGCTCTTGTCCGCAAGAGGGATTAGTATGTCTAACAAGAGGACACACGTGCTCCTAACCATTATTCCCAAGGTGTAAATTAATCCTACTAGTATGCTTGGGATGGATCTTACATCCAATAGGGATAATTTTTCGAGGTGTCAACATCCACTAGAGAAAAGTTTTAGGTTTAAATTTCTCCACTTCGATAAATTTTTATTTTCAAAGAATTATTTTCTAATATCTATTTTTCCCTACAAATAAGTCTCCTAAGTTTTATAAGATAAAATTATTTACTTACAAAATAGTCAAAATTTTACACAAACTATATAAAATCATTAGTAATTTGAATATTTTAACAAAAATATCACATGTTTTATAATTTGTATAATCAATACAATTTTCCAAGGTTCTACATTTATAAGATAAATATGGATCATTACAATTTTTCCATATTCCACTCCCTCACCCCAACATAATCAAATCTATTTTAAGCATTCAACTCCCAAATCACATGGTAATATTAATGCTATATATAACACACATACATAAGCACATGTGACATAGCAAAGTGTGACACATGAATACACATAATATACTTATTGAGATTCAACAAGATGATGATTGTAGTGAAAATTAAGCACCTTCACTAGGTGGGGCCCGTAGGCTATTTTTAGGTGTATGTCTATTTTTAGAATGGTGAGCATATTCTAAAATTAGCAGGATGTTGATTCTAGATGGCTGAGAAAATTATATCTTTAGATGAGTTTCTTTTTTAGAACATGGGCGAAGTCTATTTATAGATCGCAAATCTAAAAATAGAATGCATGTCGATTATTATTAGCCCTTATTGATAATCAGGTAATAAATAATAACTTATTCTCTTGGAGAACTTGATTTTAGTTAACTGATGTGGAAAACCAGTTATCTGAAGGAATTACACATTCCAAGGTTGGTTGGTGACTCAAGCATGATGGAATTTGTTATAACTGAATGTGGCAGAGTTGTAACAGAGTTGGAAGAGTAGTTATGGGAGTTATTATTTAGTTTAACTCAGTTAAGTGAGTTAAACTCAATTGTGCTAGTTGTAACTAAAGATACACTAGTGAAATATGAGTTAATTAATTAGTTAATTAATTCACAAGTAGTGTCTTACTTGCAACTAAAGAAATACAATAGTTAAATACTTGCATGTCAAATCCAAAGGAGACCCAGTGGAGAGATAGGTGAAAGGGTGTGTTTGACTATCATTTGTGACTATAGTGATGCATTCAATGCATCTACACACACATTGGAGTTTCCAATGAGGATTGCACAGTCAAATCAAGGCAATATTGAATTCATAGAGGGATCTTCTTCAGCAGGGATTGCGCAGTGGAGGCAGGCTATCAGGAGGCAGCAAATTGGTGCATAGATATGCAAATTTCTGTATGACAGTGTGAGATGATTGTATATTGTACTGAGAGCTCTATGAGATGAGCTTTGTATGAGATTTTTTCATGACCTCGTGATATACATAATATATGATAGGTGGGTTTTTTAGCTTGAAGATTTCCCGGTAAAGCATCTTGTTATGTGCGCTTGATTTTTTCTTCATGTGTTTTGCAATTGGCGATTTAATTTCCGCAAAGAATTGAGTAGAAGGATTATGTATTTAACAGTGGATTTAATTGTTAGATCAGGGCATTCTGGTAATATACATGCATATGTATTAAATTTCTACATGGTATCAGAGCAGTGTTAATCACTGGAGATTGCTATATTGAAGCAGTGTTGAGTTTTGTGCTGGTGGAACAATTCGAATTTGCTACAAGAATTTCTTAGTGTGACAATTGAGTAAACATAGAAATGTCTTTCAATGGGTTGTGGTTGGAGTATGCACTTGAGAGCAGCTCAAACTACATAGCCTAGAAGGACAGGATGGAGGCGGTGCTTGAAGATAATGGCTTGAAGGAGTTAATCAATAGCAATGTTCCTAATTCCACTTCGATGGATGCTGCATTACTTAATGCCTGGAAAATTAAAGTGGCGAAGACAAGAAGAATTCTGTTGGAAGGTGTGAAAGACCATATTGTGTCAATACTTCATGGGAAAGACACTCCATTTGCAATGTGGACGACTTTGATAGATCTTTTCCAAAGAAGAAACGACCATAGGAAATTGGCGCTAAAAGATAAACTCAGAAAAATCAAACTGAAGAAGGGCGACAATATTCCAAAGTAACTCATGAAGTTTGTCCAATGTAGGGATGAGCTAGGGAGTGTGGGAATTACAGTTTTTGATGATGACTTGGTGAGATTGGCTCTCCTTGGACTTCCGAAGTGTTGGCACAGTTATCAAGTCTGTCAATGGGCAGGAGAAACTATCGGATTGGGAGCGACTTTGGTCGGATCTAGTGCAGGAGGAGATAAGGCAGAGTACCAGGGATGGATCTTCAGCAACACATGATGATGAAGAGGATTGTGATTTGGCTACCAAAGTGAGGAAAAGGAAGGGGAAGAAATCCCATCCAAAATCTGAGGCTAAAGGCAAGAAGCTGGATTTGTCCAAGGTGAATTGTTTTCACTGTCACGAACATGGGCATCTCGCCACTAACTGCCCATAGAAAAAGAAGAACAAGAAGTCTTCTAGAGATGCAGCTGGTGAGGCCCTTGCCTCGCAATTTGAACTTGATTTCTCTTTGATCACATGCTTGGTTTCAAGCGCAATGGGATCAGTGTGGTATCTTGATAGTGGTGCTTTCTTCCACATGACGGGAGATAAGGAGCTTTTCAACGACTTGGAGGAGAAAGATCTCCAAATGCATATAGAGATGGGTGATGATGGACGATACAATGCGACAGAAATTGGTACCATTACCTTTGAGAGGGATTCAGGTAAACCATTTCTGTTGAAAGATGTTATGCATGTTCCAGGTCTAAAGAAGAACTTGGTCTTAGTTGCGATGTTGGAGGACAAAGGTTATGATGTTGTTTTCAGCGATGGAAAAGCTTTCCTGCGACATAAAACAATGGGTCAAACCAAGAGGATAGGGATTCGAGTCAAGAATATTTACAACCTGGAGGTAGATGGATGCGCTGCAATGGTGGGAAAAGAAGAAGAAGTGGTGAGCCGGGATGAGGTCAAATTATGGCACAGGAGATTGGGCCATCTTCACCATGATGCCGTGAAGATTTTGCAGTAGATTTCTACTGGACTTCCCAAGGGTACACTTGCGCAGATAGATTAGTGCAAGGGATGTACTATGGGTAAGTTTGTGAAGATCACCTTTCATGAAAAGGAGAATCGTTCTTTGGTGATCCTGGAGAGAATTCACACAGAAGTGTGTGGACCATTCTCGGTTGCTTCAACAACAAAACACATGTGTTATGTTATTTTTGTTGATGAATATTCTCGTAGATGCTGGATCTTCTTCATGCAGAAGAAAGATAAAAAATTCTCAAAGTTCTGTGAGTTTAAAGCAGTGGTGGAGAAAGAGTCTAGGAAGCAAGTGAAGGCTCTACAGAGTGATAATGGTGGTGAATATATCTCGAACGAATTCAAAGACTTCTATAGAAAATAAGGAATTTGAAGAGAACTCATAGTGCCTCATAGCCCACAACAGAATGGGGTCGCAGAGAGGAAGAATAGAATGATCGTGGGTGCTGCAAGAGCTATGCTGAGAGGGAGCTACACTTGCATGCAGAGGAGGAACTTCTTTTTCCCAAAGATGAGCCTCAAGATGTGGATCAACCACAGGAGGAGGATCATTGAGTGGAGGAGTCCACTCACACAGAGCCAAACATCAGAACTGGTCGAAGGCATACCACAGAAGTTGAGATGCTAAAGCTTGATGTGGCACAGAATGTAGGAGCCCCTACTTCACAGTGCAGACAAAGACAGTCTCCTGACCGATTCAATGGATACATGGTTCTCATGAGCAAGTGTATCATGACAGAGCCATCTTATTTTTAGGAAGCAGTGCAGGAGCCCACATGCGTAGATGCCATGGTGGAGGAGTATAACTCCATTGTCAGAAACAGTGCTTGGGAAATTTTTCCAAGGCCGGTTGATAAATCAGTGGTAGGTTCAAGATGGATCTACAAGGTAAAGCAAGTTACTGATGGGAGTGTTGAGAAGTATAAGGCAAGATTTGTTGCCCAGGGCTTCTCACAGATCGAGGGGATTGATTATGAATAAACCTTTGCACCTGTCACATGGTATTCTTCCATAAGGACCATCCTTTCTCTCTCAACGTAGATGGGTTGGCACATTCATCAGATTGATGTGAAGACTACGTTTCTTAATGGGATCATTGAGGAAGAAGTGTACATTGAGCAGCCTGAAGGATTTGAGATCTTCAGCAACGAGTCGCATGTGTGCAAACTCAAAAGAGCATTGTATGGGCTGAAGCAAGCACCCCGTGCTTGGTACACTCGGATCAACAACTATTTCACTGGACTTGGCTTCACCAAGAGTGAGGCAGATGCAAACCTATACCAGATTGTGGTGGAGGGTAAGATTTTAATCATTGTTCTTTATGTTGATGATTTAATACTAATTGGTGATGAGCAGTTGATACACTCATGCAAGGAGGACCTTACAAAGGAGTTCGAGATGAAGGATATGGGTCTCCTTCATTATTTCCTTGGATTGGAAATATGGCAGTGAGAAGGTGAACTGTTTGTCTCTCAAGGCAAGTATGCTCGGGAGATACTTGGTAAGTTTCACATGGAGGACTGCAAGCCCATGGATACTCCTCTTCCAGGAAATTGGAAGAAAGAGGATGCTACAGCGGCAGAGGTAGTGGATGCTATTGTCTATTGTCAGTTGGTGGGTTAGCTCAGGTATTTAGTTAATACAAGATCAGACATATGCTATGCCATGAACCAACTTAGTCAAGCGATGGTTAAGCCTACCAAGCTCTTTTGGAAGGCCGGCAAGCATGTCCTAAGATATCTCAGGGGCACATCTGAGTATGACTTATGGTATAGACAGACGGATGAGGTGAAGTTGCATGGCTTCATGGATGCAGATTGGGCAGGAAACCCAATGGACAGAAAGAGCACATCAGGAGAGGTTTTCAATATCAAATCTACAATTGTTTCTTGATATAGCAGGAAAAAAATATCTGTGGCACTTATTTCAGCGAAAACAGAATACATGGCAACAAGTCAAGCTGCATGTGAGGCTATATGGATGAGGAAGATCATGGTTAGTTTGTTTGGTTCTCATTTAGATCCTATAGTGATTCATTGTGATAATCATAGTTGCATTAAGCTCTTGATTAATCCTATATTTCATGATAGATCTAAGCATATAAATATCTGGTATCATCATATCAGAGATTGTGTGAAACAGAAGATCATGTTGCTTCAGTACATTCCTACGGAAGATCAGGATGCAGATATTCTGACGAAGGCGCTCACCAGGAGCAAATTCAAATGCCATAGAGACAGGATCCGGGTGAAGGATAATCCATTTCTTGTTGAGAGGGAGTGTTGAGATTCAACAAGATGATGATCCTAGTGAAAATTAAGCACCTTCACTAGGTGGGGCCCACAGGTATTTTTAGTTGTATGTCTATTTTTAGAATGGTGAGCATATTATAAAATTAGTAGGATGATGATTCTAGATGGTTGAGAAAATTATATCTTTAGATGATTTTCTATTTTTAGAAAATGGGCGAAGTCTATTTATAGATCGCAAATCTAAAAATAGAATGCATGTCAATTATTATTAGCCCTTAATGATAATCAGACAATAAATAATAACTTATTCTCTTGGAGCACTTTATTTCAATTAACTGATGTGGCAAACCAGTTAGATGAAGTAATTATGCATTCCAAGGTTGGTTGGTGACTCATGCATGATGGAATTCATTATAAATGACTGTGGCAGAGCTGTAACAGAGTTGGAAGAGTAGTTATGGGAGTTGTTATTTAGTTTAACTCAGTTAAGTGAGTTAAACTCAGTTCTGCTAGTTGTAACTAAAGATACACTAGTGAGATATGAGTGAATTAATTAGTTAATTAATTCACAAGTTGTGTCTTACTTGCAACTGAAGAAATACAACAGTTAACTACTTGCATATTAGATCCAGCGGAGACCCAGTGGAGAGATAGGTGAAAGAGTTTGTTTGACTATCAGTTGTGACTATAGTAATGCATTCAATGCATCTACACACACACATTGGAGTTGCCAATTAGGATTGTGCAGTCAAGGCAAGGCAAGATCGAATTCATTGAGGGATCTTCTTCAACAGGGATTGTGCAGTGGAGGTAGGCTATCAGGAGGCAACAAATTGGTGCATAGATATGCAAATTTCTGTATGACAGTGTGAGACAATTGTATATTGTACTGAGAGCTCTATGAGCTAAGTTTTGTTTGAGATTTTTTCATGAGTCCATGATATACATAATATATGATAGTTGGGGTTTTTAGCTTTAAGATTTCCCGGTAAAAAATCTTGTTATGTGCGCTTGATTTTTTATATATGTGTTTTGCAATTGGCGATTTAATTTCCACAAAGAATTGAGTAGGAGGATTATGTATTTAACAATGGATTTAATTGTTAGATCAGGGGAGTACAGTAATATACATGCATATGTATTAAATTTCTACAATAACATTAACATTATGAATGTAACATTAATTTATAATCACCATAAACAATATTAAAATGTCAAAAATGTAGGTGTTATCATCTCTTTCTCCTTAGAGTAACTTCAGTTCTGATGTTGAATTACATTCCCATTATGCATCGAGGAAACATTATTCACAAAAATATTTCCTACTTAAGCTAAACTATCCAAGTAGAAAACAAACCTAATGTAAAGTATCCACTCACTTCCCAATATCACCATATAACCCACGAGTTCATCTGTAACATTACACTATTCTAACCAAATATTTTTTTTTCTTCAAGGAAAAACATCTTTCAATTTGCGACCTAAAACTATTTATATTTTACGTAATACTTATTAATCTATGTTGATAATTTATTATAAGATATAAAGTAATTAATTTACCCAATCTAAGGTATTTTATTGAAAATAAGGGGTGGTATATTTTATTTACATCTTTAATTAATAGTATTAATTTAATAATATAGCTTGGGTTATTTTACCCCCATATCCACCACCACGCCACCCCCTCCCTTCTAAAAACTTATTTTTTCCCTCTTGGTAATAATTTTATGTTATTGGTGGAGTTAGGATGATGTTATTGAATATAAACCTTAGTATTTTAGGTCCTATACAACATATGATTGTTGATTATTCTGATTTGATTGCAACTTTTCAACATCCACAAGAAATTTTGTAAATATTAATGATTGATTATTTTTAATTATTTTAATATATAATGATAATGATGACAATGATGATGATGATAACAATAAAATAACAAACAATTTTAAAAATCATGCCTAAGGCAAAAACCCAATTGATGTATGAGGAAACAACCTTAACCATTAGGTTTAGTCAATCTTGGATGCTACCAGGATAAATTAAATATTCTCAAAGGTAAATACAATATACTTAACACTATGGTATGGATACGTTGATTAGATAGGGAATGGTTCCTATACCAAGACCAAGCCTTCTAGTCATACGGTTACAATGATTGTTTCTATACTAGATTAATCTTCCAAGTCGTAAGGTTCCACACACACCATTATTTATATATATATATATATATATAGTAACTATAGAGTAAGAACCCTCCACTTTTCTGAAGTTTCATTTTAATCGTCATAAAATAACGAGAATTATAACAAGAGTGTGTTTGTATGTTAATATTCTATCACCCATAGTATAGCCGTACCAAAGCTTTTTAAAATTCCAATCTCCAATTTTCCGGTACCATTAGTTAACATTCCAGAGTAACATATAACTTTTCGAGGATGACCCATCATACTCGAACATACCACATCGACACTTTCATATTAATTGGTACTTTCTATTATTCGATATTATGGGATTCCATTGTCATTAAGTAATGGATCTTGATAATTGAAATATCATCTTCTACTAATGGTATGTCACACTAGGACAAATATATATCGAGATTTGTGATATCCCTTGAATTAGTATTTATTTGTGAATATTGTATATGTTTCATGTGTACTTATGTATGTGCATGCCAGATGAAAAGAAAAGATAGAATTTATTTTATTTTATCCTTTGAAATGATAAAAGTGTTTCATGCATATATAGACTAGTAAACATAATGATGCAAACAATTAAGTGAAGAACATGCATTTTCTTGCTGTATACTGATTTTTGGAGTAGAAATTACTTTTACATGCAAAGATAGTAATTGAAATTAAATAATTGTATTTATCTAAAGATGCTAGAGATGAGAGTAATATATTTTAGAAAAATTCTGAAACAACTATATGAAGCATGGAGAAAGCATTCAATTTTCTTACAAAGGTACAATTAAGGTAAGAATTTATAGACATATAACTAACAGAGTTGTATTTAAGGTCAAATTGATCTATAATATTAGAAAATAATAGAGGTTAAGCCGTGGTGTTAGGTGAAAAATTCTACCTATAAAGTATTTTGACAATATGAGATATTAAGATAATTCTTCACAGGAAACCTTTCAAAAGGCTAGGCTAGAATATAAATGAAACAAAAAGGAAAGTAGTTAACCTTTAGAATTTAGGATGCTATATAAAGAATCGTAACAATGGGTATCATTAACCTATAACTATTAACCCATACTTTTAGTAAGTATATAATTGTAAACATATACAATTTTTTTTTAGAATGGTAGTTGAGGAAAGAAAGCACACATTTATGTAAAAAAGATTTAAAAGCAACAATATAAAAGTAATAAAATTCATTATGCTTTCATAAAATAATATAAAGTTGATAGCTAGAATTGGTGTAGAGGACCTAGGGCACATTAATAGTACCCTTTGACGGAAGGATTTCGATCGTGGTCATTCTTTTTACAATTACATGTAAGGCATGGATTCCTTTAAAGTATAAATTTCCTCTTAGGAAATTTTTTGCAAATTATTTCAGGTAATTCATTTAAAATAATTATAACCTTGGTTTATTTTTTCATAGATAGAGTCAAGCACAATCATAAGAAGCGACTATGAGTTCAGGAACACCTCACCTGAAGAGAAGGAGCTCGAAATTCGTTAAGTTATGGAGAACTCCACAATATGAGTACGAAGGAAAAAATATCAATATAAACCTATGAATTTCCAGGAAGCCTAAATATAAGTAAGGTCGAGTAACAAAATAAAGAAATAATTCTGGCTGGAGAAACAAGTAAATGTTTAATGTCAAATTCACTTGAGGGAAAATTTAACCTCAAGAACCGATTTCGTATCTCTACAACAAAATAAAAACTGAGATTAAACTAGTTGCAAATAAAAATTCCATAATAATAAAGTTATATGGAATTAAAACCTATGAATGGACATAGTTTTTATGAAAATAAATTAGCTAAATACAACATTTATAAGCACAACCATAATCCAAATATTTAAGAAAAGGGTTATTAGTGGATAAACAAGCCATGATAAGTTAGGGTTTTGGAAACCCCAAACTTGAAAAATAGTAGACAAAGAGAAAACCATATAATATAAGATAAATAAAGATATATAAACAAAATTTATTCCTACAGGGTTAAAAAAATGACTAATAAATAATATTTGCATAAGAAATTCCTACAATGCCATGGTTGACGATAGATGGCCATGGAAAAATAAATAAGCGATATTTTTAACCAATACAAAAATAAAACTATTACATTTGGTCAAGGGTTTTAATATTTAAACCTACCCTGTAAATCGATTAGAAATTACCAACAAATATGAGCAAAGGGTTAGTAATCTCTTCAGAATGAAAGGAGGGTAAATATTTTTGATAAGTGCGAACCTTTGTAGGCATATTTTCTAAGAGTACATTTTCACTGAGAGAAACTAGAATTCATGTTATAGTTCCACGGTGAACCCGCACTCCATCAAAATAGAGAATAAATTAAAAACCTTGGCCAAATAACTTACCATAAAGTCCTACACACACACACATAAGAGCTTAAATGAAAGAAAACTAGAACAATAAACAACATATATAATGAGCTCAAGAGAGAATTACAAAACCAAGAAATAGAGGAATTTTTCTCCAACAATAGAGATAGATAAAATCCTTTGTGTTATCCCTATCAATATTGGGTGAAAGCATGAAGATGGATTTCACTTTTGGGCCAAATGTGGCAATTAAATTTCAAGTTTTTCCTCTTTTATCAAATTGAACCCCTTGAAATTGATATAAGCATTGTGAATTTTGATTAAGAGTAAAAAAAAAATATGTGGAGAATTATGTTATTTTCCTAATGAATTTTTTTGAAAAAAAAAATAGTGCCATATAAGATCTCAATTTTCCATAAAATGCAAGCTATGTATATATATATATATATATATATATATATATATATATATATATATATATATATATATATATATATATATATATATATATATATATATATATATGCATAGAGAGAACTAATTTTTTCATATTAAATTTTTTTTTTTATGAAAAATTATATTTTTTATTATTTTTTGAAGTTGGTGAACTAATATTTCAATTGCACTTTAAAGACACATTTGTTCACGTAATTTTTTTTTCGACTCTTTATATAAATTGAGAAAAAAAGTGAACCCTTTTGAAGAGGACTCATAAACAAATATAGTGGTATTTTTTTTAATTCTTTCGTTGTATATATTTTATGTTATTGTTTTTTTATTCAACCCCCTTGAAATTGTCCAAAAAAATTCAAGTGCTATGTTTAAAAGAAATGAGATGAAAAATATCATATGAATTCAAAAGTGTCAAATTCATATTCCATTAGATAGATGATTCTTTCATGAATATATTACGATCAACTCTGCCACTTCAAGACAAATTCTGCCCTAAATCCGATAGGGTACAAAATGGGGTTGTAGAGAAATCTATAGAAGAGGTGTTGAAATTGTAATTTTTAGGAGTTCAAGAGCTCAATGGAGTGCTTTAAATGCTATATCGAGATCTTAAATTCAAATTTCAAGTTACGTGATCAAGCGTTAAAGTAAATCTTGATCGAGTGGCACACATGGTTAACCAACGTCTTGATCGAGCTCAAAGGCTCAATCGAGACATTAAAAAGTCTAACTCGCCAATTCCTTTACCAACTCGATCAAAATGTATAGCTCGATCAAGCCATAACTCTTGATCGATATGTTAACTCAAGCTAGAAAATGGCTTGATTGATAGTTTGTTTCAACACTCAATCGATCTATTTTTAAGAACCTCAACAACTTGATTGAGTGCTTAAAAATTCCTCGATAGAGAGCTTAAAATTGTTCGTTCGAACATCCATTTTTCAGCAAAATTCACCCTCATTTTTCCAAAAATTTTAACCCAACTTGATGCTTTAACCCAATTGTGAACATCAAACAGAAAAAGTTTTAGAATTAGTTTCAAAATATATATGTATGACCAAGAAAAATTGGAGAAAACCTATTTAAAGCTTCATAATCTTTAACTTACCCAAACATATAAGATAGTACACAACATGCCCTCGTTGAAAGTGAAGAGAATCAGTCTAGAAGAGATTGAAATAGATCATCAGCCCATATTTAGCAGAGCATAGAACATTAAATTTTACTCATGATATAACAATATAAACCACACAAAATGGGATCATGCCCCTTTAAAATAAGGATTTCATTTCAATAAATATCAATAAGAAAAAACAATAATGTTATAACATAAGCAAAAACAATAGTCATAATATTTATAGCTGCGAAAATATGCAAGCAAATTCAAATTCATAGAAGAAAAACATAATATCTATACCAACTTACCATTACTTACCAATTACTCTTGGAAGTTATGGTCACTTTTACGCAAGCTCTCCAATGATTTGACAACCCATCAAAAATCCATGGAAAGCACTCTCTAATGTACTACTAACAAATCAAACATAATCTCATTAGTCACAACATTTTCAATCAAATAAAATACTTCTAATTGTCATTAAATTATGCAATCTCAGTTGATATTTTAACCACAGTACTTCCAGAAGTAACTAGAGAGAACCAACCCTCTAATCATCAAAATGATAAATCACTCCACCATGTGCATACTTGCCTTATATCTCGCTAAAGACATTCACACAATAATTCTAAAAGTACTCAGAGAGAACCTAATTGTCTATAATCATCGAAATAATCAATGAATGCACCAAGTTCATACTATCTTATCCCTTGTTAAGAAATTCAAAATATTAGTAATACGATAAAGGAACTTATACTTCCAGTAATTCCATTATGAGCACTAGGCTCCTTTCTAGTCAAGATGTACATAAAATATTTACGCAATCGTATATAAAATGCATTTTAATACAACGGATAACTGATTAGTTAACTTGTTTCACTATGAGAACGACAATGGGAAAAACAATCCTCCTCCCAACCAATGGGAACTGGTTTCCACAGCGAAATCGAGTCATTTTCATATCAGACAACTATCTGATAGTTACCATATCAGGTCTAGTATGGAATTCCACTGGCCAACCAGCTCAAGAATTCCAGTGACCACATAGAGTCCAATATCGGATTCCTCTTGGTAGCATCTTGACAATTCCTCCGATAGTGTCCCATTTATGAGAAATTTTGGGTCTCCAACAGTACCCAAATAATCAAAGTTTCCTCAGGATTTTTCCCCTCTTACCATCTTGGCCAACTCTTTTCCCTTACTTAGATCATCTTATTTCTAGGGAGAGGAAATTCGGGAAGGCAAGTGCCATAAACCCCTCTGAGTAGGGAACCACAATCAACCCAAGCCCTCCCGACCTTTCACAACTATCCACAACTATATGAAAATTGAAATTATATTTTAGCACTCTTTCCCAAAGTAATTTATATAATGAACCATATGCACATTATCATTAAAATACAAGAAACATTTATGTATACCATGAATTTTATACTTGAATCTCAACATGGGTCCTACAATTTGTACAAGTAAATTTACAAGAAATCATCACATGTCATATAGTTTTTCATAGTTAGCCATGAAAAACTAACTAATCAATTCTACCGAACATTATAATGTAATCATGATAAGACTCAATCAACAACTATCTATCACAATCAAGTCTCACTACTCGACTCATTGTTCATTTTTATCATCTAAAGGGGTTCTTCAAATGTTCTTTTAAAACAGTTTACCATCCTCTTCAAAGAAATTTTCCATAATTTACATTCATGCATTCACTAATTATAAGTAGTGCATCATAAATTTAGTCATGTTCATTAAATGTATCATTAATATTTTCATATTTGTAAAGGTTGGTAGTTGATTCTCACTTTCCTTAGTGATTGTTCAAGATTGTTCATAGGTGTAACAAGGTTTATTGTGTTTTATCCTCATTGGGATTCAAATGTCATGAATGAAATTTTTCAATATGCAGTTTATTACTTATTACTCTTCAATGCTATTATAAATATGAGTCATGAATCTCATGTTAAAACTAATCTATTGCATATATCAATATGTGGATTGTTAGACTCATACCTAAGTTGATGCCCACTAGTAGCATACTTCGATTTATTTTCCGCTTAACAATTACCAAAGGTACCAATACTGAAACCTTCAACTTTGATACCACTTGTAACATCCAGTGTAACCTCACATGAAATTTAAGGGAGTTAAAAAAAAATTACACAAATTACCGACGGATAACTATCCAAATCACTATTCGAGACTCCTCATTAACCATTAGATAGAATTTTCATTAATACATAGAGTAAATTATAAAGGAATAGAGTTAACAACCATGGTTGTAGTGACATTAACTTTCTAATGTAATCTTGCATCATTACTTCTTTAACTAGATTAGTTAATCACATAATTGATAGTATAAACATCACATCATGTAAGGAATCAACATCATAAAATTAACACAATAAGAAATCACATCATTAAATACTGATATACCCTAGAAATCTCGTAAAGTGAAAACTAGCAAACATTTAATTTTATTATTAAACGTTCGTGAGGGTGTTGACCCCTCACTCAATGGCTTATGAGGGAGGGCATCCATTAATCATTGTCATAAAATATTATAAAGAAATATAATTTAAATCCAACATATATATATATATATATATATATATATATATATATATATATATATATATATATATATCATCATGATATCATTTACCCACAAATATTCAATATTTATATATTTTTGGTCTATTTGTTCCATCAATGGATCATCCTGTAGCTCACACTCATCTTCAAGGACCATTAGTTTTTTTCCTGCCACCATGTTAAACATGATCTATCCTATGCAAAAACCACTGTCCTTTCATGCCATTGTTGTTGTCAGCAAAATTTGATATCATGATTACAGAAAGTAATAATCAATCATTATTTGTGATTATTCAACAATCATTCATGCACATACATGAAATGTAAATAAAATATCATGAGATGCTTCCTTTAACAACACTCCATATGTCTTAATTATAAGCATATAATCATCAAAAAATGTATATAAATAAACACCACATTAACTATTATTCGCCCCTCACACAAGTACACGTTCTTGCAAGACAATCACTACAAATGTCCAGACATCACTTTAAAGGAAACTAGCAGATCAGTTATGATCTTTGTGCATGCGAATTACATAAAATTTATCAAAATAACTATCCATTCAAATACTACTTTTGGTACATGAAAATACGTGAAGAAAGCTAACACAATGAATATTGTTCCTATGCGAATGCATACACTTCCCAAAATAATCTTTCCGAAAGAATGTTTAACACAATAGAGCATGCAAACACATTTTTCATTTTCGAGGAAATCTAGCACAATAGGGAATCCAAGAAAATGTTTTCTTATCCATAAAACTAATGCAATAGAGCATACCAAAATTACCCATATATATATTCCAAGGAAACCAACACATTACCATGGTATTTTTGCATGTAAATTCATCTTCTTTCCCAAAGAATATTCTCCAATGTAAGCTAACACAACTTGCAATCTTTTCTCGCATAAAATGTATATTTTTTCTAAACGAAGGATAATAAAAATCATGCATGAATATACATGATCTTATTCCAAAAGAAACTAACATAATAGGTATGATAGCATAAAAATAGTCACATATTTTTTCTAAAGAAATATAGCTGAATAGTTCTTCTATCCATGCAAATTATGACATATATCTATAACATGATTATTCTTTGTGTATGCAAGAGCTTATCATAATAGTCCTTTTTTTAATGTATGCAACACATATCCTTCCTTTGAGAGGTTCTAACTATTTATGTTATATATGGGAGTACTTTCCCTTAAAAAAAAAAAAAAAAACTATTGCAATTAGCTATTGTTTCAATGTTTCTGCATATGTGTTATTTTCAAATTAAATGATTGTTTATTTTTGCAAATAACACATACATATTTTCAAGAACCCAACATAGTTTCTCTATCTTTTATGTACAAATTTCTCATGCATTTGTAATCAACCCTTCTTTTGAGCATAAGAACTATGAAAGAAAACCTTTTTAAAATAATAACAATGTTAATGTTTTATGCATTAAACCATGCAATTAGATCAAACTATCCAATATACAACACACAAATCATTTATCTTTTTACAAACGAAAACATGTGACTTTTTCAAACTCTTGCAAATAAATTAACAAAATTGACTTATCTTTCACCCAAAAGAAAAACATATTATTTCAAAAGAAGATTCCTATGACTTATTTTATCTCTATACATTTGATCTATGCATAGATTATTATCTTTTCTCATGACAAAGTAATTATTTTTTCAAAAGAAATTACCATAAATCTGTATTTTTTTTTCAAAAGAAATTACCATAACTCCCTTACGCACTAGAATCCATGGAAATTTTTTCCATGGATTTATTAAATAACTAATATTTACCAACACCATGGAAATATTTTACCATAACTAAACACAAAACCATTGTGTTCTTTCCAAGAACACCACAAGATTTATTTATTTATATGTAGTATCTTTTACAAGATGACAACCTTGATTCTTATCATTATCCAAATGTAATAATACCTATGTGTTGAAGCCTCGAAAATCGCTGCAACAACATTGGGGGATAACCACCCGGTCCGGACCTTAAAGCAGCTCCTTTTCCGTTTGTTGTGGTGGCTCCGACTGGTTTAACTAGG